>CM066217.1:18371848-18971848 GCA_033675125.1 Athetis lepigone
TATATCCATACTTAATATTCGCATACATAATTCGATATATTATGAACGTTTGTATATTCAAATGTTCATAAAATATCGAATTAATTGTTGTGTCGATCAAAATGGTCTTCGATTATATGGAAATCAATCGATTTCGAAATAAGTAGGGCGTAGTGCACCCTGATGAATCACATCAGAATCCCCAGTACATCTCAGGAGACATTGACCTTAAGAGGCTGCGAGGTCGCCCAGGTCCGGGGAGGTCGCAAACTCCTTACGTAAGTGTGAGATTAAATTGAGGTCACTCGTTGACACTGCACTTCTTTAACGTAAGCTTGAAAAATTTGGGTTAAGAACATTACGGCCAATATTTGTTCTATTGTTTGCGTATTGATATTGGCTTGTTTGTTTTGTCTTGGGTAATTGATGGTTTGACGGTTGGTAGGTTCGTGAACAGCTGTATTTTTATGGTTGGTATTTTTAGTAAAGTTTGTTAGTCAGTTTTGTTTGCTTTAAGTTAATTTGTGTATTGAACTTTATGCACATCATGTCGAAAAACACTACATATAGGCGGACTTGATGTCTTAGGTATTTTCTCCCAGTCTACCTTAGGGTGAAGCCGATACAAAACAAAAATGTATCGTAGCATAGTTTGAGAAATAAATCAATACAAATACAATATAGTCCAAGATATTTTGGTTGAACAATTTCGAAAAACCTAGTCAGATTTAAAAACTGTTTTTTTTATGTGATACGTAGATTCATGAGAAAATTTGAATTAACATGCTACGACGAACAGAAACTTATTAATGTTGAGAGCGAGTGCAAATACAAATGGTTGTGTATTATATTAAGAGGTAAAATGTTAATAGCATTGTCTTATTGTCTTAATACTCATGGCCGATACATTCATCTATTTTAAATAGGTCAACTTGATTTATCAACTCAATCACAAAAGACTGAGTTGATGAATCAAGATATTAATCTTTATGATCAACGATTTTCAAAGCATTTTCCTATAACACAAGCATTCCTTAACAAAATCGTTTCCCAACACGCCGTGTTAAGGTATTAGTAGATTTATTTCCCACAAAACTAGATTTATTAAGTCAATATCTCGCGACCCTTTTGCCGTTGAACACGTTAAGCCGGCCATCTCCGCTCCCATGCAAATATCTACGTCAGTTATATGGATGTCGGAAGCCTGAAAAATGTTTGATAACTGGTTTAATGTTGAGTAGGATACTTGTGGTACTGGATACTTTATTATGAAGACGTTAAATAGATGTCTTCGTGTAAAAAGTGAAAATACAATATTATGGTAACAATGGAGTGATCTTTTCAATAGATTTTCATAAAACGACACGACCGGGAGACCCCTCTATGCAAGCATAAACTTATAACAAGATATGCATGCCCGTGCCAGTAAATAACATTAAAAATTTTAAAAACTTATTAAAAATTAACAATTTCTTAATTAAAACACAAAATAACAATTTTCCCGTCATTATGTCTTTATTCTAAAGCATTTTTCTTCTGCAAACGCAAAGATTGTGGAATGAGTTTCTTACCGGTATTCTCTAAGCTCGCTTCGCTACAATAGCGTTCTTCAAAAAAGAAGTAAAAAGATATTTGAAAGGTCGCAAGTCGCGTGGAATATTTTTCATATTGCAAGCGTCTATAGGCAATGGTTAGCGCGTTACCAGATTACACCATGTCAGGTTTTTTTTAGGCTTTATAGCCTTTCGCACCATATACTTTTTCGCCACCTTAATATTAAAAGTTAGAGTCCATCTCTACGATACACTTTAAGAACAATAAAAACTTACATAGCATTCCTAGTATCAGGAACAGGTCTGTTGCTAGGCAGGTTGTCAGACGCGGCCTGGTTGAATCGATTCCTTACATAAGGGTCAGAGTCCCTTGACCCCGCGGCCACATAACCAGCCTCATCGAAGTACGCGCGGCCTGTGGTCCCAGTGTTCCCCGTCAGGATCTCTTCGGGAGATGCTGGACTGCTTTCAGGCTCTTCGATGTCTGAATGCTGTTTTATTAGACGGAGGGCTATGTTTTCTTCCTGTAACAATGAAAAAGGATGTTTAAGTTTAGAGGTAAAATATCTTATCTTTTTTTAAGTATAATTTCGAGTATTCTTTCAATTATTTGAATAACTGTTACATAAATATAATAATAGAGAAAGGTAACCTAAAAAAATAAAACAATTTTAGACACAATCATGTCCAATACAAAAATAGTCTAGGTGTAAAGTCGTGGTATCAGTATACAGTCGTCACGGCTCAAAACGCTCACTAAATAAACATTCCCACACCTTAACCATCACTGATATCTCCTTGAGCAGAACCTGCATGTAGGCTGAAAAAATACATTTGAAAAATCAAAGTTGAATGTCCGGCGTCACACAAATCCGGAAAAGAGACTCAGATTTCGAGAATTTTTGCGGACGTTATAAGTCAGAGGAGTATAATTTGCTTCTGGAAGAAGCTGGTTAAAGTAGCAGCAGCTTGGCAGACTTACACATGTCTAATGTGCCAAGGGCGGAAACCATAGCCCCAAGGAGCAAGTCACATACACCAGCATATGTTCAAAACGTGGTGTAAATGCATGTAAACTTAACCTTCAATGATGGAGACCACCAACTTCGTGACCAGTTATCTTTGATCTCTGAGACATTTTAACTTACGGTCTGCCTTGACCTACCTGTATATGTCAAAATACCAAACCTAAACCAAACGCACGTACCACAAGCCACAGTAAAATAGTTCAGCATAGTCTGTTTGCTAATTACAATAATAGCCTCGCATTATTCCACAACATGAACAAAATAAACACTTTTACATAATTAGTGGTACGTGCCAACGATATTTATGAGCTTAGTACTGGATGTGACGCATTGAAATAATTAATTGATTTTCGTTTTTTGTTGGATAAACTTAGGCAGTTTGTTGTACAAAGAGTATGTAGAAACAGTAATAGTTAACTCGTCCGGAAAAGTACTGCCACCTTGATTTCTAGTATAAAAAATGCCGAGCTGTTTGAAGGTGTTAGTAAAATTACAGGCGCATAAAACATTTCAATCTGGTCTATGGAAGGGCAGCGAATTTGCAAAACCTCTTATATTGCTGATGTCTATATGCAGTAGGTAACCAATAACATCTGGCGAGCTGTCAGATGGTTTGCCATCAAATAACTTAAACAGTATATTTAGTCATGCAGTTTATTTGTTCTTTTAGTCACCATTCTAAGCGTTAACTGGCCATAAAATACCCACACGTTTGAAACGAAATTCCAACTCGTTGACACACAAATTTTGCATAAACATTATATAAGTATTTCGTATAGCTCATCTAGTTTGTAAGACTTAGACGTCGTTGGTAACCAACCTAATATTTAATTCATAGCACTCGTCTCGCTTTACGCATTCCTAACTAAAAGATCTTTTAAAAGCATCGTTAAATAGGAATGGAGTTTATGGCCTTCATAAGTATGCTTTATATGTACAGTAGTAAGGTTTACTTTTAATACGCCTACGCCAAAAACAAATCATTCTGCCAATCTGAATGCAAACTTGGTGATCGATTCTCGATTCTCTTTATAAGAAGAGGCTTTGACTCTGCAGTGGGTCATTAACAGACTGGGATTATTGTCACTAGTCTATAATGCGCCGGCCACACGCTCGACGAGTGACATGGGAAGTAGCGAGGAAAGCGAGGAAAGGAGGCAGAGACGTAGTGTGGCCGCAATACTCGCCATGCTACTCGTCATTGCAAACATCGCGGTAGCGCGAGGAGCATGGCGATGAGCAGCGCGAGGGGCATAGTGTGGCAGGCCTATAACGATCGAAAATTCATCGGCATTTCAATATAATTATATCTGTAACGTTCTGCACTTTTCTATAAAACCATTAACTATGCCAAATCTCACACTCCTTTGTGCGCGCAAATTGCTTTTAGAGGTTTGAGTAATAATGATGATTCTCGTCTTCTAGTCTATTGTAAAGGGTAGATATAATCAGGTGGATGCTGTGATTGGTGGGCAACTGTTTTACGGTTGTTGTCGGGATTTTGTATGTAATGATATCCTAATATCGTGTCAAAACTCAATTGCGTGATGCAAGACTTACCATTTGTAATTTACTTATTGTGCGACAGATGTCGACACATGCTTAAAAGGGATGAGTCGTTTCTTCACAATTTGCATACAAAAACTATTTCGCCAGTTCTCATTCACAATTCACCATGAAATATTCGTAATATAACTAAATGTGTTATGAAATGATTATATTACGTCAAAATCGATTACAGATTGACCTTGAAAGGTTTCCAATGCCCATCCGTTTCACTCAACCTTGACATAATCGTCTTTCGAACACGATTTATAATAATGCCATACGTATGGTAATCAGATAACTGGTTTAAGGTAACGTGTCATCATCTCATTTTGGAAGGCATCATTATTCTTGATTACAACATAATGACGGCTAGCCACTGGATTATATGCATAATAAAAATCTGCAGATTGGCTGGTTCGTTGTCATACTCAATCATAGATATTAAATACAACCACGTGGTCATAGTAAATTATTATAAATTATTAGATCATCTTTTAAAAAAGGTAAAATAAATAAATAATAAATAAATAAATAAATAAAATATTTATTTCAAATTATTACAATTTAAGCAGGTACATTATGAACGAAAACTTAGAGTAGCTTATTGACATTAACATGACAAGACATCTGCGTCTGAACTAGATAAATTAATATCTGTATCTCAGACGACAGCGCTCTTCCCAATAATATACAATAATTAAAAGTTTACGTGTTCTTATTACTTACAATTTAGTTCAATAGTTAATTACAAATTATTTTAATTAATTAATAATTATACAAATAAAAAAAATAAAAAATCAAACTTAAATAGAATGGATTTAAATGGAGTGGATTGTGTGTTGTGTTGTGTATCCTCCTTTTGTGTCAATATGTAAAAATGAGTGAGTGTGTGTAGGAGGGTGAGTTTGTGAATTTAATGTGGTACAGTTAACAGGTTTTCAGTTTCGTCATAGGTCAGCTTATGAATGTACTCAGTCACTTTATTCTTACAATTTCTGCTATTTAAGGCAAGTATGTCAACACTCTTATCAATCTTGTTGTAAAGGTACGGGCCCAAAAAACAGAAATATTTGTTAACGTACGAATGTTTAAAGAACGATCTGACAGCATTGGATGTAGGTTTTCGACGCCTGGATGGTATAGTTTGCTTTTCAAACTTCACTCTCGCATGTTGGGTCAGAACTGTGTCCATTATGAACAATTGGCGGACAGAAAGGACCTCACACGCTTGATACAGCTGATACGTTGGGAACAGGTAAGGACGGAAAGTGCTTACTTTAAGAATAGCTCTTTGGGCTACTTCAAGTGGCATTAGTACGGTTTTTGGTGCACCACCCCAAACAGAAATACAGTAAGTCAAGATTGATTGACCAAGTGCAAGATATACCTGCTTCATTAGTCTGGGATCAGCAACATTCCGTAGGTTTTTGAAAACATATATAAGTTTTCTAACTCTAGCGGTGACTGATTCTATATGCGGTTTAAAAGACAGATGGTTATCTATTGTTACTCCTAGATATTTTATGAGCTTGGTCTTGGCCAAAGTCGGGCATTGGCAAATTCCACTATTGCAGCAGTTGTGTGCAACCAAGGAGAGCATTGATGCAGGTAGATTAGAATTGCGCATTGAAAACGTAATATACTGGGTTTTGTCGGCGTTAAGTGTCAGTAAGTTACTACTTAACCAGTGGCACACAGTATCAAAACCACGCTGAGCATCGTCATAGACCTGTTCCCAAGTGTCAGCCGAAAACAGAAGAACAGTGTCATCGGCATAAGAAATTACCTTTCCACCAATACAGGTAAGACCACAGAGTTCATTTAAATACACGAGAAAAAGGCTAGGACCCAAAATACTGCCTTGTGGTACACCAAAGGTGAGAGGTAAGTCACTGCTAATATGCTCATCGATTTTGACACATTGACAACGACTCGAGAGGTAATCCTTAAACAAATTTAGTGGTTTACCTCTTACGCCCAATCTTTCCAACTTACCGAGAAGCAGTGGCACAGAGATCGTGTCAAAAGCCTTTGCTAGGTCTAAAAATACCCCAATAGTTTTTTTACCGGAATCAATATTCGTTACCACGTAATCCACAAGCTCGTGGACAGCATCACATGTTGACTTGCCTGATCTGAAACCATACTGGTTGTTTGAAAGAAGTTTATTTGTTTCCAAGTACTTAACCAATCTACTGTTGATAATGCGTTCCAGGAGCTTAGAGACCGCTGGGAGTATAGAAATTGGCCTATAGTTGGAGACACGATCTCTGTCGCCAGTTTTATAGATTGGATGAACGACCGATTTCTTCAAAGCAGTGGGAAATATTCCTTCATCCAAACACATATTAAAAATGTAAGTCAGAACAGGGACAACCACATTTTTGTTTTCCTTCAGAAGCTGGTTAGATATAGTGTCCCATCCAGTACTACAGACACTTTTAAGATCTAAAATCAGGCGCTCTACCTCTGATTCGTCTGTGTCGAAAATTACAAAAGAGTTTAATGGGCCAGTAGACTGAGGAGTAAAGGGAACGGAGTGTCGAGGGTTTTGGCAGCTATTGGTCTTGCTAGCTAAATGTTTGCCAATCGTGGCAAAGAACTCGTTTACATTTTCAATTGACTGTGCTGGACAGGTAGTATCTATTAGTTCTGTAGCGTGATTTTTTACATTAGTTGAATTGGTGATATTTTTTATTGCAACCCATAATTTTTTATTATTTTTACCTGCCTGCTGTAGCATTTTTTTATTATAATCTATTTTAACTTTTTTCAACAAATTATTGCAGAAATTTCTGTATCTGCTATACGTTAATTTGAGAGCCTCGTTTTCTGGTGACTGTTTCACTTCTTGGTGGAGGGCATCCCTATGTCGCATACATCGCAATAGTCCTGGCGTTATCCATGGTTTAATGATTTTGTTTCGTCTTGATGACTTTATTAAGACAGAGTTACCAATTATAGCACGTTGGATAGAATTTATGAAGTAGTTCATGGCAAAATTTGCGTCGTTTGACTCATAAATTGGTTCCCAGCTTATGCTGGCTAAGTCACTTTTTAATTTATCTTTATTTATTTTATTTATGCTGACATGAGCAAACGTTCTTTTTGGTAATATACTGGGACAACTCACACACGGTCATCTGATCCCAAGTTAAGCTCTGCTTAGAGCTTGTGATATGGTAACCAGACAACTGATATACATACTTATATATTTTATAAATACATACATATTATAGATAAATTACACCCAGACACAGAACAAACAATCATGCTCATCACAC
Source organism: Athetis lepigone (assembly GCA_033675125.1). Taxonomy (NCBI): domain Eukaryota; kingdom Metazoa; phylum Arthropoda; class Insecta; order Lepidoptera; family Noctuidae; genus Athetis; species Athetis lepigone. Next base: position 18,379,241 of record CM066217.1, read on the forward strand.
AAAGTTTGTTCTGAGTGGGAATCGAACCCACGACCTCCGGCTTAGCAGTCAGGGCTACTAACCAAAAAAAAAAAAAACTAAAAACACTTAAATGTTTCTAGAAGATTGACCAATAAACACCATTAGGTATATAAACACCATCGTAATATTGAAACTATTACTAGTTTAAGTATAATATATCATACGGAGTAAATTGTTACAATACCTAAATCATGGTCATTTCTGGTCCATTTAATTAGATTTTCTGTCTATTTGTCCTAGAAAGTTAATGTGAACGACTGACACAGTTATAACGGACATTTTTGTTTCCATATACATAGTTTTCATGGCAATTATGTTTATGGAGAGTTCTGTCCTAATCGTTCTTTAACAAGCCAGTCAGTATGATTGTGGCGTTTTGTAGAAAATGACGGATGAGGTTAGGTTTTTAAATGCATCTCAATGTCATGATGATATTGTCACATTCCTCGAGTCTCGCTGACGTTTGAGAAACTTATCAATATATATACTTTTTTTTGGTACGTGGGAAATCATCAAATGACTTCTCCCGTTCTGGGCTGGGCCTTAAACTAAAACCCACTCATGTTCCTTCGGTTGCCCTTTATGTTCCGGGGTCACGGTAACTATTATAACTTTTCCGCAGCCCCGGCAGATCAATATATATATACTTAGGTAGTTTTTTAATTGAATATAAGCTTAAAATCTTTATCCAAACAGGTTTGAAAATGTTGTGCCCTAAGAAATAACAAATGCTACACGTCATTTCGCATGGCATTTGTTTTCTAGCACTCAATTACGCAATATTTAACACTATTGCTGTTACATTCTAGTTCTTTATCGATTAATCAACGAAAGTCGTTTCTTGTTGCTTTATCTACTGCACACTGCTGCAAAACAAAATGGTAGCCCCTGCAAACTCTGAAATTCGTAAGATTTATTGAAAAATGAGCAATCAGATTTACGCCTTTGCACGTAAAGTTCATTTGCAATTAACTAGCTAAGATAAAGGTTCTCCTTCTTCTCCTTCATGGACCCCCCTTTGGGAAGTTGGTTTTCGCACCAAACCGTGAATTTGAACCATTGTACGTGTAGGTAAAGGAAACATGTGGCACCATTATCATATTCTATTCCTCATGCACACCGAATTCTCACCGAAAAAGTAGAAATAATTTTTTTCTTGCTCCTCCACAGTTCTTTTCTAATTAATTTCGTTGCAGGATCCAAGATAATTAAATCGTTTCTCCGGGACTCGTCGAGCTTTACTGCTTTGGCGCTTTTCTGGCGAACTCCACTGTTGATTCTGGCTTTCAGGAGTTGCAGTGGTTGGGAATAATGTGGCGGGTCCCATTAAAAGAAAACACCGAATTCTCGATTCTTGGTAGTTAATATCCAATTGTTACCAGCAATCCTGCAGTGATCATCGGTCCTTTTATCAGGAAGGCAGGCGCTCTGCCTACCATTCAGTGATGTGAAATAATTATACTTAATTTGTCACTTGTCAGTAGAATTAGTTAATTTCAATACAGAATTGATTTGATTGATTTTATTTATAGCCTTGGATCTAATTCAGCTGTCAAAGTCGTACTAATAATGATTAATGATTAATAGCTATTATTATAATATTAATTCGTGTTATACATGCAAGCTCTATAATTGGTAAGCTTCTGTCAGCATGTACGCGTGTCGCAAAAGTTGAATATTAGTAAGTATTATGGGGCTTTGAAGAAACCAAATACTTATAATCAAATACTTGTTTAAGACATTATTGTGTGTGTTTAATGGATAGGAGGGGACCTCAGACAGAAACACAGACGAAAACGGATGATTCCGTGAGGTTTTCTTACTGACTTAAGGGACCTTATTACCAATCTATTAACAATAGTAATTGTAGAATCTACCTGAGCGTTTTTTTTCTAGTTATTCTATAAATAATATAACTTTAGGAGTTCACTTCCAAAGACTTTTAGTACCTACCTCTTACAAACAAACAAACATAACCACTTTGTAATATTACTAGAAATATTATATATAAAACTTTATTACGTGTCAAAAATACAAGCCACTAAACACTTTAATAACTACACCATCCTGTACTAAGTTTCACATCCCGGCGAAGGCGATTAAAAGAAAATTAGTACCAGCCAATAAACTGTAAAGACAACATTTTATTACTTATAAAAATATCGCATAAAACGTCACTATACCCATTTTATGAGTTACCGTCGTACAACACTATTTTATTAAAAAGAAAACGAATTGTCTCGTGTTTGTCACAGTTTTTTTGCCGTATCTAACGAGTACTTGAGTACCTTTACCTACCTGCTATTTATCTATTAATTTATAGAAAGAGCAAGTTTTTCTTGGGCCTCGTACAAACGAGCAGCATTTTTCTGTCAACAGAGCCAACTTCTTGGTTTCTTGGTCTTTGTCACTCTAAAGGGGTGAAGTAAGGACAGTGACAGATTTTAGAGTGTCTCAAAATTATGTGACTTTTAAGTATTCGTGGGTCATCACAATTAAAAGGTTACCTAATTAAACTTCTCCTTGATAGCAATGTAATTATTATTATTAGCCTGTGTCTGTCTACTATTGGACAAAGGTCTTTCTTAAGACGTGTCACTTATCTACGATCTTCGGCTACATGCCTCAAGAATCTGTACCAGTACCAGGTACCCTTCGCAAAACGTCTGGCCAAAATCAATTACAACTACAATGAAGAATTAACGTTTTGATTCTTCATTTGGTGATTGTTGCTATTGCGCTCACACATTTTTTTAAAAAGAAAGAAAAATATATATATTCTACAGTTAATTATGAAATTTTATTTATATCTTTGCACCTGCCATGTTTTGTCTCTGCATCACCCTAATGTAGACTGGTAGATAATGCCCATGGCATTAAGTCCGCCGTTGTGCATTGTTTTTTTACATGTGCATAAAGTTTTAAATAAATAAATAAATAAAAATATATTTCTATTATTTATTTTCACTAAATCACTGTCTGAAAGCTATTTTAAAATGTTAGATGTTACCATCTATTACGCCACTCTGTCTACATGGCGCCAAAGACCACAAGCGTCATTTCTTTTCTAAATCAATTTACATTTAAAGCGCGAGGTCTAGTCTATCGCGCGTCATCTATCGAAAGCGCATTGCTAATGAGAAACTTCCTCAGGATGTCCAAGTAATAGATATTGTATGTTATCTCAATGATTGGATGAAATATTAACTATAGGTTTGTGTTAGAGAGGATGTTGTTACGCTGACTTCATTATCTAGTTGGAGATGATTGATAACTTGGATGTATGTTGGGTATTTTTTAAGGCGTCATGCTGGTAAACAAGTTTTTAGTAGTGCTGTTTAGGCTCGGATACCGGTAAAATTGTTAAGCAGTTGTGATGTCACATCTTTTCTTTTTGGTTTTATTAGGCGCTTTTACATAATGCTTACTTCATATTAACCAGTTTAAAGTATAAATATTACGTAAGAATGTGATAAAAATCAAGGGATATTTTATCAGTATTATACTGTATCTACCCTGATTAATTTTGGCAAAATAATCTTACATTTAGTTTTCTCATTGCTCTAAAGTTCACCTAGAGATATCGTATAAAATAACATAAAATCTCGGAACTGTTTATCTGAAACCGGTAGACGGCCTAATTATGTAATATCTAATACATTTTCAATTCGACAAAAAATCGTAGCATGTGGTCAAATCAGTGATTCATTGGGTCAAATGCAATAGAAATATGGGATACATTTCTTACTCCAATTATTTTACTAGACAACATCTGTGGCCGATTTAAATACTAATCTACATAGATAAACTAAATAACAGTTATTACAATATCCTGTCCATGAAAGCAATCAGACATCAAAACATTTGCATACCAAACTATATTCCATACATTTATAACTTCTACAAAGTTCCGAAGCAATTACTTGGGAATCCGACAGATTTTGCACACTTTTCTCCAAGTCCTGTTTTCTATTGGCGAGAGCAGGTTTATTATGCTAAGCTTTCTACTGTTTGGTGGATTAACAAGTAAATCTTGTAACCAGTGAAAGTACATCGGCGGTTAGATTTGCTTGGATTCTGGTGTGTTTTGTTTAAGGAAGATGATACGATACTGTGACTATCCCTTTTGTTATCCGGGCTAGAAAATTCTCATGGATATCCTCCGCTCTGGGGTGACCGGAGGGATTTGTAAGACTCTAAAACCCACCCCGATGTTCCTTCTTCTACGTACGCCGAGGATCGCAAGACCTTATGCGACTCCCGCATAAGTTTTTGCGATCCTGGTGCCCACCTATGCGGGCCTCCTCCGGACTAGGAGGGAGTGCGTTGTTTGATTCCCCCAAAAATGTCAAAGAGGGGCATGAAGGAACACTACACGCTGCCACCTGGTGTCCAGTTATAGGGGCCACAGACATCGTGCGTCCCCAACCTGACTAAATCTGGGATAGTTTGTCAGCAATAAGTTATTTTGATTCGTTCCCTTCACACATCTATTTTTTTAAAATTATTTGTTTTCTTTCAGATAACTACTACTAATGTTGTGAAATATTTCAATTAGTCGGTGCTTTACCAAGGAGTATTGTGTTACCCAGTAACTGGGTTATGACGTAGCGACGTTGGGAATGCATTATGTATAAAAAATCAATTTTGGGGAACTTGGAACTTGGGGACATAGGGCATCAGTGCATCACCCAGGCTAACGCTCCTTGTGAAATATTAGAATTCAGCTGTATTCGATTAGATATGTATTTTAAACAGCTGAAATCTACATTTCAAAATTATTGAAGACTCTAAAGCGAGGCAAGAATATATATATTCTGAAAGTTTCACAGTATTTTGCTCAAGTTACAAGTTAGTTCGTGAAACTCTGTGAAATAAATGCCTCTCTAGGACGCATACGCATTACATACAAAACGGACGTCAGAGTTTTCTACTGTTCTTTGAGAATGCATTATTTTAAAAAAAAATTGATTGGTTTGTTAAACGCGCTTATCTCAGGAAAAAAAAATGTCATCGAGAACATAATATAATAAGCTATAGTCACTCTATTACCCACAAGACCAGAATACTAACCAAAGACACGCGTAAAACCACAAGTCACAGCTAGTCAAAAATAACATTGATACAAAGTAACAACAATCACAATACCCACCACAACAAATCCACTGGCGTGCAATTTAAATACAATTACGTATCAAGAAGGCGGTACACTCTCACAGAAAACCCCGTATTTCCAACAATGAGCGGTAGTTAGGAAGTACACTGTAGTGCATTGAAAGTACAAGTAGCACTTGCACTGCAGTGTAATGCGTGTGTTATGTCGTGCACCGCAGGGCGTGACCGACGCGGTTTGAGATTCACGGGCTTGGTTAGGCTGGGGTTGTAGTAGGGAGCGATGCGAGAGAGATGAAAGAAGTACTAACAAACTATGGTTCAAAAATTTGTTATTGATGTGGGAACATTGCAACTTTGTGGTTGACAACGGCTTGGGATGACTGTGACATATACGCATATTATAGGTTGAGAAACACTGTTGAATATTTCGTGCAAGTGAAAAATACAAACTTATATTGTAAATACTATAATAACTATATCTATTTGTCACGCTGAGGTTAAATATTTGAATTGATTTTGATGTTTCGTATAGTATCTCTATACTATACGAAAAATCAATATTGGATTTTAGAGACCAAACAAACAGGCAAAAGCTAGTTTTTTCATATAAAAAGCTCGCTGACAGCTTAAACTTTTATTGACAGGTTGGTAAGGACGATGCCGTAATAACGTCAATGTTATTATTATCGCATAACCATAGAACAACATGAATAATGACTAAAATAAACTCATGAAGGCCAAAGTGAAGTGTTATCTTTATCTTTTAATCGCTTGAGTATCGCACGTCGCGTCGAGATCTAATGTAGCCTCAGCCTTAAGTCACGGCTACTGTTATGTTGCTGTCACTTGAGAACTGTCAACGCATTAAATTATTAATATTAATAAACCTGTCAATTCGGCTAAGTACTGTCAAAATGAATGCACGTCAAAATGACTTCTATTTTTTTTAATTGTTGTGATGTTGGTTACTAGTAATTATGATTAGATTTTGGTCTTTTAGACAAATTGAATAGAACTTTAGTTGCTAGTGAGTACACAATAACTGACCCCTGGGTTCATCCGTGTTTAAGGTTACTACTAGCGTGACGTTATGTCGAAAAAAAGCAATTTAAACAGTATTTCCTGAAATTTAATCATACAAAGAAACGAATAAATACATTCTTCCTTTATAAATTCTTTAAAACAATACAGATTATAATGATCATTTCAGTTTTTTTATATAACAATATTTATATACTTACTTATTTAAAATAAGTCATTTCTAAATGGCCTTGCTTCATCTTTAACACACTTGTCTGACCTTTTCACCTATCTAAATATGCAACTGTTTTACAATAATAATATATTAGAAACGAAGGTTATAAGGTGCTGTATTATTATTATCTGCTTCTTTAATATTATTACTTTGACCGAGATACTAAACGTTTACAAAATAGTAACAATCGTCTAACACTTCTCACTAGTTATGCCCACGGCTTCGCGTGAATTTTGGCTATAACGGAAGGACACGAAAATTAAAAACCCTAGTAGAAATTCATTCCCCAAGGCCAAATAAATAAATATCCTGGGACTAAGCAGAGCTTGTACTATGGTAACCAGACAACTGATTTTTATTTTATTAATACATACTCGTATTTTATAAATACATGTATTATTATAGATAAATTACAAAATGAATAAACAAACAAAAAAACAGACTTTCTCGTTTATAACATTAGCGTGGAAGTGTTTGTATGGTCTCGTTAAATTATACAAATTTGGACAAGCCGTTAAAAACGTTATTAAAATGTTACCAAACAGATGTAATTACGACATATTGACAGCCCTATAGAACTCGAACCATTAAGTAAACTGTCAAAATGTTCACTATTAATCTGGCCTCAAGTGTACGAAATAAGTGATTTTATTTCTTTAATTGCGGTGCAATTATTTTGTCCGCAAGTTTTCTGGTTTTTTGTCGTAATGACGTATTGTTAATAAATTGACGTAACATAAATTATGTATTACGTTGTTGCATATGTGAGTGTAAATATGTGAGTTTTCTGAACGGACGTCGACGAATGACGTATATAAGGTTTAATTTGTAAATTAATACAGTTTTTGCACTTTTAGTACGGTTTCTTCATCACGCTATGACTGACGGGAGCAGAGTATTAATCAAAAACCTAACATGGATGGGTGAATCCTCGGGGGACAGTTATACAATATAGATACCTAGGCTACACCCTTAAGTTAGGTACATAGGATGTTTATGTATACTTAGTATAAATAAGTAAGGAAGCCACTGCTTCTTTTGTATACAGTTTAGTTCAAGCAACGAGTTATTGTTTGCAGAAAGTAGTTCCTTGTACATAAATAATGTACAGATTATACTGCAATGCTACTGAATTATGAATAACTGGCCGCTGCCCGCGGATTTGCTCGCGTTTTTTTACCTTGGGTACTATTTTTAGACAAAAGGTTTTATAATCCTTTCTTGTACTTCTGCCTGCAATGAATTCGTACTAATATTATAAATGCGAAAGTAACTCTGACTGTCTGTCTGTCTGTCTCTTCTTCACGCCTAAACCACTAAACCGATTTGAATGAAATTTGGTACAGATAGAGTCTGGGACCCGAGAAAGGACATAGGATAGTTTTCATCCCGAAAATCCCCCGGGAACGGGAGCTATTAATCCACGCGGATGAATTCGCGGGCAAAAGCTAGTTATATATGTATAATAGTATATGTCTTGTAATTGACGAGACGACAAAAAAACTAAATTGGCCGACAGGTAGATTATCAAAATTAATTTTCTCGTAAACGAAAAATAACGACGATACACCGAGTGACATTACAAGTCCTCACTCTGGAATTTTGTTTTTATTTATTTGATTAGGCGAAAAAGTTTATTTACCAAAAGCTGGTTTAATAACTAAAATGTAAAAGGGGGTAGACAAACCTCATTAAAAAATACCAGCCTATAACAGCCCCCCTTCTGAGAAGGTGTGCATTGATCACCATATCGTATACTCCGCAGGTTTATTTATTTATTGAAACTTTACGCACATGTAAAAAAAACAATGCACAACGGTGCAGTCAACCTTAGGGTGATGCAGAGACAAAACATTTTCAAGTCACAACATAGTTAGGTCATATCCCCCAGGTCAATGACCAACACCCAACATTAATAAATGATCACGTCATGTTGAACGTTATATTATTTTGATTTAGGTCCGGAAACTGATTATTTATCGAGTTTAAATTTATATTTGTCGGTTGGCCGCAGTGAACTAGTACTTACACTGTGCATTATAATATACAAATGCATTGTGTAAGTGAGCTGGTTATAATTTAGTAGCTGACCCTTACGTTCCGTGTATTCCATACCTGAAGGGTAAAACGGGATTCGAATCTTTGTTTTCTAGGAATAAAAGATGAATAGAGCAAAATAAATGTGCGTAGTCCTACGGCCTTTCTTAGGCTGAGGCTACAGTAGGCAGCGATTTGCGATGCGACTGGAAGAGCGAAACGAGATAAACGTGGAATGGCTACATTATAGAGCGATAATCTGGCGTATATTCGATTCAATTTCGCTGATCGCTGATACGTCGATGTAGCCGGTGCCGTGATTACAGTATTGTAGCTCCTGTCGCATAAAGAAATCAAAGATCGCTAGTAATATTTGATGAACGGTGTAGCCATACACGGTGAGTATCCATGTATTTGTTTCAATTGCTCATGTGTCGCAGCTCGCGTCGCAGGCTAGTGTAGCCTCAGCCTAAGTCTTACGGCGCTGAATGCGGCTGTGGCGACATAGCCGAACATGGGAACTAAACTGACAATCCTGCATCACGATATAAGAGTTATCGGCGATATTAACACATACGTAAACCCCGACTAGAACCGTCGGGCAGTAGCCCACCAGACACAACACCCGTCTGGTTGGAGGATCCTCCCTTTTCAACGGAGGATGAGGGACTTTACACCCTGTACCTCATCCTCGGCTCTCCTCTCTCTCATCTCGCCTCATCAAACGGCTGATAGAATCTGAACTGTATAAAAAATAAAAAATAAAAAATAACTGTGACAAAAATCTTTCAGCGAAACGCGAATAGAGCTGAATAAAGGTCATAGCTCATTAGAGCTACCCGGCAGCCACCCCGCACCGCCTCGACGCACCGCGTCAACTCGTTGTCGATGGGTGGACCAATCGCGGTCAACCAGTAGGCCATCCGCGGTCAACGAGTTGACGCCGCTTGGTCCACGAATTTTCGAGTAGTCTGTTAATAAAATCAATCGCGGGCAGCGCGCGGCCCGCTCGTGGCCCGCGCGTTGTCAACGAGTGGCCAACCCGCCGACCGCGCGCGAAGGGCTTATAACCGAGGCGATCCGGTGACGCTACGGAGTTGATTTATAGTGAGCGCATGCCCATACAAGTCCATATAATGAATACTAACCGCACCGCGGGTCGGCTTCTAGCCTAACCGAAATCAGCTGGATACCAGTGCTTTACGTGAAGCGACTGCCTATCAGACCTTCACAACCCAGTTAACCTAGTTACTGTGCGACACGATACCCTTTGAATAGACTGGTCAGACTTTCTGGCTTCTACCTGTAACGACTGTCAAAGTTCTTCGAATGATAACTGAGACCAACGGCTTTAGGTGCTTATCAAGGCATGCCAAATCTTTAATATTGTTCATATGCTTATATAGGATATATTATGTAAAACTACGGAACTCTACGTTTGTAAATAGAAGTAGCAATTGTCAAGCTTTTATTTTATAGATTTTATGAACACATTACAATAAATAATAAACGGCTCATTATCATTATGATTACAAGTCACGATGTGACAATAAAACATTAATTATCACAATTGGTCGATAACTTATCGCCCGTTAGTCATTTAATTATTAATTATGCATTAACAAACTTTTTTTATGCTTTTCTGGTTTGTTTTATGCGTTGCTGGTTTTAATGGTTGTAATTGTTTTTGTTTGATATTTTAGATTTGATTGTCGATAGATGTTTTTTTTTTTGTTTGTATACTAATTATTTTAGAGAGGAAATAATTGTTTGATATTAACTCTAAAACTACTGAACCTATTTTAAAATTGTTTTCTTTAATATAAAGCTACGTCATTAGCGAGTAACATAAGCTATATAACATTACGCCGTGTCCCACGGGAGCGAAACAGTAACCAAAATCTCAACATTCTCAATTCAATTATATAAGTATGTATATCAGTTGTCTGATTACCTTAACACGTAAGATGTCTCAGGATATTTATTTATTTATTTATTCTACTTAATTTTTTTTCTTCGATTTCGAAGTAGTTAAACTTTAGTTTAGTGATTTTCTCGCGCTTGATAGCTAGCACACATAATATTACGACACAATTTTGTCTAATAATACACACTTGTGAGAAATAGTTGTTTTCCTTGTCCAATTATAAGAGATTCCCTCAGGAAATGAAATGAAATATGATGGCTCTTGTTTCTTAATTAAATCTTCAAGGAGTCTTAATTATATCAACACTTGATAGGGTTACTAGTTTATGCCCGCGAGTTCATTCGCGTTAATGATGAAATCGAAGTCGTGGATTAAAAATAGTCATTTTCCAAGGTCCAAAATATAATAATATAATCGTTTTTATTCAGACAATACAATCCATTTTGTTAGTAACAATTTAACTTATGTATATATAACTTCAAGCAAAAAGTACTGATCGAATTTTGTTGAAAACTATATAGCTTATACATCAGAATAACGAATTGTTTGTTTTAACATCACACAATGACTCACGGAAGAGGAGCAGTAAACGAAGACTTAACATAACACGGATGAAACCGCAGGGAACAGCTAGTCGATTCTATACCAAATCCATACTAGTATTCTAAATGGGAAAGTGTGTGTGTGTTTGTCTGTCAGTGTCCGTCTTTAGTCGGATTGATTTGTTTTTTAAGTGGAGATAGCTGAAGGAATGGAGAGTGACATCGACTTCTTTTTGTTTCTCTCGAACGCGACCGAAGCCGCGGGCAAAAGGAACATTATAATAGGTTCCAGCAGCTGCAGCAGTACAAAGGTCGTAAAAGCTGCACATACAGATAGACAGACAGACATATAAGAGTTTAGTATGGAAAGCATGGATGGATTTTTGAATAGAGAATTCTTGGATTACAGAAATCTTTTGCGAAAGTTTTATGTCTTTTAAATCCTTTAACGCTTACCCAACGTACAATATATATCGAATCCTTAATGCTTTATTAATGTTGTTTAATATCCTGTGGTTCGCATCGCAATCGGATCGCATTTATTATTTCCTTCGAAATAAATTAATGGGAATATCTTACGTGAAATCAATTTTCGATAACAGCGGTAAAGTTATGGTTGTACCAGTCAGGGGCGCGTGCCCTTCGATCCAGCTAAAAAGCCCGGCTTACTTTAATAAGGTCATTTATGAATGTCAAACAAATACAATATTATAAAAGTTAATGGCTTTTAAATTGGAGGAAAAAATCTGACGGGCTTACCCGTTATTTGCCCTCGGACGTCTTTAGCCTCAAAAGAATTTAATTTAAATTTGAATAATAATCTCAACTTCAGGTTTCAATTAAGAAACTTCTTCTGCTAGTAATACTTCGCTGTCAGAACTGGGCCGGTTTTTGATAGCAATAATATTCCTTATATGCAGTTTAATTATTTCAATCTCATAACCTCCAAGCATACCATACCCTTAAAAGTTAAAGCGAGTACAGTTTTCTTTTCACATTTATTTGTATGAAGATTCTGATTTACATTCTGAATTTTAAGGTCATAGTTCATTAGAGCCACCCGGCAGCCACTCCGCACCGCCTCGCCTCCTGCGGCTAGTATTCTTTATATGGACTTGTAATGGCATGCGCTCACTATATCAACTCCGTAGCGGCACCGGATCGCCTCGGTTATAAGGCGAGTCGGTGCGGAGTGGCTGCCGGGTGGCTGTAATGAGCTATGCCCTTTAGTCTAACCCACGGGTGGTAACAGTGGCTTGGGAAGATCTGACAGGCAGTTGTTTTATGTAAAACGCTAAAATTCAGCAAGGTCCAGTTAGAAGTTGATGAGTCTGATTCTACTATTGTTAACATTGGAAAACCAATTAAAAACAAATGCAAATAAAAGCAAATTACTTAATCAGCCTTTAGTAATCTCACTTTCTTTGACTATTTATTTGTGCCATCATGTATAGCTAATGACAGACTTGTATTCCATGTTCATCCATGGAAAACCCAATTTTACACAACGACAAATCGACACGACGATAAAATCACCTTCAGCCTACACACTAAAGGTGGAATCAGACGGCGGTTGATCGATAACATCGACAATTCAGTCATACTTGGCTATTGGATTATGATCGATCGACGTCGACGTCGACTGTTTTCTTAATTGCCTGCCGCTTCATCATAAACAGATGTGTGTAAGATGATGAATATTGACTGATTGGCTAAACATCGTAGTTTTGATTCCCGTACGAAACAAAAAACTTATGTTGCCCAAAAGATTTGGTTTCGAGAATTGAGACCCGGGATTGGCTTACATGCATGTCTAAAAGCTCAACCACAATTGAAGAAAGACTCCTATTATACCACAACAATGTTTGGCCATAAATCGACCATCAATCGCTATACAATATCGAATTTAAAACGATCCATTGACTGTCCAACTTCGACATCGATCGACCGCAGTCCGATCCCACCTTAAAAAGCACCGCAAAACACTGCCCACTAACGTCGGCTGTACACGGCTTTACGGCTCCAAATAACCGGATCTCAGTAATCGTGTGTCGCAACCGCAGCTGTCAAGGACGCGCGCTGACCGCTAGCTTTCACTATCATGCGGTACACGCACCAAGTAATTGGATTACTATTGACTAAGCCCGTGTGAGCACGCACGATGAGATGGACTGGTATTCAAATTATAGTGTAATTGATGGCCGTGAGTTCATGTAACATGGGCGATTATTTTCGAGGTGTAGAAATAAGTAATTTATTCTTGAGTTACGGACGCAAACATTGGGTTGTAAGATAGTCTTTTATTCCATTGACATAGTAAATTATCATTAATTCGTTTTATCTCGAAATGTCACATTAATTATTCTTCTGACCGAATTTTCTTCTGATCGAATCTTACACGGCGGCCAATGGTGATAAGACCAGTAATAAAATGAAAGAAAGACAGTAACAAATATTAACTTTACACTATTGTGTTATTTATAAGTAAAGATAAATTACAAAAAAGGAAATAAATAAAGAAAGAAACACAGAGAAAAATAAAGAAATCAAGAAAGAAAAAGTAAAGAAAGAAAGGAAAAAAGAAAGAAAACAAGAAACCTGTGTGGTACACCTGACTTCCAAGTTCTTTATAAATTAATAAAAGACAATTCAATAACGCTTTACTTGGAATCAAACTCAAAAGATTAATAACGCAGCCAAAGTCGACGAAAGTTATTAGTTTATTAACTAGTTAATTGCTATTAAACACGATCGTTGCTTTCATTACAGAAATAACTCTCTAATGATTATTTCAGTTAACGGATAAATTTTCAATTTTCCAACGATTCGAACCGTGAAAATTTTAAATAAGCCATCTTGTTGCCAAACTTGGGTTGTCGCCGAATCCGGGTCAAATTAAATTCGTCACCTAAAGTTTTATTTAAAGTGTTAGTTACTATTGACTAATCCCGAGGTATTTCCGGGATGAATGCTAACCTATGTCCTTTCTCGGGTCCCAGACTATATCTGTACTAAATTTCATTCAAATTGGTTTTAAAGTGGTTTAGGCGTGAAGAAGAGACTGACAGACAGAGTTACTTTCGCATTTATAATATTAGTACGGATTTGTCACTTTCCCTATACAGCAGCGCAAATTCGACAATTTTGTAATTATTTGTAATATATCGAACTGTCAGCTTAATTAACAAGGCCGTGGTTTACATATAGGTGGTTTGTTACCAAAAATCAGTTAGTCTTAACACATTCTCCAGAACGAGTAGGTACACATTTATTCGGTTAGAAGGACAATTTCACTTTCTCTACGATTCGTCCAAATTAAAATGAAATAGTTTTTTCACGGTCAAACAGGCTTTATACGCCTACTCGCTTACAGCCATAAAATATCTCTAATGAAACAACATCACTATTTGAATGAAAGGGAAACAGTAATAAAACGGTTTTAGTTTCGATATTAATTTGTACAGACGCGAAATTGGACTTTAATGTCCTCGTAAAAACTAAGATTGGTTTAAAACCATCTTATGAGACGAATAGCTCTTTGTGGCATATGAAATACATAGTAAATCTAAATACTACTGCACTTGCAGTCGGGTTTGCAGGTATCAATATGACAGTGATTAAATCATACTGGTAATGGTTTAACATATTTTTTCTTACTGCTCCGATGTACTTTTCTGATTAATTTCGTTGCGGGATCCATGACAGTTGAATCGTTTCTCCGGGACTCGTCGAGCTTCATCGCTCGGCGCTTTTCTGGCGGACTCTAATGTTGATTATGGCTTTCAGGAGTTGCAGTGGTTGGGAATAGTGTGGTGGGATTGGTAATGGTTTAAGAAAACCTGTTCGTAACTGGGAAAGTTACCAGGAACAAGTTACCATTTTCTTTCAGAACATTTACTTCTTTTATTTCATGTTTTATTGTTCTAACAAAAAAAGTGAAACGTTGTTTAAAACCAGAAAAAAAGCATTTGTTTTTTAGCAATTTTGCGGAAATAGTTTATGGTCAAGCCACAACCATGGGACTTTTTTAGTTTATATCTTTTTTAGATTATTGTATATAATTTTAATATTAACAGCAACCTTTCAGAAGACAAAGCACACATTGACAAAATAAGAGTTAGGCGAACTGCATTTGTATTATGAGTTGGATGCGGTATCTATCCAAGGGTTAAAATATTGAAGTGGGATTCAAGATTGAGATAATAAAAATTGGTAACAAAGTATTTATAAATTATTTAAGTTTATAATAGGTGCACCAACGTCAAAGAAGCAATGATAAAGAAAAGTGGAAAATCATTGGCGAAGTAGTCGCCGGCCACAATCAAAAGAGGCTCTCCCAGGCCATCTTTAGCTATTAAAACAATCAAAATCTAGTCAAAATCTCATTTTTACGACCCTCAATAAATGTCAAAATTTTCTCAAAAAAGTGGGTAAATTAAAGACATTTTTTTTTTTTTATAACTTATGGGCTTGCTCTTGGTCCCAGACTTGTCCGAGGGCATAGACGGGGCCTACGATGGAGCGAGCTCACCCAAAAGATTTCTGACAAATCAATACTAAGATTGGAATGTGAAATTTAATAAAAATCACTATGTATTGTGGAAAATGAGAGAACTTGAGGAGTTCTAATTAAATCATTATGAAAATCTGATGAACCCAATAAACAACAATAAGTACTTTTGTTTGGAATGCACTTTCGATACAAAAAACAGTGCCAAGGAAATCATTAAGTGAATTTATTACTTTTAGTAGTAGTATATAACCTAGAAAGTATAACTAATAGTGTTATCCGGTATCATAGAATTGTAAACTAACCAGGAGTTATGTTACTATTTGCATTTTTTATTTTCTTTCTTCTTTGAATATTAGACCGAATTAGTACTACCTGTAGAAGTGTTTTAATTTCACATCTTAATTACGTATTATAAATACAATGTCAATAACTTAATCGTGAAATGTCAATAAGTCATTGAGTTCGTTATAATTATTAATTACTTAACTTGAAAGCAATGATTTTTTATAGTTATAGTTGAAATTGTTTAGCTTGTAATTCTACGTATGTTATTCAATTGATGTTGGTTATGAAGGAACTTATATTTAGGCATTAACATTAAACAAATCTTCAAATCTTTAATTTTTGAACACTTTAATGACATAACATGTGTACATGCGCAAGAATCGTAGTAAGATCTGTATGAACTCCTATAGATATTTAAATGTAATTCACTGTCAAACAATTAATTTTAATTTAATATAATTTTGTATCATTGTAATTCCATTGTCTATTGTAATTTTATTTGATTGTTTTATTTTCTTCTCAATTTATTTAATGTTAACTTTATTTCATTATCATTAATTGAAATAATTAAGAAAAGCTTGTTATTGTTTTTCTTTTTTAACAAATTTTATTATTGTGTCATGTTTTTTTGTTAAAAAAATGTTATTATACTTTTGTTCTCATTGTCCTAACATTTAAGTTTAATATAACATTGTTTTAAAATTTAATTTAATCTAACATTGCTTTAAAATCTAATTTAATATAACATTGTTTTATAATTTAATTTAATACAACGTTAACAATTTGTATTCATGCTGTTATATTATATTTGCATGCTGTGACTTCTTATAAGTGGAGAAGCACAAGGTCATATCCTGTTACTTATATTATCTAGCATTTAAGGTGTTTTCTCTGTTAGAAGTCCAAATAAATAAATAAATAAACCATATTAATTTAACAGTAACTATTATTTTAGGGGTGGCAGCATGATTCGACCAATAGATTTGAAGACTGCATTCTAACGCCCCTTAGTATACACAAAATAAAATTGCCATGACAGAGTGTTAGGAAATATCATAGAGTAGTTTATGACGCAGGTAAGGTTTACCACACGATTAACCTAACATTAGGTTTAGCAATATTGCCATAATAAAGTGACAATCATACAGACAAGCTGTTCCTGACTTTCACATAAGTATTACTATCTAAATCGAATGACTGACTAACAGATTGTTGATATATCAACGGAAAACCTAAAATTATAGGTTTACAGACAAGAAACTAAGAGGCTGTAAATTATTGTAAAGTAGGTAGTCACTAATAAAGATTTTTTGAAAGTTTACTACCTAAAGAGGCAAAATAATATAAGATCGACATTCGAGAATCACGCGGGTGAAGCCACGAGCGAAAACTAGTATTTCTAAATAAATCCTAAGGTTTTGAACCTCACGATTTTCAGTCGTTTAACTACTAAAGTGATCGTAATAGTTAAACTAACTTAACAGTTAAAAATAACTAACACGCAAAACAAACTAATATTAGAAGGTTAAGCTGTCTCGATCAATCATAGAACGATTAAGCAGAAAATTATTTTTAATAGTCTTCACTTTCTAAATTGTAGGTTGTAGGTAATGTTTTTGAGACCGTGACGTGGCAAGGTCTGCGGTTCTCAAAATATTACTATCGGTCCCTTCAAATGATGTAGAAACTATTCTCACTTTGCTTGAAATCAATTTAAAAATAATCTTTGGAGGTTTTTTGTACGGTACAATCCCACCAAACTATTCCCAACCACTGCAACTCCTGAAAGCCAGAATCAACAATGGAGCGCCAGAAAAGCGCCGAGCAATGAAACTCGACGAGTCTCGGAGAAACGATTCAACTGTCTTGGATCCCGCAATGAAATTAATCAGAAAAGAACAGCGGAGGAGTAAGATAAAATATATTTTCCACTACCCTCCATAACAAGCAGGAGACAGAACAGAACTAGGCCGAGGTATCTTTGGAGGTATGGAGAACAGAGTGTAAAGCCCCTCCTTCTCCATTGAAAAGGAAGGATCCTCCGACCAGACGGGTGTCGTGTCTGGTGGGCTTGCCCGACGGTTCTAGTCGGGATTTGGTACATGTACTAATATCGCAGAAAACTTTTATATCGCGATGTAGGATGTCAGTAAATGTTGTAGTTCACTTGTTTTTTTTTTAATATATATTTATAAGTATAACAACTCTTATAACGCCTGGAATAGGATTAGTGATTACTTACCTAACTTGAGCGATAACTTAAGTTGCTGCTCTGCTTACGTAGGTTGTGGTGTGATTTTGTATGCGTACGTACCTGTAACAAGCATATAAAAATTATGTAGAATACATTTTTTTTTTCAAAAAATTCTTTATTATCATGACTATAAAATTGAATGTGTTTAAATATTATTCAATAATTAATTATCAGTCATATTATCTAGTCTACTATTCGTTGTGATTTTAAGATTATTTCCATCACTTTTTATAGTTAAATATTAGCATGATTAAGCACACTAAAACACAAACAACTCATTTATTTTGCTTAATCGTATTAATTATGTATATCTATCGGAGATAAATTTCTATTTTGTCATCTGATTACGATGATAATATGTTTATGCATCTATGATATGGACGGAGTCATGCATATTATTATACTAAACTTAGTCTGCATAGTTTCCACCTCATTAAAAAAACCGATAAATGACACTTCATGCTTATTATATACTTGCGAAAGAATTTTCGAAATAAGACCAGCAGTTCCCGAGATTAACGTACAAACAAAAAATAAACGGCAAATTCTTCATCTTTGCAACATTAGCATAATTATATTCATTCATTGTGCAAAGTCTAGGAAGCGTCGTTCTTTAACCTACATCTAATTTATAGAAAACACTACTAAATCAACATGTCGTATAACATAGTATCTCATCAGAATAAATAAATTAACACAATCAGTTTACGATCAAACATTATTTTCTCCACGTTCTGTAGTCGTTAGCGCGAAGTAATTTGCTACTCAATAAGCCGAGCGCAAACACACAGACAAAACGATGTTTTAAAAGAATAAAAGCTTTTTTTCAAATGAAATAATGAACCGCCTTCAAAATCTAACAACAGAAAAATAGGTTAAATTTCGGAAGTCTTTTACCGAAATTTAATTTATTTTTCTGTTTTTATTTTAGGCTGATTTTTTTGCATTCGTCTCGCAATCGCATTAGCCTACCGCGAGATTATCGTGAACATACATACAGGTAAAAACTGTCTTTTTTAAAGTCAAAAACATGACTATGGACTAAGCCATCAAGCAAGCACAATTAGTATTACTTATTGACATTGTACAAGCCTTCAGACTAAATAAATATTAGCACGGAGTAATATTTGCTTAACAAATTTGGTATTAATAGATGGCATTCAAGTGTCAAACATTTTTGAATTTATCATGTTAGCTTACAATGTCAATAACTTAATTGTGAAGTGTTAATATGTAATTGAGATCTATACAATTATTTTATTTCTTAAATACAGTCAGTCTTACTTTTTTGTTATTTATTATACTTTCTTATTAAATCGTGTTAGAAAAGGACATTGCCGTTTTTAAAATCGACGGAATCTTCGTGTAGTTTAGTCCGTGCACACACGCTAGCCCCTGCGGCCACGCGGGCGAGTCGTTGCGTAACAGCAGCGTAGTCCACATCAATCACATTGCACAATAGTTCCTGAGATGTTTTAGACTACGTATGATGCAATTTTTCTACTGATTTTGTAGGAAAATGTTGTGTGGTCGTTGGGCTGTTGTAACTATGACGTTGTAATTTTTTAATTTTTTGTATTTTTTTTAAATCAATGGTTGAACTTTTTACCCTTTGGTTATGTAGAAAAGCATTTCGTTTACTTTTATGCAGTAATTGTTAATTTTAAGTGGTTAATATAACTGTAAGAAATGAAGTTAAGAAATCATTTTTCATTATAATACCCAAAAAAGAAGTCTCATATCCACAAAATACAAAAAAATTACTTTTACTATGACAGAGCAAAAACCCTGAAATGATATAAAATAACTATCTGATCCATACCTTTATATGTTCATATAAATTTAAACAAAACACGGCACACAAACAAAACGTATGAATTTTCTATTTTTAAACGGTTCTAAGAAATAAATCAAAACATAATAATCAAACCATTCAAAACTTCAGCAAAATCAACATCAATTAAAACTAACTATGACGCAAACATAAAGTAATTAATGACAGTCAACGCCTACATGATTGAGAACCATTGACATAATAGCAACATGTCAAAAGTCAATGCAGACCTTGCGACCTTCTGACCTTCAACTTTATGACTGTAATGGCGTATGACGGCTATAAATAAGTTTTATGGTTCCGCTTGACGTGATCTTAGGTCCACTCGGGTTTGTGGACCTAAGATTTGACAAGAGATTTGCAATAGCAAACCATTAAAAAAAACGATAATACACGTTAATTGAAGAGGTATTTATTTTTAATTGAGACTAAAGTTAGAATATAAAAGTTACTAAAAATCTACGGCAATTATCCCTTCGTTTTAATAACTCGTATGTCCTCAAAGAACTTTTATTTTTTTCTAAGAAACATGAAAAATATATCTGTCAAAAAAAAACAATTGAAGATATTTATTTTGTAAATCGGTTAAATACTTATGTCACTTTTACATCGGAAAAATCTCTGAGGTAAAGTCTCTTTTGAGACAAATACTTTCAGTGACGCAACAAACTAAAATTGTCTGCATTTTAGGTTTTACATAGGATTGGAAGTTTATTTGACATTGCGCTAACAGTGCCAATGCCACTGGATGGAATTTACATTTTGAATATCACAATTAGATACTTTGTATTCGTCACAAATATTTTATCTGTTAGAGATCACTTAAACCATAGTAACCGATGTATGTAATCAAATTCTGTTTATTTAATCAAACAAAATTAATAATTGACTACTTACATGCATACCTTTCAAATACTTTTCTAATTCAACTACTTTCTAAATCTTTTTTGCATCACTGACATCGTCAAAGAAAAACATAGCGTGGGACCTGGAATTCCATTTGTAAATCTTTGGTAGTTGTTACTGGCAGTCAGAATCCAAGAGGTAGTATTGGCCAGTAACTGGGTTGAAGTCTGGTCACTCCTAACACAGTTGAAAGAGGGCTAGGGAAATGATAATGATTAGTTTGATATAATTATGTTAGTTCGCGAAATCTCTCCTATTTGCCAGCTTTAACCTCTTAAACGGTGTTCGTATGGCCCATCTCTTAAGGGCCTTACGAACACCGTTTGTACGTAAGCGTAAACACCTCAAGCGCCTTGCGCCCGAGAGGCAACCGTCGCGATCATTGCTTGTTTATTTATTTATTTACACTATGACTTAATGCCTTAGGCATTCTCTACCAGTCAACCATCGGTAGTGCAGAGATATGATGGCAGGTGCAAATATAAAGTAAAAAACTGATGTTAATTACAAAAATTACAAATCAATAAAAATACATATATACGTACTAAAATAAGCTTGTCTCTTCCCTGTACGGAAAAACAAACTAGTTTAATAAATAGCAACATCATTATTCATGGTTCCTCAAAAATCTCGTCGTCAAATTAAGTCCGCAAACCATAAAATTGTACAAAATGTGGTTCAACACGAACAGTATAGGTAATTTAAAACTCGTTTACCAAGCTAATATGTTTGTCGAGACATTTTCATATAAGAGGATGTTGTGAATTTGCAAAGTGCACATAACTGTAAGTCATGGAATAGGAAGAAATGGAGGAATAAGTTACAAGGGTAATGTTTGCTGTAGTTTCCGGCACACGTACGTCAGCAAAGTATATAAGTATACAGGGCCGTCATCTAAAATTGAGGTTTTCTTGATAACCAATGAATGTATTCAAATGAAATTTAACCTAATTGAAGAACTTGTCATTTTCTACTATACTTTAAATTTTTATTAGAAAATATCCGTGGGTTTTTGAAAAAACTTAAACTGTATCTTACGGCCCTGTATACTTATATACTTTAGTGGTCAGGGTTACTTTTTAAAAAACCACTAAGGGGTAATGCTTCTCTCAGTGGATATTTGGGGAAATATTGTGCGATTATTTTAAGATGCTTTTTTAACATTTCATATTAATATAAATGTAATCTTTTAAAAATAATGCAGTTGTAAATCAGATAGTTTTTAGGTATGATGATTAGAGCACAATATGGTATCATTATTAATTAAATTAGTTGATTGGCCTAATTCCTGGATAATGAGTGCATGACGAAACCACAAACTGAATTAATTTGCCACTCATTGCTTTTCAGGTGCCTAGGCGAAAGTGCTTTTATGGTGTCATTGAAATAAAAGATTTAGTTGACTTTGATAGGCCAAAAAGTGGCCGCGATACAACCACAATGTCAACATAATTTAACCAGTTTCCCAGTACATTTATTTATCATTATGCAAAAAATAAGTTAGCACTCCATTTACTTAGCATCTTGGTCGTGGATTACAGCAATCTTGTAATTTGGAAGGTTGTGACGTGTGAACGTTTTGGTATGCCATTAAATAGCCTTTTTATGTTACGGGCGGTTGAATGTAAAACTTGAGGTGTAAAACAGGGATGTTACGGATATGGAATTTCGGATCTGGATATGGCTACGGATATAGGTAGAATATTATATCGGTCTTTGATACGGTGTGAGGCGAAACCAATTGACGAATACGTAAACTGCAACTGCCATCCTACATAATGATATAAAAGTTTTCGGCGACATTAGTATAAGTACAAAATCCCGACTAGAACATGACAACCGTCTGGTCGGAGGACCCTCTTTTTTCAATGGAGGATTAAGGACTTTACATTCTGTTCCTCATACATTCAAAGATATAAAATAGGCGAGATGACAAAAAAAAACTAATTAGTCCGTCAGTTAGATAATCAAAAAATTTGGGACACGTATTTTTTCTTTTTTCTCGTAAACAGAAAATGACGACAATACAGTGCGTTGAAGTTTCGTGAAACGTCACGCCTTTGTATAATTTTTACTCAGAAGTGACGTCACAAGCCCCCTCTCCGGAACTTTGAGGCTCTTTATCTTTGTATTTTGTTATTAATTTGATCAAGCAAAAAATATGTGTCCAATATTTTTGGACTGTCTAACAGACGGACTAAACAGAATGTCATTCTTTTGATGTAGTCATCATCCCTATTGGTTCAAATTATCCGTTAGTTTCGGATACGGTTACGGAAACGAATATTTTTTTCTTTCGGATATCCGAAAGTTTTACATTCCTGGTAAAAAGGTACGTTCACGGATTATAAAATTCGGAGCACCGCCAATGAATAAAAAATCGTTTGATAAAGTCAGGTTTTCATTAAACCTAAGTGGTTTTTAAGAGGTTAGGCCGTGCAACGTAAGAAAAGGTACAATCTAGATAGAGCACGTTTTTGCGGACTTAAGGAATTGAGTTTTTTTTTCATCGTGTTACGTATTTTCTTCTGCGAAGTATGGTTTTACTATGAGTTGATCATTTGCTCGCTATTTGATTTTGTCCTAAGTATCTTATAATAAATTTTTAACTACAGATTGTTTCATTTAAATTCTAGTCTATTTTAAAACTACTTAATTTATTTTATTATTTTTGCTTTTGCCCGCGACAGCCGTCTCCTATTTTGCCCTTTCATGGCTGGAAAGACCTTTTTTAACCGACTTATAAAAAAAGGAGGAGGTTCTCAATTCGGATGTTTGTATTTTTTTTATGTTTGTTCGCGCATATATCCAACCGATTTGAACAATTCTTTTTTTGTTAGAAAGAGTAGACTTCCCAAATGGTCCCATTGTCATCAGGTCCAGGACCTAATGATGGTATGATGCCGAAATCGAGAGAACTCCTCAATTTTTATAGAAAAACGCACATTTTTTTTAAAGGTAATCTAAAACGTAGTCAGACATTGAGACTAACTAAAAAGTCAAAAATAAAAAGCCTATTTTAAATAGGTTTATTTATTGTGTCGGATGCTCATGTCACCTTATATTTAAATGCAAGTCGAGATTTTCGGCTCGTATAAAAAAGCCTGACACTGCTTCAGTTATAGGACCAAATTACGTCAGCAATCGAACGTCATTTCGGATTTTATTGATATCCACTTAAAGTTTAATATGACACCCACGGCTTTCCATAAGCCAAAGGTCAATGCTACATTTGGAATTGAAACTTCTTCCATCGTGGGCGGCGTCTCAAAGGACTCCTATTTATGTAGATATCTGATTACACGAATGTGATGCGAAGAAATGGGCAAAATCCTTTTTATTTATTTTTGCTAGCGACCCGCCCCAGCTTCACACGGATTTTACCAATCTTTGGAAAATCTGGCTTTTCTCTATTAAAATATGTTTATATAAACACTTCTTTTAAATCACATTCCTATTAAAAATGGATTAACCTTTCAACGACCAACCGACAGCCGAGCTGGCGGGCTGCTATTGTCTTGCTTTTGTGTCTCAAATCACGTGTGTTCGAAGGAATAAAATCCGTTGCGTAGTTTAAAGATCTAAGTATAACTATAAATTAATTAATAAAATTAGCATACACAGTGACGGACAGACAGAGAAAAGCGGTTTCTTATTATTCTATGTAGTGACTAGCTTTGTGGTGTACAAAACCACATGATGGTCAGAATAACAGTTAATCTAACAATTAGTCTAATTTAAGGGTATCGTATTATAAGATATCTAACTGGTTTGTGGAAGTCTGATAGGCAGTCGTTCTATATTACCAACTAGCTATCCCCTGCGGTTTTACCCACGTTTTATCAGATTTTTGGTTACTAAAAAAAGAAGATAAAAGGTATATGTCCGTAACCTGGTCCTAAGCTACCTCCCCACCAATTTTCAGCCAAATCAGTTTTGCCGTTCTTGAGTTATAAAATGTGTAACTAACACGACTTTCTTTTATATAATATAGATGATATTCTACTGAATCCAGTTAGACTGAAGGTGGACTTTAACACGAATGGGAAAAAGTTAGATGTCGTCCGCAGCTTCGCCCGCGTCGGTACTTCCACCTCCAATAAATTTTTCCCTTTAAAGTTGGAATTTTCAAAAACCCTTTCTTACTGGTTACTTTTATTATTGTTCGCAAAAAAGACTTACTTAATCTGTACAAAGAACACCCCCCGCAAGTTTCATGTCTCTAGGTCGAGCGGTTGGGGCTGTGCGTTGAAATGTCAGTCAGTCAGCTTACCAAGTTATGTAATACATAAATTAAAAGAAATAATCTTATTTTTTACTAGCTTTTGCCCGCGACTTCGTCCGCGTGGATTAATAGTTCCCGTTCCCGGGGGATTTTTGGGATGAAAACTACCCTATGTCCTTCCTCGGGTCCCAGACTATATCTGTACCAAATTTCATTCAAATCGGTTCAGTGGTTTATGCGTGAAGAAGAGACAGACAGACAGACAGACGGACAGAGTTGCTTTCGCATTTATAATATTATATAGTAAGGATTATTATTTAAATCAGATTAATCCAAGCAAATCACACTTAGTGCCTAAATCTAACAAGATAGATGAACCAGCCCTACCGCTGCAATCGGAGATATGAAGACGTAAATATCTTCTGCGGCATTGCCCCAGCTTCCCAAGGGAGGAGACCGTTTCTATTTATAGTAGGAGGTTTATAAGAGGAGTATTTTTAGCTGCCTATCAAGTACAAGGTTGTTTTCGCCATTTTTTTCGAGTGATACACTTATTTGAGCTTAAGTGATAGATAGATAGATAGATAGATATATTTGCAGAGAAGGATGGGATGGGTTTTTTATTCCCCGGTAGTCGTTTGACTTAGGGTGTTGATTTGCATCTTTTTTTTTTCACCCAGACACAGAACAAACAATCATGCTCATTACACAAAGTTTGTCCTGGGTCGAAAATCGAACCCACGACCTCTGGCTTAGCAGTTAGGGTCACTAAACACTACACCAACTTATTTGTAAGGCTCTAGGTATAAAAAATCAATATTCTGTTTAATTAATAGAGTTAAAAATTAAAAATTTTCAAAAACATCTTTACTCAAAATTTTCACCGTTTTAGACACTATAGCTATTACTTTTTTATTTTTATTGATTAACACTAGAACACTCAAGCAATTACTGACCGGTCCCCGTTAAATTCCTGATTTGTACTTTCAAGGCTTGTAGGCCATGCCTATAAATTGACACTGTCACGATATCGTGACAAAATATTTAGACCTTAGTAGTAAAGGCGTGTATAACTAAGAAATGTAACTCATAACCGCCATGACTATTTTATTTTCTCTCTAATTTTTTTTTGTTTCGTTTGTTATTTTTCCTACATTGTTTTCACATATAGAAGCACCAAAAATAGTGTAACCAAAAGTTTCTGTAAAACATGAGGTTTTGAAAAGAGTGTCCGTGGAGTTTCTTGCCTGTTCTTCTCAACAGAATTCTACCTACGTTCGATCGACCGACTCTTTGACTATTCATAATACCTGGTCTAAGCAAAATAAATGCCTTTACAGAATTCCCATTGTGTGACGGCTTGCTAGCACGAACTGAGCGTCAATGTGGACGGCAAATTCTTTCATTGCATGTTACATTTCGTAAGTCTGTACACGCCTTAAGTATTGCTTTTAAAATTTTGGTTATTGGCACGCAAAGGTTGAAAGGAAATTATTTGTCTTGGTATGGACATGCGAAGAGGAGGGATGAAACGCATGTAACGAAGTGAGTTATGAATTTGAATGTAGAGGGGATGAAGAAAAAAAGCCGACAAAACATGAATGGGTTGTGCAAAGAATAATGTGAAGGAAAGAGGCATGACGGTTGACAGGACGATTTAGGAAAGAAAAACGTGTTAAGGCAACTTGAAGTAAAATAGGATGCCTGCCGGGGTTGCGGAATGTTTATAATAGTTACCGTGACCCTGGAACATAAAGGGCAATCGAAGGAACATGAGGGTTTTAGTCAGTAAGAGTCTGACACGCCCTCCCGCCGCACCCAGGACGGGAGCAGTCATTGGATGATTTCCCACTCACCAAAAAAAATAAAAATAAGTAAAATAGGATAAATGCAGGAATACTATTATGGTACGCAATTTAAGTCCAAGCATTGTTTTATTGTCAAAACCATTGGCTATTGGTAACATATTATGGCTAAGAATTGATGAAAACAAGTTATTTACAATGTTTCATTTTACAGTTCTTTGTGTGTATTTGGTTCGCTCTAAACTTTTGGGTGGCGAATCAGCTGACGTTAAGTGGTCGATGTCTTTAGACTTACAATGCTAGAGGCCTCGCAGATCCCTTGCCATTCAATAGACAAAGAAGATTTGAATTGTAATTATACCAGTATCCGCGTCTTTCAAACTGAAATAGGTATCGTGGTGGTACTTCTTTAGTCAAGCTCCTTTACAAAGAGCTTTGAAATGAAACGAATCCATTAGCACCCTTTGTATACCCTTACTACCTACTCACCCCTGTAAATATAACACAGGCAATTATATGAGTACATTTTCTGTGACTACGTCCATGTTATTTTTTTGGGTAGTAGTTTTTACATAGTTAAGTAAGTTATAAAAGATATGATTAAAAACAATGATTAAAATGATTTTTATTTCTGTAAATAGGTAATAAATTACACTTTTACACGTCATTTTTTTTCTTATTTTAATCGAACGATGGGGCCGGTGTTTCCTAGCTGAACTACTCTGAGAAGAAACAACCGAAACAAACTCAGAGGTCAAAGTCTCTTTTAAAGTCCATACAATATTGTATTGGTCAAATTATGGTATGATTATGTTATCATGACTCTCGGCGATAAACTAGCTTTCTATCAGTGAATATTTCGTAATAGTAATTTCCCCTATGTTTGAGATTGCAAGCATTCTAATATATATTTCGATCTGTCAAAAATAACCTTAGATTTTAATACAGTTTTGACATTGATAAGTTGTTGCGATAAAAGTGCGTTTAGATTTCGAAAGTGGTTTATTCACTTATAATTTTTATGTAAGTAATAAGGCGACTTTAGGCATTCTCTAACCGTTAAGAAAAGGATGATGAAGAGCGGTGGCCATTGTATAAATAGATAATGAAATGGGAAAAAAATATACAAATTTACAAAATAATAAAAACAGAAATATATTGTAATAGGTACCAATATAAGAAGTGCTGATTGGCAGAAAATATATGCAGTTTATTACAAGCAAGACTAGGCAAACTTTAACTCTTTATGTTACTAGCGAAGCAGACTCTGAAGGAGTTATGTATATGACATATTACATACTACTTTGAATAAAATTTCATTTAGTATTCAACACATTTATCCGTCATAAACTGACAACATTGTCATTCAAGTCCATACCAGTACATATTATTGGATGTTTTCTCATCCATATCTATTTCCTTCTTAGTTGGTAGTTTCTCTAGAAATGGTTCGGATTAACCGAACGTGTTTGGAAAGTCACTTGTTCAACTGCTGGTCACGATCCAGCTTGGCCGAGCTGGAGTAGGGGTGTTACGATTGATAAAGTGGAGGATTTGTAAATGCTAGTATTATCATCTCGTATTTCTTAATCAGCGACGCGACGCCATTGATCAAAGCAAATGTGACGTCAAATTATGTCACAATCAAAGCAATAAAATTAAGCATAGATATTATGTGTTTGGCAATGATGTTATAAGTAAAAAGTGTAGATAGGTTATATGCAGTAAAAAAGTGGCACATTAAAAGTTTGCCAATTGCCCAACAAGATACTGAGTATCGCGTTGAGATTAGACGTTTATCTCTTTTTCACTCGCACTACTTCAATCATGTCATTCTACTTGAAGTGTAATATATGTGTGCGTTAGTGTGCCGTTTTTGAAGATAGAATTTTGTTTGGGTAACCTATGTACATTTTTTACTTATAACATCATTGGTGTTTGGTAATCATAATCAACCACAAAATAAGTATACATCAAACAAATTATACTAGTTAGTTCTTTTTGGTTTGCGTTAAATATATTGTCACACCAAGTTCGCTAAAATGACGGGCGTTTGACTTGACAGATTGGCCGTATTTGGTTTCTTTAGTTACTGTACACATAATTTAAATTAATTAAATAGGTGTTAAATATTTATAAGGATGTAAAATATAGACTAAAAAAAACGTATATATGCAAAATTTGACAAACTCTTTTTATTCCCATAAAAATGGCCAACATTGCTCAACTCTCAATTGAATTGGGCGTCATGATATTTCTAGTTTTTCTAATATTATGCACAAAAACGAAGCTGAACAAAACTGAAAAGGGTTTTCAAAATCATACTTTTAAATATATCTTAATTGGAAAAATAAAGTCTTCCTACAAACGCATTCAAATAATATTAGAACAACCCTACACCGCACACAATTTAGTGCAAAACAAATTAAACGTTATTGCTCAATCGATTAAGACCACAATTGAAAAGCCATCAACATTGATTTATGGGTATAGATTTGTCTGGTGCATTGTCCTTATATGCAAATAGGAACGTATTTGATTAGGCGTTTATATCGTAGGCGGTTGACTAACGACAATTTGATGTATTAGTGTTGTACAATAAATCTTTCTCTTTTTTATTAACAGTTATCTGATATTTCTTTTTAACTCGTAATTTATATTTAACATCCGGTGAAGCATATCTTGTTTCACAAATGGGCATGTCTATGAAATAATAATATTATTTCCAGTTCATTATTGTCGGACTTTGACAATGGCAAAGGTCTCAGAAAAAAACGCGAAAATTGGATAATAATTTCACAAGTTTCCTCACAATGTTTGCCTTCAGTCGAAGATAATCTTAGACCACAATATCGTGCCTGAGACGCTAGGCTAAAGGCATGGAACATATTAATAATTATGATTTTTTGGTGTATTAAAACGTGACTAATGAATATTATACGAAATAATTATTCCACTTACAAAACAGAGATCACCGTTTTTATTTTTTTTACAGTGCATTGATTCTGTCTTGTTTTATATGTAATGGAACCTGGCAATAAACTTTCATTTCTTACACTTTAAATTGTAAACGAAATAAAATTATCGCGCGTCAAAAGTATATAAATATAAAGTGGAGGTAACACGCAATGAGTTAATTGTGTTTATGTAACAAGCGTGAGTTTAGACCAAAATTATACGTAACGAAACGAGAGAAGCGACCATGACAGTTGTTAAGGAAAGGCGCACGATAAATATGGAGCTGACAGCCAGATCGGTGAAGGAAAAACATTGTAAGCTATAGCTATAATATAGCTTATACAGTCATGTGACAATAGTAATAATAATCATATCCTTAGTGTTGTGATACTGTAGTTAGGCTCTCTAAAATACTTATTATGCATAGTGTTGTGCCCCATCAGGGTCATGTATGATACCTCATATATTATTTGTAACAACTTGTAAACTACAGAAAGCACTTAATGATACTGAATACTAAATACATGAGGAGTAAAGCAGCAACAAATACCTATCCATGTGGGACGGTAGTTCTAATATAGAAAAGGTGACAAAAGCCACGATTTCTTTAATTAATCTGATGCTGCACAGTTGATAATTTCTTTGAAATTCGTAACATTCATCATCACATTTCTCGTTAACACAATTGTCGCAAAATTCCGTCCCATTGTATATTTCAAGAAATTATGCATTCTCGCAAATCGCCATGCTTTCTACGAACAAACCTCCGCAGTCCTGAGCTGACAAAATAATCGCAAGTACAATCTCAAGTGTGCGCGGTATCTAAGTACAAAGTAAAAGCTCTATGGTATCCGTAGCCGTGGGACTGGTACAGATAGCTATCTCGTTTGCTACGGATTCCAAATAGAGATCGTAGCTTGGGCACGCAGATTTTACTTCGACCGATTTTCAAGATATCTTTGCAAGATAGTGGAAAATATGAACTGGTACGGTTGAGAAATGAAGGGTCCTGTAAGTTGGTCAGAGTTATTGTTATTGTCATATTATTATTACTAGCCGTCTCTCACGTTTCTGCTCGCGTGGGAATAGTATGCCTAATAAATCTGGTTTTCACGGATTATTTTTTATTTTTTAGATTTGATCGGTACTTCCAGTTATTTTAGAAAAAAGTTTCATCACTTCTGCTTTCGCTGCTATATAGAAAGACCCACTGTATCATTGTCTGGTTTTATGATGGTCTGAAGATCGTGAATAAAAAAAAAAGAAACGTAAAAGTTATTCTTTTATGTATGGCCACCTCGCAGGTCAATTTTGAGTCACATGCTCAACCGATTAATCCTCTGAGTACCACAAGAGCATTCATAGCCTCCAGCCAGGAAAAAAATCTCCAGCTTAAGTCCTAAACATTTTTATTTTATGTTCAAAATGTCAGTCTAGTTTCCTAAAATACCGTTAATAATAGCCTCATAATGATTAACAGATACAACCCACATTTCAACATTCAAGGCAGACAAAGTCGTAATTAGGTTATTCTATTGGAAAAAAGTTGGCTTCAGCCCAGAATTGGAATTAGGAATTGTGCCCAATGAAGGGATCCTGTAATACATTGGAAGGTCATGAAACTGTCAGTTGAAACTCAATAAACTTCTGATTAAATACGATACATGGACATAGAACTTAATAGATACTGGGAACTGAATTGGGACTTTCTCCATTTTATTTTGTAGTTGTCGTGCTGAAATTGTCGTGAAAGTTGTCGTGATGGCCTAGTGGTTAAGGCACCCGCCTCTCATGCAAGTGGTTGTGGGTTCGAATCCGGGCAAGTACCAATGTGACTTTTACAATTCATATGTACTTTCTAAAGATTATCTTAGACATCACAGACATCGGTGAAGGAAAACATCGTGAGGAAACCTGGACTTGTAATTAATATAAGTCTGAAATCGCCAACCCGTCTTGAGCAAGCGTGGTGATCAATGCTCGTGCCTTCTCTGTATGAGAAGAGGCCTTTGCCCTGCAGTGGGACAGTTATAGGCTGGTATTATTATTATTATTATGTGCTGAAATAGTATAATTATTGATTACTAGCTGTACCCCGCAGTTTCAGGCGGATCTTTGGCTTCTACTCCGCACCAGTGGATCGTAGTGTAATGTTAAATAGCTTATAGCATTCCTTGATAAATAGGCTATCGAATGCAATTTTTTTTACATCAGGCAAACAAACAAACTAAGGTAAGTAGAGGTAGTCATTTAGTAGTTAGTTTTTATGTATAAAATAATTATATTAGTATTTTTAATATATTTATAAGTATATCATTTGAAAATGTACCGTAGCATTCGGTTAAAATGTTATAAAGAGAATAAATAAAATAAATAAATAAATAATAGGTTTATTTTATACCGCGTGTTCATGTTAGCCCTTCTCTCACAGATAAAATAAGACACAGGTAAGTGTCGAATACCTAGAATTAATATTTAGTAGACGCTAGCGATAGAATAGCAAATCCAGTAGATATAATCTACAAAGCATTACCTAATGCACTGTAATTCACTTCCTTATATTTGGTAATTTTGTGAACGGTTTATTTCTTGTTAATTTTATAAAACGCTTTGTTACTCACTAACAATGTATTAACAACTTTTTTGAAACTACAAAGATAGAGATAAAAATGTCTGTTTATTTCATCTTCACAAATAATATGAAAAAAAAAGATATTGGAGATGGAAGAGAGATTCATTTTAATTAGATTTTATAAAAGTAAAAACAAACATTTTTCAATTTATAATACCTAACGTTTGCTGCTGAAATGCACATAAAGAGGGAAAATTCTGGTAAAAAGCCGATTTATTTATTGATTTATTCATTTTAGAATTGATGATTACCCCTTATCAATACGGAAGATATGGCTGGCTTGCTTAACTTTGCTGCAATCTCTGTTTATGTTATGTATGTGTGCAAGGCGCGCGTACTCCCTGCGCGCCCGCGCAAATGTTAGCGTCTACTCGTCTAATAAACCAATGCGTTGCTAGCCACAGAGCGTTTCACTTGTGTACTTCCCGCGTGAGTTCCCGCGTACCTAACAGTTTAATACATAGTAGCCGAAGATTTCTTCTTATACTGTACGATTCCGACTACCGAAAATACACGCGACACATTCTAACAACCTCTAATTAGCTGCTAATGCAGACAATTAATATTGAGTACAATAAAAGTTTTAAAACGAGACACTAGTCAGGGATCACCTTACTTTAACTTGTATACGATTACTGTTAAATATTTGTATACGATTACTGGAAAAATATAATCTTAAATACGGTATTTGCCGGTTTTTTTCTAGAGCTTCACTAACGACAACTACAAATATAGATTGCCTGATCCATTGGCGCTTACATTTACAGAGATGGATCGAAGTAATCGTCACGCTTGATCAAGACGGATTGGGAGTTTTAGACTTAAATGTATTTACTATTTTAAGTCCAACGATTTTTGATGTGAAAAATCTATAGCCGCACGTAAAACAAAATTCTGGCGTGGCGATGCATGCCATGCTTTGGTTTTGTTTCTTTTCAATCATATTACTTTTTTTGATATGCGCCTTGGCCTCACGTTTTGTGGTTTTCGGGGGCACTGATGTCGAAAATGAGGTCCATTTCAGAATCCAAGAAGGCGGCTAACATTTTTCAAAATTTCGGTCATGGGTATCGTTTCCGTGGTTTTCGGGGGCACTGATGCCGAAAATGAGGTCCATTTCAGAATCCAAGATGGCGGCTAACATTTTCAAAATTTCGGTCATAGGTATCGTTTCCGTGGTTTCGATGTGTGGATGTCGATGTTTCACATCTGCCAGGCGTCCCGTGACGGCTCACTTTATTTTTCATGATATTTTTCTTCACCTGGTAAACTTAGAAAGTACGTATTAATTGAAAACACCACAAACGCACGTGTCCAGATTTGATCCTATACTACTACTTCAAGGTTAATTAGGCGGGGGCTTCAAAAATCTATGCCAGGCTATTTCTGAACCATAGAAAACCATAACAGTTATTACATCCTCATTAGAATATCAATATTAATAATAATAGTAAGAATAATAAATAATAAACATTTCAAGCGTTAGTTAACATAATAATGTTATATTTATTCATGAACTCTTGCGCATAATTTGCGTTCATTCTTTAATTGTCTGAGAGTACACTTCGAATAGAATGGCCTGTTATTGATTGTACACAAACGAGTGAACAATATAAATATTTATTGTTTTTTTTCTCGTTATCATAATAATGGGTTTTCCGTTTCTAGTACTCTATTCAATGGTAATCAATTCTTATGTCGTGAAAACGAATAGGAAAAATGTAAGAAATTCAAACAATTCACACAGGGTCATGTGTCTTGCTTCCAAAGGGTAAACAGTCATATTAAGTAACTTTGTCTGCCTGTCTTATCTCGCTTTCAAGCCAAAACTACTGAACAAATTTTAATGAAATTTTGTACGATTCTAAGACTATCTGTCTGTCTATCTATCTACCTATCTATCTATCTATCTATCTGTCTTAGACTGAGCAAAGACATAGAATTTTATCCCTAAAAATCAACATCCATTCAGCTCGCCATTGTACATAACTCATTTATGTTTGCTGTTAAGTATAAAGAAGTAAAAACCTACGGAAACGGGAACTTCGGAGACAGCTAGTTACGGTTAAAGATATTTATTTTCTCAAAAGAATTACAAATTCACTTACAGAGAAAACATAGCTGTAACTTATTTAACAATTTTATGTGCCAGTTAGCGTAGATAACAAATTAGAAGGTATCTTAAAACTAAAGCATTACTACAAAAATATATCGTTATAGCATTGTAATGTAACTAAAATTGCAAGGTAGGTAACACATTGACAGAGACAACTTAATTGTTTTAAAGATGTGGTAGGGTGCAACTTAATATTTGTGGCGTGTTTACTAAGGCCTATGACACAATACAAAACATGAGCGTTTTATTAAATTGATCTTATTTAATATTATTATTAGTACATTTATTTATACATTGTCTGTGTATACAGCAATTATTTATTTATGATTCTGGTTGTAACCTGTTTCTATCCCATGTTTTTTTTTTTTTTTTTTTTATAGGGTTTTATTTAAGGATATCTGTATTATTGTTATCTTTCAACAAAATTCAGTAGTTTTTGCATTAAAGAGACACAAACATCTATCTTGACAGGCCTGTTGGTCTAGTGGTCAGTAACCCTGACTGCTAAGCTGAAGGTCGTGGGTTCGATTCCCACCCAGGACAAACTTTGTGTGATGAGCATGATTGTTTTTTCTTTGTCTGGGTGTAATTTATCTATAATATATATGTATTTATCAGTTTATATATATCAGTTGTCTGGTTACCATAACACAAGCTCTGCTTAGCGTGGGATCAGATGACCGTGTGTGAGTTGTCCCAAGATATTCATTTATCTATCCTCACAAACTTACATTTACATTTACAATATTAGTAGGAAAGACTATGCTTTCCCTGTATCTCAGGCCTATTATGTAAAGCTCCAATTTCACGATACGAAAATACCATCAAACCAAGCAAAAACCACACGTCAAATCAAAAAACATCAGGCAGATAGGCTGTCGAATCTAGATAAAATGAGGCCATTCGTTCGGAATGACCACAATATAGGTCAGGTACAGAAGGCTTGTTTTGTACAATGTGTCAAAATAAGGACTTGAATACAGTAACGTTAGAATTCTGTTCAGTCAGCGAGGTGTAGAGATTTTCTAGAGACTCCAGAGTTGGCCTCAGTTACTTAAATAAAGATCTGATGTAGACCTTCAGATACAGACAATGAAACTGAAGTTGTGATTTGAATCAAATAAGTATTAAAGATAATTTCGCTGATAATCATCATTCAACTGTCATTGACGATCAGTGCACATACTGTGCGAGAGGTATCATACGGAAGATATCGATCGGATGTTTAATGATGATTTTTAACCGACTTCAAAAAAAAAGTAGGTTCTCTGTTTGACCTGTATGTATGTATGTATGTATGTATGTATGTATGTATGTATGTATGTTTGTCCGCGAATATCTTGCGTTTGGCTGAACCGATTTTGATGCGGTTTTCAGAAAAGTGTTCGTTACATTCTGGGGAAGGTTTTAGTATATAACACTAATGGGTATCCCGTGACGTCGCCTGCACAGATCCTGTTTTGCTTTCTTGGGTTGTAGATTTTTAAAGACGATTGTATGTTGGACTCTAACTAAAAAGTAAACAAAATAAAAAGCATTTTTAAAAAAAAGATAACCGACTTCAAAAACTAAAAGCTCAAAAATAACTATTTCCGAAGTCGGTGGCTTCTCTTCTGCCGGTCGATTTGTGTTGCCACCGACTTCGGAAATAGTTATTTTTGAGCTTTTAGTTTTTGAAGTCGGTTATCTTTTTTTTAAAAAAGCTTTTTTCCATTGAAAAATCAAAGATAAAAAGAACTTTTTACAATGTAAACAACCGCCTTCAAAAGCTTAAAAGGGAAAATAACGTTGAATTCAGAAATCGGCGGCTTTGATTATCGTTTTGCATTAAAAAAAACTCAAACATTGTCACCGTCATCCTAGATTACGGGGTTTTATTTCATGAAAACGGTGAAGGATGAAGTGGGATTTAAACCTACGAACGCAATCGAAAGACAATAGCAGCGCGAAAGCCGGCTGTCGCTTGGTCGTTGAAAGGTTAATTGGTTAGGCGACGATAAACTTCTATGTATCACGCTGTTTACCTATAGTTTAGTAGCTTCTAAAAGTCTGATTTTTCTCCAACTCCCTACACGAAGTCGACCCAACCTTCTGGAACTCTCTATACAGTGGCATGACCGCAACGTTTGTCAAACTCGTGTGTGGCTGCACCAGTCGAACGCAGTCAGATGGTATTCACCGCAAATATAGCGTCGACACGAGCTGTATCCATTACTGTTATTGTGATATCTAATATGTTACTATTGATGAGGAAAGTTAGTTCAGTTTGTTGCAATTTGTCGGCGTTTTGATACTGTTAAAATGTATGTAAATATTTTTTTTGTTTTATAAATAGACATACATCAGTGTGAATTTTACAAAATAAAAATGAAAGTACTTATTGTCGGTGTATGAAACAAAATATATAAAAATACTTTTAATGTTTTGTTATAAATTATCGAAATATAATCTATTAATTTTTTATCCTTCACTGCAAGCAGTGAGATAAGACTAACGACATCAGTACAGTTTATTTATATATTCTAAAGTAAATAGTGAGGACATATGTACAAATTTACAAAATAACAATATTTCAAATACATCATTATATATCTGATATAATAAATCTTACACTAAAAGAAATCTGTATGTCAATTTATCAGAATATCAAATCTAATGGGAAGTATTGGCGCACATACATCGTTATAACAAAATTTACTACACATTACGTAACACACTAAACTGGCTATATAAGTATATAGTTAAGGGGCATGATACATGCTCATTCAAACGCACCACATTCCGACAATTAGAGAGCAAACCCAATTAACAGGTGCTAGTGAAAGTGATTGAAGACAGAAAGCCAATTATTACGAGCCCGATACGTTTGATGACAGCTGTATTCGTACGCTCGAACTTATAAGCGCGCCGTACATATAATAAAATCGTAATAAAGGTTGTTAGAGGATCAGTAAATATTAGATTTTGTGCTGGTCTTGGCTAGTATATAATAATAATACCAGCCTATAACTGTCCCACTGTAAGGCAAAGGCCTCTTCTCATACAGAGAAGGTACGAGCATTAAACACCACGCTTGCTCGAGGCGGATTGGCGATTTCAGACTTATATTCACTACAAGTCCAGGTTTCCTCACGATGTTTTCCTTCACCGATGTCAGTGATGTCCAAGATAAACTTTAGAAAGTACATATGAACTGAAAAAGTCACATTGGTACTTGCCTGGATTCGAACCCACAACCTCTTGCATGAGACACGGGCGCCTTAACCACTAGGCTATACCGAATATAGGCTAGATTTATAGGCTTTTTATCACGAAGTTTGCTGTGGGTGATGAGCAAGGATGAGCAAATTATTTATTTTTCATAGTTTATGGGATTGGGCGGCCGGCGTCACTTTAGCTGCATGGAAGACGACCGTTGGGCAAAAGTGTGTGCTATAAGAAAGAGACATTACTAAGTGAAAAAAACGTAAATTCATGTCAGGCTTAGCCGCGCAAGCGAAGTTGAAGACATAAGTAGTACTTATTCAATGAAATGAATGTCTCGAATGATTGGTACAGAATAGAGTGGGTTGTCAGTTGGATTTCGTAGTCTTTGAGCGAGCAGCTGTGCTTGACAAGTGGCATTGTAGAATAGATGGTAGAGTAGAATAAATTGTGGAATGTATGGGATAGACATATACTTACGCTAAGTGATTTGCCGTCTTGTATCGAACTACAAGGCCACTTGTCTAGAGGTGTGGAGGATATTAAATCATTGTGTTTAAAAAAAATTGCTTATTATTGTGTAAGATTTTTGTATGGTATGGATAATCGAAATTTAGGCTTCCTTGGGTAATAGCGTGATGTTTGTATAACTTATGTGTTAATCTGATGTATGAGCTATATTACTGAAAGTTGTTTTTTTTTTGTAGTTTTTGCGTAAAAGTGTCAAACACATACATTATGTACAAACTATTGTGTTTATAATATTAGTAAGGACTATAGTGATAACTTTCTTATCACTAATTCCCGCGACTAGTCTTAAATTAGATAAGTTAGCTCCGCGAGTTTACCCAAGTCAAATTAGGTCTAGTAACGCCCTGGCCTCGAGGGTAAGCGTGAAGTTATGAAGACTGTGTTATTCTAAGTTATAATTATAACACTGTAAAAAACAAAGAAACTTTTGCGCTTATTGTAGTTATAAGATACTTGTTTTCGCCGATTTATGAATTTCGTTCTATTCAATGTTTAACCTCTTTTATTTAAAAAAAAAACGTTTTTAAATGGATACCTACATATTCTTTACAAAATAAAACACTCTCAAAGTTTCATGACCAGAGTTCGAGCTGTGCGGTGCTACATCAACAATCAGTTTACCATTTTACATTATAGGGCGACTTTCACAACTTTTACTATGGCAACAAACCTGAAATCGCGAAAAAAAATCAACTGTTCAATACATTTGTGTTGGCCTAATGTACTGAACAGTTGATATTTTTTTCGCGATTTCGGCTCTGCTCCCGTAATAAAAAATGTTTGTTATCACGAGCCCAATCACGTGTTTAAGTATCGTACACTAATTACCAGTCACCCTGGCCTATATAGATCATTCTGTAGAAAACAAATTTTCAGTAACTGTCGCGTTAATTATAGTTACAAAATATTAGTGAGTCCTCTCAAATGATTAATTCTACCGCGTCGACGGCGCGTTAGTGTTCCACGCGCGCCTCAAAGAGAAGAAGTCAGCACAAGAAGGAGCCCAATAGGGCCAACGCCTGCCGGGGTTGCGGAATGTTTATAATAGTTACCGTGACCCTGGAACATAAAGGGCAACCAAAGGAACATGAGTGGGTTTTAGTCAGTAAAAGTCTGACACGCCCTCCCGCCGCACCCAGGACAGGAGCAGTCATTTGATGATTTCCCAGTCACCAAAAAAAATATTAATTCTTGAAATGAGGCACATTTCAATACACAGCCACGCTCTCTGTAACAAGCGAAGTGACTCTGTTATTACTGACTTACATTCTCCGAAGTTATGACATCAAACAGATCATTACTACTCCGATGACGCAGATTGGTGCAATGACAAACGGACAGCAATTACGGTTTGTTTCCCTATATCTCAATTACTTGATGTTGTAAGACGAATTAGCGTGGACGACCTAGCGTTGAAGCAATGTAGATTTGTAAATGTAGTGTAATAAGCTATTAGATATTGTGAATTTAGGAAAGGAAGTTAATATCGAAACTAGCTTTTGCTCATGGATTCGATCGCGTGAATGTCGCAATTTCCATCTACTATTTTACCCTTATTATATAGGCGTCGTATTTTCCCAAAAATCTTTGCTTAATGGCTAGTTGGCTACCTACTCTTCACAAAAAACATACCCTCTTTAAGGTCCATTACTCTAGCATGAGCAGTTTGGGCTGTGCGTTGAAATATCTACAGTAAGTCATCCAGATTTCCATTTTATATTATACTAGCTTTTGCCCGCGGCTCCGCTCGCGTTAAAGAGGGACAAAAAGTAGCCTTACTCTCCATCCCTTCAACTA
Source organism: Athetis lepigone (assembly GCA_033675125.1). Lineage (NCBI taxonomy): Eukaryota > Metazoa > Arthropoda > Insecta > Lepidoptera > Noctuidae > Athetis > Athetis lepigone. The sequence continues at coordinate 18,419,198 of CM066217.1, forward strand.
TCTCCACTTAAAAAATCACGACAATTCGTCGCTCCGTTTTGCCGTGAAAGAAAGACCAACATACAGACAGACAGACAGACACATTTATATTAGTATAGAAGATTACACTATTTTTAAAGAGTTAAAGTTGTTTCTTTGTTTGTGGGAGCAATTCACGAAGTTAGTAATCCAATTCAAGTACAATTTTCTCTGTTTAAACGCTACATTAATCTAGAGTGATATAAAATAACGCGGCACAGGCAAAAGCTGGTAATATTATGAAGCTTAAAGCTTTTCTTATTAATATAATAACTTATTAGAGCATATTAATTACACTTCTTTATACAAACACTTAGTTGTACAGCAGGGAACTCTGAGAGTTTACATTAAAATTAATTTATGTTTTTATTCAACTTCAACTTTTATATTTGTTTTGGCAATCCACCGAATTTTCGGTGATTTCTGCCAATGTCCAGTTTGAAAATAATATTTCAGTTTAAATGACAATTGTTCGGTTAATAAATTATAGTATGGAGATCATACACGTGTTCTTATAACCAAGAACACGAGATGACTCCATGTTTTTATTCTCTATTCATCAATATTAGGTTGCTTTGGCAAGTTTGTCAGATTCTTGGTGACATAGATTAGACTGCGTTTAATGGTACGCCATTTTGCTGGACAATCTAAATAAATTATCTCATACTAATTATAACAGATGGAGTTAACTATTTCTAATACCACATCTCGTATTAAGCCTTTGAACACACGTGGTTTGAGACACAATAGAAAGACAATAGCAGCGCGAGAGCCGGCTGTCGCTTGGTCGCCGAAAGGTTAATTATAATTATTGATCTATCTCTATATTCTCAATACAGCAAACCCTACCTTCTAATTCCCTCCCTCTGTTATTCCAACAACTCCATTGACGTGAAAAGCGCATCGTAATTGGTTAACGTACAATCAATTTAAAGCTCTTTTTAACCGACTTCAAAAAAGGAGGAGGTTCTCAATTCGTCTGTATGTTCTTTTTTTTTGTTTTTTTTTTTTTTTTTTTTTGTATGTTTGTTACGCGATATCTCCGTCAATTGCAAACGGATTTTGATGGTTCTTTTTTTGTTTGATAAGTCATGATTCAGGGGTGGTCCCATATAAATTTTGTGGCGATCGGTTCAGTGGTTCTCGAAAAATTCACCAAGAACAAAAAAAATTGACGAAATATTCATAGACGATGTGTGTTTTTTCTTCAAGTTTCTATATCTACATTGGGAGTCGACACTAAAAAGTAATAAATAAAAACTTTTTTTCAAAAAAATAATAACCGCCTTCAAAAACTAAAAAACCCAAAAATAACTAAAATTTCGGAAGTCGGTGGCTTCTGTTCTGCCAGTCAATTTGTGTTGCCACCGACTTCCGAAATTTTAGTTATTTTTGGGTTTTTTAGTTTTTGAAGGCGGTTATTATTTTTTTGAAAAAAAGTTTTTTCGAGTCCACATTTAGGCGAGAATCGAATTTGCCATAACATTTACCTCGGCGTATTTACTGCGAATCCGACGTCTAGACGGCTTACTTTTGTAGCCGACAATATCCGAGATATCCGAGTTATCCGAGCTATCCGAGTTATCGGATCGACGGTGGAATCGAATCAAGAGCGCTCGTGAATTTAATATCCCTCCCGAATTTTAGATCAAATTCGTTGCCTGGAGTGATATGAAATGTAAGCTTGAGTGATACTCTATGCATTTCAGAATGTGTATTTTGATAATGTTTTTAACTTCCATTCAATTTTCACATAAGTTAGCAAAGTTTTGAAATGAAAAGGAACGTTTTTGCTGAACGGTGGGATACGATTGGGGCTATAAGGTCCACTGATTAATGTGTAAGAATTTCAACCATCCATGATCGTATTTATTTGGTTAACTTGATGATTTTTCCGAGGTCCGTTCGGCCAGGGATGATCATGCCCATAATTATGTTATTCAGGGTTCATACCTCCCGAAATTATTTCTGGTTCAAACGTAAGTTATCTTCTGTGGAGCAATAAGATAACACAGATTAACTATCTATAAAACTTACGACTACTTGTTGGTTTTTGTTGGAAGCTGATCTTCGCTTCCATTCCAATTATATAAATAAACAAAATCAAACTTGAGCTTTCAGTTCTTTCACAGTCTTTTGTATTATTTGGAATCGAAGACTTTCTGTATAATTGTTATCGCAAGATATCATAATAGTTACTGTTTTTGAAAGTTGGGCTAAGTTACAACATAGCAGTATTAAATAACTTTTTAAAATCTTTTGTGGCCCACTAACATTTGCAATTGTTGCTGTACAAAATGAAACTTCAATTTGGATGCACTATTATTGCACAAAATCTTAGTTTAGCTTTATGTAAAGGTATACTAATAAATATATGTATAATACGCCTTTGACTTTGCAAATGCGTAACTTAGTGAGCCTATAGCAGTAAAACCTAAAGTAGCTTTCCATTTGTTGAAAAATATTTACAATCGAGCCAAGACATTGTCTAAAAACAAAAAAAAAACAACTTTATGTGTAGGTCAGGGTCACCAAAATTGCAGCACGAATCCTGACGACCTACATTATCTATTTTCCTACAGGGTGGGGGGTGCTAGCCATTAAACCTAAAACGCGGTGGCTATATTATTTGAAGAAAACGGAATCCAAATGAAAGTACTCGTATATGGCCTAAATAATCTAAACTTAGAAATCAAACACAAAACCCATTAAAATAATTATACATTCCACATTTTAATTCTTTCATTTCACGCTAATATATTTTTCAACTTCGTCAGATTAGCTAGATAAGCCTTGGAGACTAGTGATGTGAATCACGATACACTTGAGATAGTGATATGGCGAAATGTTGCATTGTCTGCACAACAATGAGATTACGACATCAGGCGCCGCTCAAAAATGAACCTAAATACCGTATCTTAGCATTATAGTTTCAATAATGCAATAGTTAATTAGAGACTTGATGTAGATAGCTTGAGAATTGAGACAGTTCAGTCATATGAAGCCGTTTAGGCTATTGTGCCGTCTGTGTTATGATGTGTAGGATTACGATCGTCTATTGTTTAAGTCGCTGCGGTTTTGAGACCTTGGTTTGCCAAAATTGGGGGGCAGTTTACTTAAGTTGGTGTTACAGTACAAAGTTGTGGCAGTTTACCTAAATTGGTAACTCTAATGGGGGCTTATCGAAATTATTTAGACGGTTGCTGGCCCTGTTTATGGTGTCATGGACTTGTGTAGGGACAGTACTTATACTTTGTTGCCTATTTTGGTATTGCGCAGTCAGTAAACAATTGTAGATTTTGAAGAAGAATATAACGTTGATGACTTATGATAATTATGAATTAATAAGAGTTTTTAATTTATTATATTATAAATATTTTTTTCATGAAACAAAAGTCGATCGGTAGAATGAGTAGTGGATACTACTCATTCTACCGATCGACTTTTGTTTCATAATACAATCATAAAATTGACATTCTTGTTCCAAAATACCTACTTTCATTTGTTTCTGCCTCGTTGAGATCTTCTCAACCGTAAGTTTGTTTATCTACTTACGAGTAATCATCTCATGCAAGCATTTACTGATAAGTGGGGCGTCGAGCAAGATCGCATGCATTGAGGTTCAGTCAGCCTTGATCCGTTCCGAGTTCGTCACGTGATGCGCAAGAGTTCGAGATGCACATTGTATGTGAATACGTAATTATTTAGCCGTGTCAGATCATATTTAGCTTCATGTTCTATAAGACTTTTTTGAAGATAATTGGACATAACATGTTTTTCAATTTTTAAATAGGTATTAATAGAGTAGGAGCGAATCATTATTGAGTACAATATTACATTAAAATCAGAATGGATGTAAAAGAAAGGTAAAATGAACTCATAGTTATGCCTTTTTAAATGTTGAAAGTGCATGTTAATATTTTGTGTATTGTGCAAAGTAAAATTAAACGTAACAAACCTAATGTTAATGATTGATGACTTTGTTGCCAACTGTACCCTAATCATTTTGAGATTTTAGGCCATAGATTTCACATCTCCACGAGATGCTCATTTCTTGTCATCATGAATTTGATTTTTTTAGTCAGTGAGCGTAAATGTGTTACACAATCGTAAATGTTGCGTGATTGTAACATAGATAATACTTATGTTCGGCTACGACAGTCGTTATTTCTGTCACAATTTTGGTTGAAAAGATAATTATGTTTTACTTATTACTTAGAGCGATTTATACTTTATTATTTATTCGGTTTCATTGTAGGAATAACTTAATTTTTATGTCAAATGGTGAAATAACGGTGCTTATTTTATATTTACATTGAAATAATGATATTATTGTTAAAAGGATATTTGCAATCTAGTCTAGATTGATATCTGACTACGTATAGATGCAAGCATACGCTGCCAATTAACCTTAAACCTTATGGTAAGCCGAAGATGATTGAGTGGTCGGTGCCATACAAAGAGACACTATAAAGTTGAAAATCTATTAATTGCTTGAAGTGTTTGTGAGTTCATATGAGTTAATGATATCCCCATGTGGAGAAACTGTCAATGGAGACATCGGGAAGAGAATTCACTAAGTTCCTGCTATCCCCATAATGGGGACAGAGGTAATGGGGACCACAGGAATACAGCAAATAGCGTCTGTACAATATCGGTAGGTACTTATTAGATGCAATCTTTATGCGTAAGTTGTACCAACAGGGTAAGTTGTAACAGTAAAGTAACTTTACGTGCCAATCAGCAATTTGTATGCAGTAGATCGCAAGGCATTGCTCCATTATTTACATAGTATATTTATGCGTTGCCATTCAAAAATAAGAAATATTTTATGTAATGTACAAATTCCCTGTTGAATAAAGTTAAGTCTGTATATTGCGTGGTAAAACAAAATTAAAATAAGAGAATGGCGATGTATCGTTTGAAAAAAATGTGAAAAATAATAACAATATTTATTTTTTGTGCCTGTAGTAACTTTAACGGACTAAGTTTTTCTTGTATAAACCACTGAACCGAAAACAGTTCCGTAAAATTGTATTTTTGAGTGAAATCCGAGCATCGGGAAATTCGGTGGTTATCTATGCTGCCTACACAGTCCATTCTGTATAAATATTCAATTCATCTCTCAAAGTGCATGCCATTTTACACGATTTTCGACTTTTAATCAGCTGCTGTGAACCCCTTAGCCTGAAGGAGGTCCTCACGTTTGCTGATTGGTGGTCCCTACTCAGAACGTCTAACCTATCAGTCATCGGCATCGGCTTTATGAAATTTACAAAAAACCTAGCTTGCTAGACGTTTTGTATACATATTTATCAGTTTTAATTACGTGGCTTAACTTGTAGAGCGTAGCAAATATTAATTATATATTTCAGTAAAAACAACAAAAAATAAAGAATTTGGTTATCTTCAAAAAGAAAAAGATAGGTATATTTTTAACCAAACTAGATTATATCACAAACGTAAGCACTAACACGTTACGTATACTTAATCTAAAATCTATTTCATTTAACGATATCATCTTGTTTTTGATACAGTCTGGTTTCTGCATCAAACCAGCAACAAGTTTCTTGTACGGAGAAGTTTAAACTTTGTTCTTTAGTCGTTTAGGTCCAATATTACGAAACAGACAATTTTATTAACGCGTTGAAAAGCACTTCACTTAGAGTAATTACATTAGCGTTATGTAATGGCCTTTTTATCGTTAACAGCTAAATGATTAATTTGTGTACATCTTGTAACTGTATTCAGTGTTTTGGCTCATTTTTTACTTATTTACGAATGCTTTTTGGTTTCTAGGGTAAGAACTTTTTCAAATGATGTCTATTTCTTAGCTATCTTTCGCGTATGATTTCGTCTGCATGACCGCATCTAACTATATTTAATCATACCTACACAGAATTATATAAAAAAATGGTTTTAAATTTACCGCATGTATATTTAGATCGATTAGGTAATGTAAGGCCCTAATTCACAATTGATTTTAAATGAAAATTACTTAAGTTATGCATATCCGTTACTCCGAGCAAGCGTACGTTCAAATAAACTTTCGGTGAACGGTCTTCGGGTTGTCATTCATTCGGGTGAACGAAATTTCGATCAAATTAACATCAGACAGTCGTGATGCACTCATTTTTTGTATTTGCAACAGTGTTGTTTTGCAAAATCATACTGCACTTTGACCTAACCTTTTTAACAAAAAAGGTAACCAGTATTTCAAAAAAGTGTTGCAACAAGCTCTTATCTTGAAACTAAATTATTGCATCACTTTATGCATCTCTGCAATCGAATAATGCGTTATTCTGATGTTACTACATACAACCTTCTGCGTTATCTTAATTTTTATCTTTATCTTTTTACTTCAAGTGGAAATATAATGGATCTTGCAATACCTAAGTACTTAGAGTAGACACACACACCGACACACCTATTTTGTGGGATTGTTTAACTTTTGACGGCTGTGTGTCCGAAAGTAATGCTGAGAAGTTGAAAAGATATTCAAATATAATCATTTTTTTAGACACTCCCGCTATATTATTCCTAACCACTGCATCTCCTGAAAGCCAGTATCAACAGTGGAGTCCACCAGAAAAGCGCCAAGCTATGAAGCTCGAAGATTCTTGGATTTTGCTACAAAATTAATCATAAAAGAACTGCGGAAGAGTAAGAATATAAATATGTTTTCCACTTCCTACCATATCAAGCAGGAGACAGAACAGAACCATGCCAACAGGCACAGAGAAGCGATTAAAACTGGGAGAAGCCCTCAATCAAATTTCTATAAAAAGGTAAAAATAAAAAAGTTATAAGTATATTCTGTTTGTATCTCGTCAACGTCATGAGAACTCAATGGTTTCCAATGGTTTCGGCATGAAGTTGCGCTTATAATATAAAACTAAGAGTAAAGTGGCTCATCCACTTTGCACAAGCTTAGTGCCTTCTCCTTCCGAGAAGAACTCTTTGCCCTGCAGTGTGGCAGAGCATAGTAATAACTTGGCATTATTACTATTACCTAAATACAGCGATTTACGTGTTACATAAAACAACGTGCCACATCTTGTACTAAATACTATAGCTATTAACTTTTATCGGAGCATTTACTTGATGCATTAAATGGCCGGCCGACGCTTTAGCGTTATGTAAGCTATGAGCTAATTTGAAGCGAATAATAAATTGAACTGAAACAAGATTGAGACAACGAGGAGATGTTGCGAAGTTACTTTGACGGTTTAGTTTTGTTTTAGTATGACTATGGTGCCGATTCTCTTGTTCACAAACTAACGTAAATTTATGTTAAGTGCGTCTTTCTCTTTCCATTTAATTAAGAAAAGGACAGAAGATAAAACATTAGTTAAGTCCTGTCAAATTTAGACACTCCATAGATAATTTAGACGCGTTTTAAAAACATGGCGCCTAAATATACGTCAATTTTCTTCCGGCGCTGTCTAATTTGACAGGATTAAACTAAATTGTATCTTCTGTCCTTTTCTTTAAGAAATGAAAAGAGAAAGATGCATTTAACTTAAAATTAGTCTAGGTTGGGACCAAGAGAATCGGCACCTATGTTTAGTTAAGCTGTGGTTAAGCTATGTAAAATCTTTAAAACATAACTCAAATATTCGTAAAAAAATAATTATGACTCTAATTACATTACCAGACACCCCGGTAAACAAACATGATTGTATATTTATGTACATATTATACAGGATTACTGGCAATATAATTAGTGCCCAATACATAAAATCATAATTTAACTCATAATATCAAACGACTAAAAGTCAAAGTGATTTTTGGGAACTAAAAGTCGTTTTTGTTTTCGTCTTCCCACTTTGATTCAAGATAAGTCCTTTCTAACAAGCTCAAGTTGAATTTGGAATAAATCAGACAACTTTTAAAACCGTACACAATCCACAAAGAAACACATATCTCAATCATTCCAATAAAAAAGCGAATTTGTAAAGCATATTCTAGTGGTATACCGACGAGATCAACAAACTTAATTAAGACCATCCCAACTAGGTCACGAATCTACTTCATTCATTAGTACACTCCCTAAATGGTTCAAAGGTCTCACCCTCTTTTGTGTCTTATTAGGGATGTTTCTTTTTTCTTTGGAATAAGTGATCGTAATAGTAATTAAGGGTAACTTTTTCTAATGGATAGAGGAAATTATAACCTCAGAGACACACAGCGAATATTTGCTTGAACTTTGAAGAAGTGTGTAACATGTGAACAACAGAATAAATTGTTATTTTATAATATAATTATACCTTGCTGTGCCCCGTGGTGTCACTTGCATCGTTAGCCTTCCTCTTTAAACTATCTATCGACCTAAAATATTTTTTCAGAAGCTATAGGGTTTGTTGCATTAAACGTCCTTTAACCGCAGGCGAAACGAAGTAGAGCTTTTCATTTATTAAGCAGATTCAAAACTAGAGCTTCGCCGACATTGTAACTAAATACCTCAGTTAAATACCATAAATATATTTCTTACCTCGTAAGAAAATAACGCAGACAAGAACATAACCGCAAAAAGCCCTTAAATCAGGACTTTCGCTACAAGAGATACAAAAAACCGCATATTTTACCGCAATGCGTGTAGTTTACACTTGGCCGAAACATTCCCTGAATCGTGTCAGAGCGAGGCTCGATTGTAGATTACACCCGACATGACAAGTGTTGCTTTCAGTTCAGAAAAGGTTTTCCATTATTCTCGGGATTCATACCTGTAACAAAAGAGGGTTTAGTCAATAAAATGTTCGATGAAAATATAAAGAATTCGACCAAGTGAGGGTCGTATTCACGCACCGAAAGTTCTGTACAAATTGGTTTGGTAGGTAAAGAAATACTGTCAAAAGTTTATCATTTATTTCATACTAGTATCAGTCTACAATACTTGTTTTCTTGGTTTTTAAAACCCGCTTCTTTGTGTGCATCTGAGTCATAAAAAGAATATACTGTGTTAATTTTAAGTTTGTCACTTTATTCTGCTCTGATTCGTCACATCGTCAGAAAGTTGATGATATTTGATCGCATGTTTCAAAACGTAGGTTATCCTATATAGAGAAAAGCAAGCAAGAAACTTCAGGAGATTCTTTCAATCAAGATTTTACTAAAATCCAGGTCATGACAAGTTACGGTTTTCTGATGTTTACTTTTATCCGTGCTATTACCATTGCTTCTTGCCAAATTTCATGACTCTGGGTCATGAGAATGAGTATTGCCGTAGTGCCCTATAAGTTTTGATTCTGTTGCGAGGTCATCAATGGCCATATCTTTTGATTGTATTATATAATATAATCAAAAGATATGGCCATTGATGCCACATATTTTGACCTCGCAACAGAATCAAAACTCTTAACTCTCAAAACTCTGTACAGACTTAGGTGTTAATATTAATTTCAACTGGATACCTAAACGTGCTCTTGAAACAAAAGGGTCTTAAGGGTAAGGGTATAAGGGTTCATTTTTCCTTTGTAAGTAAGGATCTATATAAATAAAGACTGGTGAAACGTATTGTTTGTTGTGGATTAGGATCCCAGTGCCGTCAGACTTACGTCATCTTAATGAGGCTTGAATTTTAAGAGCAGACCTCTATACAGTTGCTAATCCTTCTTAGCTACACTTACCGAGGGAACAGTAAGACGATGGACGGAGGCGGTCGACTATGTCTTATTTATTTTAGATTCTTACGTAGTATACAGGGTGGAAAGTTTTAATGTGCCCTGAAAGAAAACTACCTTAAATCGTTGAGATAGATGTTTTACTTAAAGGAAACATACCTTTATTTTTTAAAAGAAACAAAACTGCATTCAAAGATTTTCGAAAATTCGCTTACCACTACTGGGAATCGAACCGACTAAAATCCTTTAGTCGATCCAAAAAAGTAACACTTTCTATTTTTATAGTGTCAAGCGTTAGGGCCATTCATAAGGACAAAATCTTTCCAACATTGTTATTTAAATTAAAGAAAACTTTAATTTAAATAAAATTTATTTTAATTGAACGAAAATTTCGATAGTTAAAGTCGTCCTTTGATTTGAAAAGTTTAAATTTCACGGTTTTCCTCTAATTTAATATACCATGTTTGTTTGAAAGAGTTGATCCTTATAAATGACCCTATCGATTAACGTCATAAAAGTACAGGATGTTTTGTTTTTTCATTTTAAGCCAGTTTGAGTTGAGATCGACTGAATAATGATTGAAGAATGATTTAGTACGTGATATCTCCATGCCCTTTAAACTAATAAATATATCTTTGTGACATTACTACTCCATGAATTAAATTCATACTACTCGTAATATTGAAAATATAAAAGTGACGCTGTTTATCAATTAATTACGCTTTCGCCGCTAAACGGCTAAACGAACTTCCATTACTTTTAGCAACGAGCATGCTTGATCTAAACTAAAAAAAGTATTACTTGTCTTCAACTTCGACTTTTACACGAGCAAAAGCAATAATTCCTATTTAAAGTCCACTTATTTGAAACTAGCAGTTTCTCTCCGATTCACCCGCTCTGATAAGATCCATATTGCTATAAAGTTAAAAAAACTGATTTGTAGTTTTTACTTGAAAGAGTATCAAACACACATACAAACTTTCGCGTTTATAATGTTAGTAAGGATTTCTATTCATCCATGGCCATCCACTGCTAAACGTAGGCCTTCCCTAATGAGCGAATTTGTAAATATATAAAAAAAATCATCCAATTTCAAAAGGCGTAGATCTGGCAACCCCAGGTTCTTGGACTACTAAGAATTGTCTTGGATATTGATGGGTTGTCTTTGTTGAACATTTCGTCTCAAGAACTATACAAACAAGAATTGTTAACTGTTCGTGTATTTGGGAGTAATAGAGAGAAATGTAAAAAACGTTGATAGGCATTTTATTATCGTGCTAGCTGTCGCCCGTGTTTTTGTTTGCTGCTTCGCTCTCATAGGTCATAGCGATATGTTATACATATGCCTATAATGTTCCTCGCTAAATGGGTTATCCACATAGATTTAATTAAGGATTTAAGAATTAAAATTTAATTCAGACCAGTGGTTCTTCAGATTAGTGCGTACAACAAAGTCTAGATCTATTTTAAGAAGTTAAGGTCTTTTTGTTTGTTTGTATGAAGATAATGTAATGTTTTATCATTATAATACTCCGTAGGTAATTATCACAATGATCAAATTAACAAAATTTGTGTGAAAATTTGCAAATTAGATTTTTTTTATATCACATTAAATTTACTTATTGTGTTTTGTACATACATAAATAATGTAACTAAAAACGATTTAATGTTACGAAGCGACGTTAGACAACAAAAAGTGTAATCAATTAAAAATGAATTATGTTTTTACATAAGGTATTTATTTGAAACAATAACATAATAATGCAGGTAGGTGCCTATTACATTTTAATTTCAGTTATCGAAATTATCAATGGGTATGCAAAAGTTGTATGCAACTAGATGAATAAACAATTCGTTCAAGTAAACAATCTTGGCATGTCTAATGATCAAAAAATGTTTATAAAGCATGCTAAGACTATTGAAATATATTTCAATACCTAACTATTATTATTTATATACATTTTTAACAAAAACAATATTTTACAAGATTTAGATAAAAAACATGTCAAGATTGTTAAGTTAAACCGATGGGGTATATGTGAGCCATTAGCCATTCTATCAAGTAACTAATCTTGGAGCAATAATAATAATTCTGCGGTCAACTAACGACTTTCATTTTCATGGAGCCTTTTACCTGCCGAGTACAGTATGCTGTTTTTTGCTTTCATTGAGTATTATTGATTTTGATCTATTGTTTTAATAAATATTTGTTACGCATTAATAAACTAACTCTGTATAGGGAGTGTGGGGTCGGGTAAGCCGTTTTACATTAACATATTGGATGACTAGAAAACAGATGTCTTTCCTTCGTCTTGTTTATCCATTTTATCTGCAGTATATCAAAATCACTCTCACTAAATACTAATTAAGCTAAGATCTACGTTTCAAACCGGTCACGCAGTAATTAACAAGGAGGTACTAAGACTACTAAGTTTCTAATGGTACATGAAACCGTTTTTTATAATTACTACTCGTTATGCTAATCTAGTTATACAATTTTTAATTATGATAATTACTTCCAGTTTCTTAGTCTATGTCTATGTCACTACTCCATCAGTTTTTTTTATATTATTGCATAGCAAACAAACTGAAAGTCCACTTAATGTTAAGTTAGTGGTCACCACGATGGACATCTCTGAAGTCCCTGTGACTAAGATGACCATCATACCAGAATCTTAGAGATCATATTATTCTCCTCTATGTTAGTTACGCCATCGAATTTCAAGTAAAAGATAACAAATACTTCTGCTTTTGTCGAAACAAAACATTAAAAACATTGATTTCACTTAGACCGATTACTGACCATGAATTCAGTAGTTTTACTATATGATTTTTTGTAATTTCTTGAAAACAGCAAAATGAGTACCTAAAAAATATTAGTCGTAAAGCGACTCCACAATAAATCACTGGTAATAATTATAACAAAATTCAAAACATTTAAATTAGTTATAATACAGCAAACAGTAATTCTAGCCTAGATTTAGTTAGTCTAGATTACTATTATTTGATTTTTTTATTAGTAAGATAAACTGGTTATTTTTACCCCGACCGGTACAGTTTTTATCGGGAACTTCACTCGACTGTACCTACTTAGGTCAACAACCAAATTACTTCTTTCCCCCAGCATTTTTACTGACTTATGTAAATGTATAATTACGCGGGTTTCTCGTGCAATTGAGTTGCTTAAACCTAAATTAATTCGTTATCGACGATACTACATTTTTTATGTTATTTCAACCGATCGGATTGGTTGAATTAATTGGTTTTGCCGAAAGCGGAGATAATCGCTTGTCTCACTTTTCATTTAAATATCTTTTGCGTTTTGGTTTTATAACGTTTCTGTTCTACTTTAAAAACCTTTATTATAAAATTAACTAGGTACCCATTGCTTGAAATGATACCATTTCAAAGGCCTGTCCTGCCCCATTGGTCTTGCGGTCGCAACTCATAAGCATTAACAGCTGATCGCGAGGGTCTAGTATTAATTTTTGGGTTGAGCAATGCAATGGTGATTTGCCTTTGGAATTACTCAAGGGTAGCCTGGAGGTTGAAAATTATTTCAATCGTCAAGAGAAAATACAGGTATTAAGCTGGGTTTGGTTAACTTGGCAGCCGACTTCAAGGTAACGGGGAAAAGGCTAGAGAGATGATCAGGAATCCATTTTAAAGACAATACCAACTAGGTCAATTTATTTAATTTATCTTACACGTATCAATAAACTAGGTGAGAATTAGCAATAAAAATACTAAATAATTCACACATTCTAGTTTTCAAAGGTCCCATGAACAATCTAAAAATAGACACTTACACGCTTATCAATCAAACCATTCAAATCTGAGCCGACCATACAGAATCTCAACTCACGCGCATCTAATTTCCGTCGAGGCGCGCAAACGCATAGGTCAGGAATTTTCAAGGTACGGTCAACCGGACGTCTTAGTAACAATTTCACTGTGACAGTTATATAATAAACATGGAGGCATGGGGACGCTACATTTCAGTAATATATTTATACCATAGAAAGTTTGGCTAAGCTATTTTTTCTCTATAATGCCAGTTGGTTCGACAGCAAAGAAAGACAGGCAGTTAAATTTTATACTTCGTGTTAGGTGGTTATTATAAACGAAGTTAGACAGTTGAGTGACAGTGACATTGGCAGATTGGGCAAAGCAAGTGCGGCCAAAGTAACGTGTATTAATTTCGGCCCAACACCTCTAGACAAGTGTCATTGTAGAAAAGATGGTCGAATAGAATAATTGTTAAATGTATGGGATTGACATAAGTTTACGCTAAGTAATTTGACATCTCGTATTGAACTCTATTCTATGACTAGAATCAACTACATATTTTTAAATGTAATTGACGTTCCAAAGTTTCTTCATAGTCTGATAGAAATAAACAATTTGACTTTGACTTTACAGTGATTTTACCATCTATTCTACGATGCCACATATCTTAAGGTACAGGTAAAGGATCTTACAAATAAGATTCTTTTAGTTAGTTTATCTAAAAAAATATGTTAGTTTGCAAGATATACCAATAGGTTTTTAGAAGTAGCTTAATAAATGATCCTTATAATTTTTGTTTTATTAGAACTGCAGTTTCAAATTGTTACATTAACGTGCGGTTGATCTTACTATGTTCCACGCCACTTTTACTTATTACATCATCTAAAGCTTCATTAGACTCTCTCATTGTCTTTCAATTGTTTTATTGTTCTTTATTTTGTTCATCCATTCATATTTGACATAGATTTTGTGTCAGTTTAGTCAGTGGGTTACGTAAAATTAGATGTGTTGTATAAAAACAGTGAAAGGCTTTTGGCGTGCGGTAATCTAATTAGCTACTTACTTATTATTATGTATACGTAGGTATAATTTTATTCGATGTAGAATTAGAGCAAAACTTATTTTTTTTGTTATTTTCCTTTCGGTATCTCATGCATACCTATCCTGTCTTATTACTTATACAGAATAAATTAAGCATTGGTCAGACAAAAACGGTGGCAGTTATTTGACAGGTTGACAGTTTGAAAGGTTGATAATGTAAATATGTTAAGTGATAGATGATATTTATTTTTTAAATGGACATTGAGATGTTTGTAAAGTTTTCCTTATTTCAGTATTAGGTAAAGACATAATAATATGTAGATAGATATATGTATGTTTGCCCAACCGCTATTAAGTATTTTGACGTAGCTGATGGGGCATCCGATCTGATCTCTGTTTTGTCCTAGTAGTTTGTCTGTATAAAACACCCAACATTTGTTATTTGAATTCTTTTGTGATAGATTAATTAAGCCGGATAACGGAGGAATGGAATGTAAAAGATATCTCAAGAAAGAGTAGGCAATTAGGTATTATGAAAGTAAGATCACGAGTCATTTGTAGTTTATTGTAAATTATTTTGATTGGCTGTTAATTGACCCAAGACCACTTGATCAAAACTTGAATGAACAATTATAATAACACTAGCTTTTGCTTGCGACTTCTTTACTTTTTACCAGGTTAGATCGACGTAGGCAACTAGATTCATCTTTGTTTTGTAAACCATGTTAATAGTGCCTTTTTTTGTTCTAATGTAAAAAATTTGACTTGTATGTATTAAACTTTGTAAACAAGTGCTTTTTTTTTCTTTTTTTTTTGGTGTGTGGGAAATCATCCAATGACTGCTCCCGTCCTGGGTGCGGCGGGAGGGCGTGTCAGACTTTTACTGACTAAAACCCGCTCATGTTCCTTCGGTTGCCCTTTATGTTCCAGGGTCACGGTAACTTTTATAAACATTCCGCAACCCCGGCAGGCGTTGGCCCTGTTGGGCCCCTTCCTGTGCTTCTCTTAGAGGCGCGCGTGGAAAACTCTGGGTCAAACTGATTATCAGACCTTCTGCTTTCTGACTACTAGTAACGACTGTTGAAGATAAACGAATTACAACAGGATTAACGGCTTTATATAGCATACTGACGAACGGGATGTCAGTGATGTCCTAGAAATGTTTAGAATAAAAATACTTAAACTAAAAAGGTATGAATTAAAAAAGTCACATTGGTACTTTCGAATTCGCCCACTGGGCTATTAACCACTGGTTTATCACGAAGGACACTATCAAAAATATCTGCAAAAACAACATTATTTACGTTATTACATGATTCACTACCATATTGGACGCATTTATTTCGGAAGCCAGTAAACATTAATCGTTTAATTTATTACGATGTGATTATAAACAGATTAGTTAATTTATTGAATTAATTAACTACAACGTTAAACTACTACACTAATGGCAGTTAAAATTAACATTAAAAATGCAATAAACTTAACATATAATTAGTCTTTAAATAAAAAGAAATAAGGTTAATTATCTTTTATCCTTCCAGAAGAAGTATCTCAAAAGAAGTAAAAGAATTATTTTGCTATCTGTTGGTCTGTTTATTTTAAGTTTAATTTGGAATAGAAGAATTAAATTAACTCAGATCTGCAATCCTTCAAAGTTGTTAAAAATCCTTAGCCAAAACCACACCTTTCTGTGTCAACACAATCAGAAGATGCGGCCGTTTATCTACACTAATATTATAAAGAGAAAAACTTTGTATGTTTGTTTGTTTGATTGTAATGAATAAGCTCAAAAACTACTAAACCGATTTTAAAAATTCTTTCACCATTCGCAAGTTGCATTGTTCACGAGTAACATAGACTATATAATATCACACCATGTCCCACGGGAGCGAGGCAGTAACCAAAAACCTAATGTAACGTGGATGAAACCGCGAGGAACAGCTAGTGACTCATATTTCGACCTTACATGCATGGGACCAAACCTATAAGGTATTTCCCGTTGACCCAGAACCATGAATTGTCGCAATAAGTAATGTATGAATACTCCTACGGGATTGGAGTAATAACCATACAAGTGGGTGAAACCATGGAAGACCGCTAAAAATATTAAAAATTCGAAAGTTTGCGTGGAAAGATTGCGAGTTTGTTACTTTTCACGCAATAACCAAAAAATAGATTTCAGACATCGTGTAGTATGGGGGTAAAACCACAAATTACCAAATAGTTACTACGTAAAACGGTAAACGGTGAAAAAAAAACACGCGGGTGACGGCTAGTTATAAGCTGAAGAGTTTGGTTGATTGAACGCGCTAATCTCAAAAACTACTAGTCCGAATTGACAAATTCTTTTAGTGTTGGATAGCCCATTTATCGAGAAAAATTATATATAGGCTAAGTAACATCATACTACGTCTTACAGTAGCGAAGCAGTTACAGAGATAGTCCATAGCCTGAGAAAAGACGTAGGATAGTTTCTATTCCACACACCCAAGGAAACGTGAACTTCACGGGTAAAGTCGCGAGAGACAGCTAATAAACATCGTCATCTCACACACCTATACCAAGGAAAACAGACAAATATTGTGACCTTAGTCGTGCTCAATTATACTATACATTCACAAACGAAGACACATCATAGTGATTCATTAATAACCTACTCAGCAAATGACTGGTTCTATCCAAGCCTTATGTCTGATTGATCACTCGGTTCAGCAAAAATGATCTATCACACAAGACCACGCCGGATAGAACCGATTACTGACCAGCATCCTTGGCATGAGTACAATAGTACTGGGCTTCAGTCATTATTAATGTGAATGTTTGTATGTTTGTAACTACATTCATTTCCTGTAATAACAGAAATTGTGATTGTTGATTTGTTTGCGGTTGTAAATGATTTGATGATTTAATGTCGTGATAGTGGCTAAGGCGTCTGCCTCTTTTTTTTATGGGGAGTGGGAAATCATCATATGACTGCTCCCGTCCTGGGTGCGACGGGAGGGCGTGTCAGACTTTTACTGACTAAAACCCACTAATGTTCCTTCGGTTGCCCTTTTATGTTCCGGGGTCACGGTAACTATTTTAAACTAGCTTTTGCCCGCGACTTTGTCCACGGGAAATAATACTTCCCGTTCCCGGGGGATTTCCGGGATGAAAACTATCCTATGTCCTTTCTCGGGTCCCAGACTATATCTGTACCAAATTTCATTCAAATCGGTTCAGTGGTTTAGGCGTGAAGAAGAGACAGACAGACATACAGACAGAAAGACAGACAGACAGAGTTACTTTCACATTTACAATATTAGTACGGATGATAGACCAGTGGTTAAGGCCTATCTAAGAGGTTCGGTTTAAGAATATTTATTACTCTAAAAGAGGCCCTCTAGGAAAGGAGGTTGTGGATTTCATATGTACAATCAACCAATTGGATTCATGTCCCATCATAAGCTTATTTTCCTACAGACATTCAAATGCAATTAGGTCGACATTCACGTAAACATTTATTAAAAATGTCACGTCTTGTCACTTTGACAATCTCAAACGATTTATCGTCAAAATGGGTAATGATTCCTTGTCGATAGTACTTTCTTAAGTCTATCTTGGACATCGCAGGCATAGTTAAAGGAAAACATCATGAGAAAACCTGAACTTAAAGTGACTTTAAAACCGAAATGACCAATTTGTCTTGAGCAAGCGTAGTGATCAGGGCTCGTGCCTTCTCTATATGAGAAGAGGCCTTCGCTCTGCAGTGGGACAGTTTTAGGCTGGTATTATTATGATAAAGGTTTTTTTAGAGAAATAGTTAGACACTGTTCCGCTTCTATGGATCGTAGCGTCGTGTCACATAACCGCTTTTTTACATTAATTTTGCTCTCATATACAAAAAGTATTTACAATTTTTTCGATTGTTTACTTTTAGAGATAAGCGCGTTTAAACAAACGAGAAAAACAAACATTAATTTTCTCAGCTTATTAAATACTCAAACTAGTCGGGTTTCGCTTAATGTACGTACATATACATAATTATATAAAATGATATTCAGGGACTGTGGTTTGTATTTCAATAATTCTAATTCATGTGTACGTGTTTAATTCTAAGTTTCAAGGTATAATCATAAAAAGGTTTTGATTTGTTTTACCTTTCAGGTATAGATTTCTCACAAATGGTATGTTTAGCGGTTGTTAACCCTTAATTTGGTATTGTAACACATATTTGGATTGGGTGTAAATTAATAATATTGTTATTTCAAACATGTTTGTAAATAATGATAATTTTGGAACATTCTGATTACACAATCATGTAATAAATGTTTTAAATACACCTAGTAATAACGTAAAGAGAAATATCTATTTTTATTTCTTCTACTCTTACAATGATAATGATGCAATAAGGATTTACGCCAAAACAATATCAAAAATAATAACATTTAATTTTAATTCCCACGACCACTTTCAAAAACACAATAAAAAAAAAGAAAACAAAATTACGTCCGCCATAATTCTCTTTTCAAATATCAGTTGCGTTCGAAATGTCAAGCAGTCGAGACGTATCATGATCACGCTCCGTCTAATGGCGATTTGTATCACGTAACGCACGCATTTAGCGTAAATGTTGTAATACTTCTTCGTCAGAAAGTGGTTAATGTCCTTGCTTTCTCCGTTTAGAGCCCGTTGGAGTTCGCTTTCTATGGTGGACTGAAAAGCGACGTTTTGTTTTAGGAAGGTGTTTGTTTAGGTCATTATCGTTATTTTTTAGGTTGAATTGTGGAACTGTATGCTAAAATTTTCTGTCTCAATGGTTTATTGTACAATGACGCGAAATTCAGAAGCGATTTGAATGTTGTGACAATGATGTGTGTCATTTGTAATTATAGTGTAATATTTACTTCATATACTTAAGTATTGGGCACGCCGTGATAGCGGCGGTAAGACCCCTCTTTGAGGAGTGGCTGGAGAGGCGCCACGGCGCTCTCACGTTTCGCCTGACACAGGTCCTCACCGGACATGGTCAGTTCGGGAGGTTCCTGTGTCGGATTCAGGCGGAAGCGACGCCTGGGTGTCACCACTGCAGCAACGGTCGCCTGGAGGACACGGTCGAGCACACGGTGGAGGTGTGCCCCGCATGGGCGGACCATAGACGTGTCCTCGTAGAGGCGATCGGCGGCGGTGACCTCTCGCGCCCAGCGCTGGTTCAGGCCATGCTGCGGGGCGAGACGGAATGGGATGCCGTCGCCTCCTTCTGCGAAGCAGTTATGCTAGTGAAGGAAGCGGCGGCGCGCGAGAGGCAACGACGAGCCTCTCGCCCCGGACAAAGACCCAGGCGAAGACGTCGAGAGTCGCAAGACGACTACCGGCCACCGTAGGCGCGGTTCTGCGGATGGCGAGCGATGGGTAGCTCGCCGCCCGGCTAGGACCAGGACCGCGTCGACGGCGCGTTAGTGTTCCACGCGCGCCTCAAAGAGAAGGAGTCAGCACAGGAAGGGGCCTAACAGGGCCAACGCCTGCCGGGGTTGCGGAATGTGTATAGTAGTCACCGTGACCCTGGAACATAAAGGGCAATCGAAGGAACATGAGTGGGTTTTAGTCAGTAAGAGTCTGACACGCCCTCCCGTCGCACCCAGGACGGGAGCAGTCATTGGATGATTTCCCACTCACCAAAAAAAAAAAGTATATATACTTAAGTATGGTTTTGGTGAGGCAATCATGGCCAGAGATTACGCAGGACAGATAGCTTTGGGAGAAGAGGTCTATGCTCAGCAGTAGGACATAAAATTGGCTCCTAAAAAGTGTTGTGTTAAAAATACAGTGCTAGTATCTCTTTGGTTTCACCTGCCTCAAGATAGGTCTTTGGTTTTTGCAAAGGGGGAAAACAACCCACTGTTTACGGCGAAGAAGCATTTAATATTAAAAATCGAGTTAAAATAATGTGGTCTACTATTGGATTGTAAACCTTTTTATGTGATCGAACCGAAAACAATGTAGGTATTTAATTAGATAAAAAGACATAAAAAGATTATTTACATTTAAAAGGATAGAGTATAGACCCTGTTCTCTGAGTCATGACCTCCAGAATCCCTCTAGTTCCGCATTGGACGTAGTTAAGTAGAAAGGACTCAATCCACAATAAGTCACTTTTGAGATAATTGCGTTTAAAGTTTCAGCTGTAATTTCTCTAACAAATTGAAGATTTTTTTTCTGTTTTTGCCAGTGGTTACTAAGAAGGTGTTTCATATTTTATATTCCTATCAAAATAGTGATATATTTTGCAATAGATTTCGAAAAAAATACGTGAAATGTGGGTTGAGTCCTTACAATTAAACTTAAGTTTGATGAGACAGATATATTTTTTTTTATTTCTTAGAATGGACTCAAAACTACCCATTGACCAGAAAAAAATGTAAAAAAGAAAATTAAAGAAGTATTATTATAAAAGAGTTTTATATTTATTGACCGTAATCATAAAGCTAAGAAAATTATGTAAAAATGTCATCACAAAAATTAAAAAAAAAAATAGAAATATCAGCGCAATAGTTCACGATGTCAATTTCCGTCATCCTCCAGGTCAAAATCAAGAGTTGGCCCGTACCCATCAACATCCTCATTGATAGAACTGTTTCCTTTACGGTTATTATAAAATGTGTGACAGTCTTCGGGTATTTATGAGAACATAGATCTGAGATTTTTGGTCTTTTCTTGACAAAATGGCTTTGCCCCTGAGGCTAAAAATCTTCAAATACTTCTTCTGAAAATTGGATTGAAGTTCGGTACGTGGCATTGCGGAATAGTTCTAATAGTTACCGTCGCCCCAGAACATAAAAGGCAACAGAAGGAACATGGCTGAATTTAGTCAGTAAAAGTCAGGCACTTTCTCCCGCCCCTACAGTGCGGAAGTAGTCATTCGATGATTTCCCACCCACCAAAAAGAAAAAGGACTTGACACATTTTCAGTGGCGTTTGTTTAGCTTCCCTACTTTTAAATTTAGAATCATCGTCCTTTTTTTATAATCCTGTAATTTGATAGCCTTTGGTCCAGTCACGCTCAGGGACGAAATGTTGAGGTAACTTCGGTCCATACCTCAGGACACGTCTCGGAGTTGGAGCCGATCCGCCACCTAATGCAGGTGCCATCCATTTAATACTGATAGCCCCAGTGCAGAGAGTACTGCAAGTACTGTAATCGTCGCTGTGTACCTATCCTATAGTACAGTTGGTGCAATCCAATTTTCAGAAGAAAATTTTGAAGATCTTTGGCCTCAGAGCAAAGCGATTCCTCAAGCAAAGATCGAAGATCTCAGATCTATATTCCCATTAATACCCGAAGACTGTCACACATTTTATAATAGCCGTAAAGGAAACAGTTCTATCAATGAGGATGTTGATGGGTACGGGCCAACTCTTGATTTTGACCTGGAGGATGACGGGAATTGACATCGTTAACTTTTGCTTTGATCTTTCTATATATTTTTTTTAATTTTGGTGATGACATTTCACGTAATTTTGTTAGCTTTATGATTACGGTCAATACATTTTTTTTTATTGCTTATGGGCTTGCTCTTGGTCCTAGACTAGCCCGAAGGCATAGACGGGGCCTACGATGGAGCGAGCTCTCCCAAAAGATGCCTATGCACTCGTCTCTTGAATACATCCGGGTTATATGCATTTGGAAACACAGACGCCGCGCCGGCAGGGAATTCTATTCTTTTGCGGTGCGCATAATGAAGGATTTCGAGAAACGCTGTGTGCGGATTCGAGGAATATCGACCAAGAAAGGGTGGTATCCCGCCGTACGTCTGGATGTCCGGTGGTAAGACGGAAACGGGGGAATGAGTTCGTGTAGCTAGTGAGCACTCTGTCTCCTGTCTCACCGAAGTGCATTCTGTAAAATACCGCCAGACAGGCAACTTTACGCCGATGTGATAGACTTTGTAGTTGGGCCGCCAGCTTCTTGTCGCCAATCAACCTCCTGGCTCTGCGTTCTACCGAATCCAATGCGGCCAGTTGGCTATTAATTGTAAGGACTCAGCCCACATTTTACGTACTATTTCTAAATCTAATGCAAAATATATCACTATTATTATTATAAAATACAAAATACACACTTTATAGGATCACTTTGTTGTCCGTCCGTCCGTCCGCCCGTCTGTCAAGACCTTTTTTCTCGGAATCGCGTCAAGATATCAAGCTAAAATAAATCACGTACTCGGATCTGCTATCTGACAAAGCAGCTAAGAAATGATACTTCTATATTGCATATTTAGACATTTGCTAGGGAATCTAAACCTATAGGGTACTTTCCAGTGACCTAGAATCATGAAATTTGGCAAGATGCAATGTCATGTAGCACAAATATAGGAAAAACTCCGAAAACCGTAAATACGTAGTTCTATTACAAATTGTTGATGAATGTAGGTGTACATTTTTTGCCTAACTAACAATTTACATGTTGACAAATTTGTACGGAACCCTCATTGCGCGAGTCCGACTTGCACTTGACCGGCTTTTTTGCCTAATGAAGCTGACTTCAGCTAAATTGAATGTGAGCTCAAGCATCATGAGCGCATTTACACCTCAGAAGAATATAAAAAACATAATTAAAATTTTGGAGTTTGGGAAATCATCAAATGACTTCTCCCGTCCAGGGTGCGGCGGGAGGGCGTGTCAGACTTTTACTGACTAAAACCCACTACTGTTCCTTCAGTTGCCCTTTCAAAATGTTGCCACTCTAATAAAATTGGAAAGCCATGTAACTCACATTTTTTAATACACCATAACAACGCAAAACTAAATAATTTTATCGCAAATAATACTTAGTTTTTAAACTCGTTACACTACTTGGCATATGCCAAGTAGTGTAAAGAGATAGGTAGATTGAGTCCTTTCAATAAAAAAATAAATAAAATTACTTATACTGATACACAAATGTTTTATGTCGTTTCAATTCAATTAAAAGTATATGAGTTTCATCCGTACATCTATTTCTAACTAAAGGCTCATTCTGCTTGAGTCGTTTTTAAATTATTTAATGCTGACGCTGACACTGTTCATCAACTGTTTTTCTGAAATATCTCAAGTGTTTTGAGTTGTTTCTAATAAACAAAAAGAAATAGTTTATGTCAGTAAACCTGTATCACAAAAACGACTCAATCTGTTTGAGTGGTTTTAGTTATTTGTTAAAATGATATTTCTAATCAAAACTAATTCTTAGAAAAGATTCAAACTGTTTGAGTTTATTCTGTTTTATCGACATAAAGAACACACTCATAGAAAAGTCATTACTCAAAAACAATTCAAGCGGACTGAGTTCGTTCAGTAAATACATTTTGTATGCTCTTCATACTGTGGGTTGAGTCGGGGTAGTGAAAAAAACTAGTTTGCATGGACATTTTAAAAATAGGGTTTTCACTACATGATAGATCCCCCCAGGACCCCCAGGAGTACGATGACATACTTAACTCAATTTTGGCAAAAGTGTGGATTGAGTCCTTTCTGCTTAACTACGTCCCATTAGGCTACCGATTCACGCGGACAAAAATTAAACAGACGATAATTATATTTTCCGACTTTACTTTTAACTTAATGAGTGCCTGAACTGAATGTTAACCTTAACCATGATAATAACGCTGATAAGTTCAGTTCAGTGTTAACTGGATTATATATAACTTGTTTTTAGTAGGTCTTAAATTATGCTCGCGGGAAATACTGGTTCTAGTTTGTATTAAGTACTTAAGTGGCATAATATCCATTAACCTTCGAAATCCATTCCTGTTTAAAGGTTTTCAGAATATAATAAAACGTAATAAGATTTCAGCAACAATAAATGTCAAAAAAATTGATACCTTTTAGGTATTTTAAAACTGATTTTAGAATGAAAACCAAGACTTTACAACTGGTATATAGCGGAACGAGTGGAAAATAAAAATATCCTGTCACCATAAGGAGAAAAAAAAACTTTTTTTTAGGGTGCGGACGACTGGGAATAAACTGGAATAACTAGCGTTTGCTAGTGGCTCCTCCTTATAGGTGTAAGTAAGTAGAATACTTATTAAAGTATTATAATACGTCAATAAGTATTCTTTATAATTTTAGTCTCAGTAGTTTCGGAGCAAAGCGACCACAGAACAGATAAAAGATCTGTACTGTGGTATCGACAAACAGCCACACCAGATCCTAATACTTTTGTTTTCATGGCACTCTCACGTTTCACTTGACACAGGTCCTCACTGGACATGGTCAGTTCGGGAGGTTCCTGTGTCGGATTCGGGCGGAAGCGACGCCTGGGTGTCACCACTGCAGTAACGGTCGCCTGGAGGACACGGTCGAGCACACAGTTGAGGTGTGCCGCGCATGGGCGGAGCATCGACGTGTCCTCGTAGAGGCCATCGGCGACGGTGACCTCTCGCGCCCGGCGCTGGTTCAGGCCATGCTTCGGGGCGAGACGGAATGGGATGCCGTTGCCTCCTGCTGCGAAGCAGTTATGCTAGTGAAGGAAGTGGCGGCGCGCGAGAGGCAACGACGAGCCTCTCGCCCCGGACTAAGACCCAGGCGAAGACGTCGAGAGTCGCAAGACGACTACCGGCCACCGTAGGCGCGGTTCTGCGGATGGCGAGCGATGGGTAGCTCGCCGCCCGGCTAGGACCAGGACCGCGTAGACGGCGCGTTTTGTTCCACGCGCGCCTCAAAGAGAAGGAGTCAGCACAGGAAGGGGCCCAACAGGGCCAACGCCTGCCGGGGTTGCGGAATGTTTATAATAGTTACCGTGACCCTGGAACATAAAGGGCAATCGAAGGAACATGAGTGGGTTTTAGTCAGTAAGAGTCTGACACGCCCTCCCGTCGCACCCAGGACGGGAGCAGTCATTGGATGATTTCCCACTCACCAAAAAAAAAAAAAAAAGACGGGTTGCACTCCGGGAGTGCCGGCAGAAGTGAAAACTTGATTATTAATACTATCCATCCGTCCTACGCTTTTTCGATCAGGTCACGTGTCTGACGCGAGTTTAAGATTTTATACCCATTACAGAAAAAGTGCTCAACGCCGCTAAAGAAGTTTTCACTTCAAAAAAATACTTTTGTTTTTTATTCGGAAGTAGGAAACCCCAAAACCATAAAAATAAGATCAAACAGCATTCTAAAAATAATTATGTAAAATGAAAATACACATTAATTATCTAACTGTTTAGAAGGGAAGTCAAATATTGCGTAAACACGCATTATTTAATAACAAGCTCCGGATTTCCGAGTAATGCCGCGGTATAATCTTTGTTTTTAAATAAATAAACATTCTAGGGCCACGTGTGATGTAAGTTAGTGTGTGTACGTTGTAGGGCAAGTACTAATGTGTTTTTCTAATTCATTATGAGCTTTATTTTATCCAGAACATTACTGAGATCCCGTGCTTCAGAAAGTACTTAAAGCTGTTGGTACCGGTTGTCATTCGTAGACCTCAGCTAATCAAGGTTTTTTTTATAGAGTATACATACGTATCTTAGATTGGATTAATTATAGAAAATTAGAGAGTCGGAATGGCTATTTAAGTAAAATATTAAAAAATAATATAAATGAAAATATAATTTATTTATCAGGCTGCGACAAACAGAGGTAGGTAGAGTAAAAAAATAATTTAATTTTACATTTAATTTAATTTATTTTGTATGTCATTTCATTCTGCCTTGTTGTTATTTTGATGATGTTAGCGACGCGAATGTTCATCTTATATTTAATTTATGATAGCTATTTTATTATGTTTTCTTTTGTTGATTTATTTTGTTATGTACTTTGTCTTTTATTAATATAATAAACGTTCTGGTGACGAACGAGCTACCTGTGAGAAGCACCCTAACTGTTAGAGGGGCGCCTGAGGTGCGGGAGGGGCACTCAAGCACCACCGCTGCGCCACACTAGTCCGCAACATACATATGCGCTGACCGCACGTCGCTCGCTCGCAAAACCTATTTTGTTATCCTGAACTGCGACTTCGTTATTTTCACCCCGACACCTTACAAAGCTGGTCCTTCGAGCCGGATCTACAAGTATTTAAGACCTATGTTTTCGACTCCGCCGCAAAAAATGGTGAATACACGAAGTACCGCCAGAAGACAAGAAAAAGAAAAAGAAAAACTTTCTCAGTTGGAGGACCTGATTCAGGAACAGAAACTTACAGTGGAAGCTGCTAAACCAGAAGAGAAGTGTAAAACAGATGCTGAACAGCAAAAAACCCCGAAAAACAATTTGGAGAAAACATCTTTTCAAAATGTGGGTAGCATAAAGTCAGAAAATGTTTTGATCTTTCCGTCCACATCGAAGGTTCAAGAAGGCACGGAAAAAGCAAAAACAGCCTCAAAACCAAAATCAAAAGCATCTGCTTCGTCTTCAGTATTAGCTCGGAAAAAGAAGTTAGAGCTGGAAGCGGCACAGGCAAAGGCGCGTATCCAGATGGAGCTTATAGATAAAAAGCTAGCGGCGGATATGGCGGAGCTGGATGAAATATACAGTTCACGACAATCGGAAGGAAGTGAAGTTACCACGCACAGCGAAGTGGAGAAGTGGATTGATCGCAGTCAACAAGAACTAAAAGGACAGTCGTGCCCACGATATGGCAACAACACGGGCAAGGCGTGCCCTCCACTGCAACCAGTACCTGATGTTGACGTCGGCCGTGAGGCTAGCGTCTCTTTGCTGGTGAGTGCTATAAAGGACTTGACCGCTGCGACTGCTTCTGCTGCTACTAAAGGATCGGACGCTAAAATGCTGAGCCGCTTATGTACACCGAGAGACCTACCTTCGTTCTCTGGTGACCCCCTGGACTGGCTTCAGTTTAAGCAGGCGTACGAAGAATCAACGTTAGTGTGCAACTTCAACGAGAGAGAAAATATGTGGAGACTCAGAAAGAGCCTTCATGGACAGGCTAAAGAAGCAGTGATGTCATTGCTGATTAGTGCTACCACTCCTGACATAGTTATGTCAACACTGGATCTCCAGTATGGAAACCCTGACGTAATCATATCCAAGATTATGCAGGACATCACTTCACTAAAACCATTACCAGAACAATATCATAAGGACATCATACCGTTCTCTGTGAAAGTGAAGAACTATGTAGCCGCGGTACTCGCGATCGGTCAGAATGAGTACTTAAGTGCTATGAACATAGTGTCGATGGTTTTGTCTAAATTACCTACGGTCCTCATCTCTAAGTGGGCCGACTTCAGCTACCCTTACTTCAACCAAGGGTGCAAGTCAAAACTCGTGATTTTGTCCGAGTTTCTAGAGGGTGAAGCTGTGAAGATATCTCGGACTGCAGTGAATATTACTTACGGCCTTAGTGGTGAACAATCTGTGAAACCTATAAACAATAATAACGAGCAAACTGTACTCGTACAAAGTGATAATGACAATGACGATAAGTGCCGGTTTTGCCGTTTATCAAAACATAAATTGCCTGACTGTAAGAAGTTTAAAAAATCGTTACGGAAAGATAGGTGGTACTTTGTGAAACGTAATAGACTTTGCTATAAGTGTTTATTGGCAAGTCACAACAGAGAGAACTGCCCGGCTCCCGTCTGTGATACCGATAACTGTGGACAATCGCATCATCGTTTGTTGCATTTCACTAAGAACAATAATACCGTGCAACGTAATAGTGTAAATGTAACGGAACTTCAGGACACTATAAGTGAGGACAGTAACGTTCCTGTTGTTGAGACCGTGTCGCACATAAATGTAAATAGCTCGACGGTGTTATTAAAAACTGTACCTATCAATATCCACGGACCTAACGGTGTAGTGAGTTGTGTCGCGCTGCTCGATGACGGATCAACTGTGTCATTGATAAGCGGTGCGCTCGCGGCGCGTGTAGGTGTGCAAGGACGTAAACAAACTATGCGCGTGTGCGGTGCGTGGGATTCTACAGAACTTGTTTGTGAAAGTGAGATAGTGGACTTAACTGTATCAAACAAAGACGGAAATATGTTTACCTTTAGAGCGCGTAGCGTGAATCAATTGGACTTACCTGTGCAGACGCTGACACCTACCAATATCGCCAACTTTAAGTGTTCACCTGAAATTAAAAAATACTTGTGTGATGGACATACTAAACCCGAACTATTGATAGGGCAGGACAATTATAATCTGATGTTACCTTCTAAAATAATCAATAGTGAACCTGGTGCATTATACGCCACTCAAACCCCTCTCGGGTGGTGTTTACACGGCTGCGTGCGCGACCCACTGAGGGCTGCGGACGGGCGCAGGGGCGCCCTGCATTCTGCGCTGCTCATCACTGAAAACGCGGGCGTGATGACGTCAGACCGCGACCGCTGTCTATTGGACCTGCAAGAAGAGGTTCGACGGTCTTTCTCGATCGAGTCAATGGGTATCAGCTGCAAACCTCGAAAAAACGCTGATCATGAACGAGCTACCGAACACCTGGAGCGAACTTCTTCCTTAATTGACGGGAGGTGGTATGTTGGGCTACCGTGGAAAGATCCAAACTGTGTGATGCCGGAGTCATACCCAAATGCTGAAAGACGACTGAGAGGTGTAATGAGGAAAATCAAAGCGGATGAAGGCTATTCGCTACGGTACAAAGATCGAGTCGAACACCTGTTACAGAACGACTATGCGACGGAGATTACCGACCCTGAAACCACAACAAAGACTTGGTACTTACCCCACTTTGGAGTTGACAACCCCAACAAGAAAAAGCTTCGTCTTGTCTTTGACGCAGCTGCTAAAAGTGAAGGGTTATGTTTAAACGATTACCTCCTGACGGGACCTGACCTTCTGGTGTCTTTATTCGGCATCATGCTTCGATTCCGTGAGCATAAAGTTGCTATCACCGGGGATATACGAGACATGTTCCTACGAATTAAAATCATCCCTGAAGACAGGAACGCATTACGATTCCTGTGGAAATCAACCCCAGACAGTGAAATAAAAACATATATGATGACATCCCTAATTTTTGGCGCTAATTGTTCCCCATTCGTAGCGCAATTTATCAAAAATAAAAACGCTCAACGTTATGAATCATCTATGCCGGCCGCCGTAGAAGCAATATATAAACAACATTACATGGATGACTATATCGACAGTATAGACAACGAAGATACGGCTATCAAACAGGTAATTGACATTACGCACATCCATAAACAAGGCGGTTTCGATATCAGAAACTGGACCTGTAACAATGAAGCCGTGATCAATACCATACCAAAGGAGACCTTAGGAGCCACCGCTATTAGATTTAAAATAGGACAACAGTACGACGGCGAGCGAACGCTGGGCTTAATATGGTTTCCGGAAGAAGACACGCTGGGTTTCGACTTATCACTGAAAAAGATTCCTGAAGCGATACTAACCGGCGAAAGAAGGCCCACTAAAAGAGAAATGCTTCGTGTCATTATGTCAATTTTCGACGTGTACGGGTTCCTAGCGCCGTTCACTATTAAAGGAAAAATTATGTTACAAGAAACCTGGAAAACTGATTTAGGCTGGGACGAAATGATAACAGACATCATGTTTACAAAATGGATCGAATGGTTACAAATGCTAAAGCGCGTGAGTCATATTCGCTTACCGAGACACTACAACACAGCTGCATGGAGCGAGAGCGAGACGGAAGACTCACCGAGTACGGCTGCACTTGATAGTGCGCTGAGACCACAAGCCGCGCCCACTTCGTGTAGTACAACCGTCACCGGCCTCGTTGCGAGTTCGAGCCCCGGCGCAGGCTATATAAACCTACAACTTCATATATTCTGTGACGCCTCGCCGAAAGCGATGAGCGCGGTAGCTTATTGGCGTTGGAAAAATAGTAATAGCGGACAGACAATGGTCGCATTTGTAGCAAGTAAATGTCGAGTTGCCCCGTTAAAACACGCTTCTGTGCCTCGTTTAGAGTTGCAGGCTGCTGTTCTAGCTGCTAGATTATCTCAGGCGATTAAAAAAGAGCACCGAATAACGGTACAAAATACATACTTTTGGTGCGACTCCACTACAGTACTGCACTGGATACGTAACAACACACGCACTTATAAAGTGTATATTGCTCATAGACTCGGTGAAATAGATGAGCTTACGCAAATACATGACTGGCGATACATACCCACTAAATTAAATATAGCAGATGTTGCTACCAGGGACCACTGCGATATTTTGATACTGAAAAATGAATGGTTACGCGGCCCTGAATTTTTGATTAGTGAAGAAAGTGAATGGCCCCGGGAAGCACAGCAGCCAAATATACCAGACGTGGACCTGGAATGTGTGACAACTCTTCACGTCGTACCTGAAAGTCACTTACCAGCAGTACCTGACCCCGAACGATTTTCTTCATGGCTGCGCCTACTGAAATCAACTTGTAAAGTATTATCGTTCATAGAAAAATGTAGAAAACTTACCGGTGATATAGACGGTCACATGATGATGAAAGCTGAGCGCCTGCTAATTAAATACTCACAAGCACAGACGTTCCCTGAAGATCTTGACAACCTGAAAAATAAAAAGGAATTAGAAAAGAAAAGTAAGCTTCTTACCTTAACGCCGTTCCTGGACGAATATGGAGTGCTTCGAGTAGGTGGCCGCATTGATGCTGCACCTGCAGTATCACGACTAGTTAAACAACCTGTGATACTTGACGGCCGACACCACATCACGATGCTAATTGTCCGTCACTTCCACATCAACGCCGCTCATGGAAATCGAGAACAAGTAGTAAACGAGCTGAAACAAAAATACTGGATTATTCGCATCAGACCTACAGTAAAAACAGTCGCGTCGAAGTGTATGGTGTGCCGCATACGAAAGGCTCTGCCGACTCCACCTAAAATGGGTGACTTACCAAAAGCACGCATGTCTCATCACCAACGTCCTTTTACTTTCTGTGGTGTAGACCTGTTCGGCCCTATGGAAGTAACCGTATGCAGACGAAGGGAAAAAAGGTACGGAGTCCTTTTCACCTGCCTCACTGTAAGGGCAATACATATAGAGATCGTCACCAAACTTACCACTGACGCGCTGATAATGGCTCTTCGTCGTATGGCTGCTAGACGTGGCTGGCCCCAGCATCTATACTCTGATAATGGAACGAATCTAAGAGGTGCCGACAACGAGCTGAGGAAATCAGTCCAAGAGTTAGATGAGAACGTACTAAAAAACGAAGCCGTCAACTACGGAACCACTTGGACTTTTATCCCCCCGGCCAGTCCCCACTGGGGTGGGGCATGGGAGCGGCTAATTAGAAGCGTGAAGGTTTCACTTCACTCCACACTGAAAGAACGTGCTCCAAG
Source organism: Athetis lepigone (assembly GCA_033675125.1). Classification (NCBI taxonomy): domain Eukaryota; kingdom Metazoa; phylum Arthropoda; class Insecta; order Lepidoptera; family Noctuidae; genus Athetis; species Athetis lepigone. The sequence continues at coordinate 18,450,959 of CM066217.1, forward strand.
AGACGAAATGTTAAGCACACTGATGGCAGAAGTGGAGCAGATGGTTAACAGCCGCCCCCTCACGCATGTAAGCGTTGAACCCAACACTAATGAGTCATTGACCCCAAACCATTTTCTACTTGGAAGTTCTTCAAACCTGCCCATAATCGGTCAATTCGCTGAATGCGACATGTACCTGCGCAAACAATGGCGAGCGACACAACGCTTGGCCGATCTGTACTGGAGGCGATGGGTGAAAGAAGTACTGCCGGAAATGAGACCGAGAAGGAAGTGGTTGCATGAAGAGAGACCTTTGCAAATAGGAGATTTAGTCCTTATAGTGGACCCTGACTCCCCTCGAAACGTCTGGCCCAAAGGTTTGATTCACGATGTGAGGCCTGGAAAAGATGGGCGCATCCGAGTCGTTGACGTGAAAACGAAAAGCGGGGTCCTACGGCGATCTGCAGCACGCGTCGCACGTATTCCTACGGGTGATGAGTGCTGAGGCAGCACTGGGGTGGGGCTTGTTAGCGACGCGAATGTTCATCTTATATTTAATTTATGATAGCTATTTTATTATGTTTTCTTTTGTTGATTTATTTTGTTATGTACTTTGTCTTTTATTAATATAATAAACGTTCTGGTGACGAACGAGCTACCTGTGAGAAGCACCCTAACTGTTAGAGGGGCGCCTGAGGTGCGGGAGGGGCACTCAAGCACCACCGCTGCGCCACACTAGTCCGCAACATACATATGCGCTGACCGCACGTCGCTCGCTCGCAAAACCTATTTTGTTATCCTGAACTGCGACTTCGTTATTTTCACCCCGACACCTTACAGATGAAATAAGTCTAAAAACGATTACTAAATAACCTACCTACTTTCAAATAAAAAGAAACCGCACCAAATAGAAGCCCTATTTAAGAGCTAACGGTGCCACAGACAGATACTCACAAAGTGGTCAAACTTACCCTTTTTTGTAATGGGGGTTAAAAACAGTCCTGCGAACATTTTAGTGTTTTTCAAATGACCCTGTATTACTTACTAAATCCATATATACGTGAGATTACAGGGCGTACTGTTTTAAATATTCATGTAATTTGGTGTTGTTGAGCCGCAGTACATAGTAGGTCAACGGGGGCGAATATTATATTACACGGAGCTTTATGTTTTAACATTTAATGTTTTTACAACTGTTGTTTGAGTCTTGATAATTTATTCATGGTTTGAACTGAAGTTACGCTGTCCGTTCGGTGTTGAAACGTTGTTCATTTTTTGTGAAGCTAGAATTTGAATGTTGGTTTGGAGACCCAAATAGGTAGGTTTATTATTTAAGTTACAAGCGTTTAAAAAGAAAAGAAAAATATTAAAAAAAGAAAAACAGTTTATTCGGACATAGTGAAAGTACAATATTAAAACCTATATACTAAAAGCCTTAAATTAGGAGAGCTAAGTAGTGCTAACGCTCAGCATAATGCCGTGGCTCATATACAGTCACGTGTCCACGATGCGATGCTGTTTTTCAGCGCTACCTATCAGTCTGCTATCAGTAGCTACATAAGTAGATAGTAATAGCCTGTACTACTGCAAGAGAAAGGCCTCTTCCAACACAGAAAAGGCACGAGTACTCACTACTATTGTCTAATGCAGATTAGCAATTACAATCTCATCATCATCTCCCTTGTCTTCTCCCAACTTTGTTCGGATCGGCTTCTAATCTAGCCTAGATTAAAGCGAATAGAAGCGACTGCCTATCAGACCTTCACAACCCAACAGTACTTGCTCGATTCGAACCTATGATCTTTTGCACGAGAGGCAGGCGCGTTATCCACTAGGTCATCACGTGTACCTAATTAGAATTCCGGATTTCCTCAGTTTTTTTTTATGTATGTCAAGGATGATAAACTTCGGAAGTACATAAGAATTACTTTCTTGGACACCAGAAAACTCATTCTTACCGATACGTCACACTCACACACACTCCCCATCAAAACCGTGTTTTTTTCAAACATGAATACTCTCAGTCACTTACTGTACTGCACTTTAGCTACCATTACTTTTTTAAATACATTTTTTTATGTAATATCTTAAAACCCACAAACATAAAGAATATAAACATAAAAAAGATAAACCTACCATACCCAAGATAGAAGCATGCCTTTGTGTATTAAAAAAAGTATGTAACTTTTACTGCACTTGACCGGATTCGACTTGTATTTTTTATTAACTACAAAAAAAAACTAACATGAACGCCACTACTCACCTACATACCGTTTCCTACATTATTATTATACACAACACTACACCAATTAGATTCACTTCACTAGCCGTTGTTTGTTTGTAATTTGTAACCTATACACGCACGATACCGTTATAACGTTAATATATCATTCAACGTTAACGCATTAACGATGTCATTAATCGTTTCGAAAATTCATTCATTCATTCATGTGTGTTATCGTTATAGCCTAGTGGTTAACCCGCCTCTCGTGTAAGAGGTGCGGGTTCGAATCTAGGCAAGTACCATTATGACTTCTTCAATTCATATGAAGTTTATGTTTGACATTACTGACACCCCGTGCCTCGGAAAGTACGTAAAGACGTTGGTGGCCCCGGTTGTTATTCGTAAAACTTTGGCAGTCGTTACGGGTAGTCAGAAGCCAGAAAGTCTGACCAGCCCAACCAAATAAAAAGTAAAAAGGGTAACACGTGCCGCCCAGTTACTGGGTAGTGGAGGTCCGACAGACAGTCGCTTCACGTGAAACATTGGTATTCGGTTGAATCCGGTTAGGCGAGAAGACGACCCAGACATAATTGGGAATAGGCTAGGCTAGATGATGATGAGAATTTATTCATTCACGTTCAGGCTTATGCTATTATTTATTTCCACAAGACGGGTAAAAAGGCACTTTGAAAAGTTATTTACAGTTAAAATAGTTTAATCTAGTCCAAAATGTTTGTATGGAGAAGGAAATAACAAATTGTATAAATAAAGTATTGTAGATGATGTCTACAGTGGCGGTGACCAATCAACATTAGGTGGGCTTTCAGGTTTTTAGCCATTCAATTATAATACCAGCTGACTGCTGTACCATTACAGGAAAAAGGCCTCTTCTAATACAGAGATGGTATTGATCACTTCGCTTGAACAAGGCCTATTGGTGATTTTGAACTTATATTTATCACACGACCAGGTTTACTCACTATGTTTTTCCTTCACCGACGTTTGAGATGTCCAAGATATACAAACTTTAGAAAGCCAACTAAGTACTTAAAAAGAACACTAAAAGATTTTTTATATAGTTTGTTTTCATGTTAACGGGGTACAAAAAAGGATCTTCAGAAAATAACTGTTCCCGAGAGGTAGACAAAATCTACGGTATAAGCAAGCGAAACCACGGGCAAAGGTCACTTTTCTTTCAAAATTCAAAGCATTTATTTCACTTAGACCATTTACAGGTACTTATGAATTGTCAAAGAGTCGGTCGGTTAATCAGAAAAGAAAAGTGACGCTAATTGCCTGTTCCAAAACGTAGATCTCTATGGAGAAGAACAGGAAAGAAACTCCACGGACACTCTTTTAAAAAAAATCATGTTTTACAAAATCTTGGTTACTTACATTTTCTTTTTGTTGTTTCTACATGTGAAAACAATGTAAGTATGTAACAAAATAAACAAATACAAAATAAAAAGTCAAACATTAAAAGTCATGGCAGTTAAGAGATGACCCATCTCAACTGACAGCGCCCGTTCACGAGCATGACGCGTGGCATCAGCACCATTTAGCTTAACCATTTTGAAGGGAACCGAATAATAAGTTATCAGTTTTGAACGAGAAATAGTCCGGTTATATAAGTGATTGGGTTCTTTAATACGTGTTTTGTAATCATACGGGTTTCCGAAAATCTTGGGATGAAGTTAAAATGGTTTTTTATAGGTTAGTGCTCCGATACCGGCAAAATTTTCAATTGTATCGATATAAAATCAGTTTATGAATTAAAAAGAAATGCTGTTATGCATTTATTCAGGAGATTTCAGATTTGCTATGGTTATCAAATTCTTGTCAATGAACCGGTTAATCTTGATTAAAATATAGTTTTTGAAACCTTCTCGAGTAATAGTTAAACAAAAAACAGTATTTTTTAATCTGCTTCAGAGTCTTATAGTAAGTTTTAGGAATCCGGTAATTTATGTTTCTGTGTACATTTATTTTTAAGTTATTATAATAAGACTACCTATATTTTCTTTGTTGCATAGTCAGTGTAATAATAATACCCTAAGAATGTAGGTCATCAAGTATCGGGATACGGAATACAGACTAATTATAGAAGTGAGGCTTTGTTCCTGTTTTTAGTAAATAAATATTATTGTTAATTGTTTTTCATATAAAGTACGTTTAATGTTGCTGAACTTTGTTTCTATAGATCCTTGTAGTTATATTTAGCCTTTCGGGGAAAAGGAAGAATTTACGAGAAAGTTAGGCCTACCTACCTCTAGCGCTATTTTATTGCACTTTGTTGTAACTTGGCACGTTTTGTTTTTATTTGTATATCACTTGGTGTTACCTTATAATATTGTTTCTTTGTGTTGTGTGTTGTGTATCATATAAATGCTGTATCTATTTATCCACCTATAAAACTGATTGATACAGTACTCTTATTTTTTGTGGAAAAAACAGTGTTTTGTTCTTCAGATCGGTCTTTCAGAGACCTACTACAAACTTGAAGGTAGTCTTAAGGTTCTTCAAGATATGGCGTAACTAAGGGAAATAGGGCTTTATTTTTACATAATTATTACATACATAATACATACATAATTTTTATATAATTATAAATAACCGTGTACAATGGAATGTAATAAAAATAAAGAATAACCCTGTATAACTGTAATGAAAATGAATAAATTAAAATAATAATCATAAGGCCTTGTAAAGGTCTGAAAGTGACAAATGACATTACACTCAGCCTGGGCTTTATTAAGGTTGTATTATTAAGCGTTAATTAGTTTTGCCTTGTTACTTTTGTTTTAAAAATAACTACGACAATACAAGGTTTTTTTTTCGTCAGTATAGTTGGTTATGCTTGTGACTATAAATTGTTTATCATGTAAGTAGGATATTAAAACTCCTTTTACTTTTTTACTGCTTGAATATTAACAAATTTGTAATATTGTTTTTTTTTTGTATTTTGTATTGTTTATTTCACGTGTTTTGCACCAAATAAATGTTTTTATCTATCTATCTTTTACATTGTTTATTTCTTTTATAGCTAGCTGGAGTGGAGCAGCTTTTTAATGAAAACGAATATTAAAAAAGTAAAGAGTTTGTAGTTGTATGAACACCTTCATCTCAGGAACTGCTGATCCAATATGAAAAAATATTTTATCAAGGACGCCTATATAGGTATAGGCTAACCAAAGATGCGGGTAAATTCGCAGAGACAGCTAGTGTTGAAATATTACCCGATAACGATATAAAAAACAAAAGATTTACGTTTAGTTGTTTCGATGTGCAAGAGAAAGAGACCAGAAACTCTCTCTCTTCGGTTATTAAGTAAACTAGTCGTTTCCCGCGGTTGCATCTGCGTTTTGGGTTACTGCTACGCTCCCATGGGTTGTATGATGATGTTTTATAGACTATACTCTTCATCATGAATCTGCCTAACATATTTGATTTTTCTGGCCAATCGGTAGTTTCGTAAATTAACACGTTGAGAACAACAAAAAAGAAAAATCTCATTATTATGAACATACAAATAAGCTAGCTGTCTTCGAATAATGACGAGTTTTTAACAAACATGGGAGAATCTAGAGAACATTGAATTGCTATCAATGCTAATAGCCCTATACATTTGGCAGCCACACAGACGGACAATGACTTGTCAAAACAATAAATAACAATATTTCTTTGTAAAGATTTTTCTAAGGAACCGAGAATTTGCGTATGAATTGAAAATCGAATTCCTTCATCTTGTTTTTCACGCCAGATCCCTTCCTTTGTCCTTTGAATAAGAGCGAAATTTGCATGAAGCCTGTCGGTAACTTATATATTTATGTAGTTTGAAATGTGTCTGTATTGTATGAGAAATATTTGACACTCCTAAATTGTACTAATAAGAACGTGACACTTGTAAATGCTCTTGTTAGATATATTCCAAATATCCACACACATATTAAAAGTGACAGCAATTTGTAGGATTGATACGTATATTTTATTTAGAAACTAGCTTTTGCCCGTGACTTCGCTCGCGTTAGAAAGTGACAAAAAGTAGCCTATGTCACTCTTCATCCCTTCAACTAGCTCCACTAAAAAATCACGGCAATTTGTCGCTCCGTTTTGACGTGAAAGACGGAAGACAGACAGACACACACACTTTCCCGTTTATAATATTAGAATGGATAATTTAGCCGAGCCCGTGGCTTTGCTCTCATAAGCATGTATCAAGAATAAGTATTAAAAATTATACTGCTCACTCCCAATTAGAGGTTGCAAAAATTCGATAATTTTAATTTTCGAATATTCGAATATTTTTTCAGTGCTCTTCGAATTTTATTCGAATATTCAAATATTAAAAAAAATAAAAAAACACAGAATATCAGCGTTTATTGCTTTCGGAACTATATTTTTATGCAGATAAGTATACCTAGCACAATAATTATTTACTTATTCAACAAAATTTTAAAACAAATAAACATGAAGATGTTAATAAAACAATTATATTTTTTATAAATAAATTTAAAAATCTCTCTCTCGATAATAATAAAAACAAAATAAATGTCTTTCTCTCTTGTTAATAATAAAACATAAAGTATCACATACATACGTAAATGTGTCGTAAAAACGTTACAGTATTATTTTCATAATATGCAATATTACACTGAAAAATCAGATTCATCAATTATAATTCGGAAATAAATCAGATTTACCTATTATAACATTTGTAAACAAATTTGACTCTCCTGTTAATAATAAGAACAAAATAAACAGCTCTCTCTCGCTCGTTAATAATAAAAAGAAAAACTATCACATGTCACAAAAAAATCAAATTCGTCAATATTAATTCGGAAAAAATCAGATTTACATTATTGTATAATTCTTAAATAAATTTTAAAGTCATTGTTTCTCCTTAATACTCGTAATAAAAACAAAATAAAAGTATCTAAAATCACTTCAAAAAAGACAATGCACCACTTTACACATAAATAACGTGTTCTGTAAGTGATAAAATGGCGTCGAGTCAAGCATTGTTGCCAATCACAATTTTCAAGTTCTATCAACATAGACTTTAAACTGATTTTTTTTTTGGTAATATTCGAATAAATATTTATTTACTATTCGAATATAAATTTGGAAAGAGTATTCAAATTCGAATATTCGATTGCAACCTCTACTCCCAATGTAGTCCGTCTAAAATGAACCGTATCAATACAACCACAAGTTCAATTTCTCAATGTCAAGATATTCACCCCAATGTCAAAGATCGCCTAGCATAAAAACTATCTACTATTCGTTACGTAACTTAACTAGTTAACCAGAAACCGGTTCTTCAAGATATTCACTAGTTTTGTAGGAGAGATTCTATACAGTTTTGAAAACAAGAAAAGGCTTGGCTGTAGCACGTGAAATCTGATGATGGTTTACTAGGTAGACGCGGGTCTGCGGACGGCGAGCGATAATAAAAATAATAAAAATAAAAATCATTTATTGTCTCCTTAAAATTTTACAAATTTAAATGAAGCCCTGAACCCCACACTAGGATTCCCTGTGTTGTGGAGTCCAGTCTCTTTCACTCCATGGTAAGTACAGTAACAAAGACAACAAAGTTTATTTTAACTAAATTTAGCTTTAACAAAGTACATATGTAGTAGGCAGTTTGTGTAGAGTGTAATGTAGTGAATGTGGTGTGTGAGGTGTAGTGTGGTATGTGTAGTGAGTGTGATGTGGTAGGTGTAGGTGTGTGTGTGATGTGGTAGGTGCAGATGTGTGAGTGCATGTGGGGAGGGGACGAGTGAATGCAAATGCAAGCGATGGGTAGCTCGCCGTCCGGCTGGGACCAGGCCCGCGTCGACGACGGCGCGTTTGTGTTCCACGCGCGCCTCAAAGAGAAGTCAGCACGAGAAGGGGCCCAACAGGGCCACGCCCTGAAGGAACATGAGTGGGTTTTAGTCAGTAAAAGTAAAAGAACACCTTTGATAGTTCTGGTTGACAAGCACAAATGTACGATATGAACTAAATGCTTTAGGCATTCTGTACTCCAATTAACTCTTTTATTTTTCGACTTCTCCCACCCTTGTTCCTTCGGTTGCCCTTTATGTTCCGGGGCCGCGGTAACTATTAGGCAGTAGTGGCCCTAGAGGGGCCCGTTATTTGCTGACTGCACCAGTTAACTCATTATTTTCTGCCAATGATCTATAATTGACAGCCGGCTGACTATTTTAACTTTGTAAAAATAAAAAATATGTATGTATAAAATTACGATTATAAATAATTAAAGACGTAAAATTGTGATATAAACAATAATCGTGTTATTAACAGTAATCGATCAAAATAATTATTTTATTTTAAGCAAGTTTCTATTTTTAATGTTAGATAATGAGTGTTTATTACTAAAAATAACAATGAACACTAGAAGTGAAAGTTAGGTAATTGTTATCGATAATTATTATTTATTTATTCACTCGAAAACTCGAATATTTTTGTTTGATTATGATGAATCGACGTTAGGCAATATTGAATTAATTGTTTTAAATAAATGGGTTTAAACTTTTGTTAAATATCAAATTTCTTTATGTCGATTAAAAACCCGTAACGGTTATTCGAAACAGTTGTAATAATAATAAATAACAAAAATATATTTCGAGTCATTATTCACTATTATTATAACTTTTATTTTAATGAATACTTATATAGACAACATTTTTCTTTATTATGATATTTTAATATTACCGTTGTAAATCCTATTTATTTTTATGAAAATTATGTTAGGTCTCCAACTTTCTTTTAATAACTTCATAAATAATCATGTGTGTCTTTGAGATTGTTAATAATAAAAAATAATTGATTTATACAATTGTCTTAACCAAAGATTATAATTCTTTTTTTTTAAGAATACCGAAGTAATAAGAAATAATTGAAATATCTTATTGTCTTAACCAAAAATTAGATGGGTGAATTATATTTACTGTTACATCTCGAGAGTTTAAGTAATACATATAGAGCGATTAGTACCTCCTTTAACTCTTGGAAAGTAAGTAAGTAAAAAATGTAGCCACCATGTACATTTGACAAATATAGACTTTGCTATAAAGGTGCAGTTTTTTCGGGTCGATAATCAAAAAAAAAAGAAAGACATTGATCACCCTACACATGATTTTAGACAGTTTTCGGAACTTTGGGTACCAGCAAGACAACTTCGGCAATGTAAGAAATTATAAATTATTTAACGATTCTAACTGAATCATACATGATGATTTCCCAGCCTTTGTTAATATCGACCAGTCGATAATAACACAACCTTATCTCTTAATACCGTTCTAATCTACGAAATCAAAACGCTAATATAAGATTAAAAATCATTAAAAATCTAAATTAAAGATAAATAGAGAATAAGAAAAAACAAACGCTTTTCATAATTTAAACAAAAAAATCTATGTGTTTTTCCCATTCGTCGATAATAACCCCAAAGTTTACCCTTACTCCGAAGTAACAAAACAGTTTCGCCATATTTTTATGAACCCAGATTCTCAGTAACAGTAACAGTTCCAATTTGTACGTACTTTGTGAACTTATGTAAATAACAGTTGGCGAAATATCAATTTAACTTGAATCGTTCTGGGGTTAATTTGAGTGGAAAATATTTGATTCCCTGAAACTGCTGAACGTGACTTGGTGAGAGTTTTGAAAGTTTAGCTAACCTTGGGGAAAACATTTCACGTGTTCTGAAATTATTTCGTTTTGGTCGGTGCTAGGTTTTTTCGTATTCTATTTAGGGTCTAAGGCTAAGCGCGCACCGCGATAAAAAATCGTTGCGTTTTTTTTAATGCGAAATAAAATCGCAAACTACAATGCACTAATGCAAAACGATTTATTTTCGCAATGCGCGGATTGTACTTAGTGTATTTCTGTGGTTCACAGATTTGTGATATTTTTTCGCAACGATTTTTTATCGTAGTGCGCGCTCGCCCTAAGGTGAAGGGAAAATATATCATATTAATCTAAAATAATTAGTACTCGTGTTACGAATATATTTTTTTGTTCTGTTGTTTTTTCTTTTCAATATATTTCGCACCCATAGTAAAAAAAACTAATGCGTTTCTTTCTTTCTTTTAACGAGCTAATGCTCTGGAAATGTCAGTCTGGTCTGATTGTAAAAAATCTTTTTGTGTTTGATAGCTATTGCACCAAAATTTCATTTTTTAAATTAAAATAACAATTTAACGCATAACTTATTTAGTTTACACATATCATTTATATCAACGAATGGATACTATTCGTGCTAATCATAGTAAATTGAATCTAAATGCCACAACAGGACAGTCCTATTTACAATTCGAAGATGGACTAGAATCAAATGCGGTTACATTAGAGGCTTCATTTATCACATTTCTCTGAAAGATTTTTGTCGCAGTCTGACGTCATAAAAATATGTAAGCTTTCACCTTCTGCTATTCAGGTAAATCACTCTTGGTTTATTGTTTTCAAATGGATACTACACATGAATTTTATAGTCCTCATATTGTCTTCGAATTTTATGTCGTGTGGCCCAATAGTTAAGGCAAGTATTAGTCTGTTTCTATAAGCGAGAACCTGTTATTGGTTTACCTTACCAGTTACTATTTGATTGTTATTCTAGATGTATTTAGCTGTAGGTTTTCCATGCTCTAAATAAATAAGTACCAGACTTCCAAATCATGGGTATTTTCTAAGTTTATCTAGGATATCAATGATAGGGTCACGACCCGTTAATCTACTGGACTTTCCCACTGGTGAAGGGGTAATTTACTTCGCAATTACCTTCCAACCACTATGATAGTTTTTTTTTTTGGGGAGGTTGAAATCATCAAATGACTGCTCCCGTCCTGGGTGCGGCGGGAGGGCGTGTCAGAATTTTACTGATTAAAACCCACTCATGTTCCTTCGGTTGCCCTTTATGTTCCGGGGTCACGGTAACTATTATAAACATTCCGCAACCCACCACTATGATAGTGTGAACCGAATATCCCGTGCCTCGGTAAGCAGGTAAGCCCATTGTTCTCAGATGTGACTCGGTGATCTTTAACTGATGTTACTGGTAAACATAAGTGAAAAGGGCTGCCAGTCTAGCCAAGGGATATCGTGGTACCCAATAACTGGGTTGTGGAAGCCTTATGAGCAGTCGCTCCAAGTAAAACACTGGTATTCACCAGAATCCAGTTAAACTAGAAACTGACCCTAACATAGCTGGAAAAAGACTAAACAGCTGATGACGATATCGCTTTCGGATTCTAAAAGAAAAATCATAGAAAACAGTAACTACCTGTGAGAATATAACACCATTTCGTATCCACAATCTTTCAACATGCTCTATTGTGTAACAAAAAACAAAGTAAAAGTGTACAATCAAGAAAATGTATCAAGATCAGAGTGATCTCCCAATGCCAAAGTGTAAAAACCAGAGTATACCCAGTTCTATATCGCAACGGAACAATGTATTATTTAATGTTTTTCTTCACGTTGCATTGGCCTGTTTCCCACGACTTTGCGACATTTTCACCAATTAGCTGGTAACACGCGTTTAGCTGCATTGCGTTTTAATTCAATGCGTCAAAAAACTTGAGACAATGTTGCCATAATGTTGCACTATACAATATAGGAGATAGTTCTTAGCCGATGCGGTTTATGAGACACACGTTTTCCCATTTTCATTTAATGTTACTTTCGTTTGTCTTTCGAATATCGTTTTATTTTCAATTAAATTATATTATTTAAAATATTTTTAATTTAATAAATAGTTGATGGAATTATTTATAGGTTGCTGACTTCATAGGCAAATATTGTCATGAACAACACCACAAAATCTGTGGAAGTAATCGCTTTTGACAGCTCATTATTATGTGCTTCAATTGATCGGTGGTATCAAAAACCCTTTTGTGCGCAGTATGTTATTATGTAAATGGGTCACTTAAATTTTGGAATTATTTTTCATTTACTGTACTTACATTCAAGCAAGCAAATATAATATTTCTAATTAATTAGACAAACCCAGAGTACTTAATATATTGTAGGTGTTCATAGTGCATAAAGGTATAATTTATGCAAAACAAATCTAACGAATCAAATACTAATTTAAATATATTTATTTATATACCAGTAAAGAAACATTTAACACTCACTACAAGTCTTGTTCTGCAACGTTTTAATAAAAAACGTGACGTGTTATAACCGAAATTATGTATACGTTGCAGAATTACACATAAGATCATCATCTCCCTAGCCTTTTCCCAACCGTGTTGGGGTCGGCTGCCAGCCTAACCGGATTCTGCTGGATACCGGTGTTTTACGTAGAGCGACTGCCTATCTGACCTCCACAACCCAGTAACTGGGCGACACGATACCTCTTGGTTAGACTGGACAGAGTTTCTGGCTAACCAGTAACGACTGTCAAAGTTCTTCGAATGACAACCAGGACCAACGGCTTTACGTGCTTTCCGAGGCACGGGATGTCAGTGGTGTCTAAGATAAACTTTAGAAAGTACATATGAATTGAAAAAGTCACATTGGTACTTGCCCGGATTCGAACCCACAACCTCTTACACGAGATGCGGGCGCCATATCCACTGGGCCATCACGACACTTTTACACATAAGTACACACATTGAGAGTTCAAAGGAAAATAATGTTTATTGTGTCTTGGTAAATAGTATGTTTCCTTTGGTGTTTTGTGCCAAAATATGTGTCCATCTGTTTTTCCATTAGTCTATTTGTCACTACATGTCTATTGTTCTGTTATTCTTTTCTTCAGTGGCTGTGATGGGTTGTCTAAATAGCCCAAAAAATACTCTGGTCTTCTTTATACGATAAAAAAACTGTTATATTACAATGAGGTCAAAATATTTGTTTGTACGAAATCTTTGAAAAAAACGGATCTAATAATATCTCACTGGTGGAAAGCTTATTCTCGAGTGTCATATGGTAGGTTAAACTTGACTAATTAAATATTAACCAACTTATTCTTTATATAAATTACCCTACTTACACAATAACCTCCAAGATTTTTCTTCACAACTTCCTCTAAATAAAAAAACACCGTACCTGTAACGAAACAAATAAAGATAAATATAATTAAAATTACTAAAACATTTACAAAACTCAGTTATTACTTACAGAAAACAATCTCATTTAGCATGAAAGGCCATTTTGAAATGCAGAATGCAACAGGTTGCAACATTACTTTAAAGTTGGTATTACCTGAATTAAATAAACGTGTAATGCATATTATTCCGAAGTCATGTTAACAAGAAAAGTGTTTGCACAATGTTTGCAAATGCAGACATGGATGTTTTTAAGTATGCAGCACCTAAACTTGACGATGTGCAAGGTAAAACAGATGCTGTTTTGTTTTCTGTTAAAAATAAAGAGAGAAACAAAGAACGTAGAATATTTAAATTAGGAACGGATGCAATAACCAATCATTTGTGTGAACACAGGCTTATTTGTAAGTACTTATAACCCCACGGGATCATCATCATGTTGGCATGCCATTGTTGGCATACAATGTATGTCCAGTTTGGGAGATGCAAAATGCTCCACTTAACCCAGTCTTCAGCTATATGCACCCAGTTGCAACATATATTATGTTATATGATTTTAGTTAATCTAAATCTCGTTTGACATTGCATTAAGTAAATTGATTAACTACTATAAATAAGTACGAAGACAAAATAAAGCTACTTGAGTAAACAGTGCGTTACAAATTCAGATGTACTTACTACAAAATACAAGTCTAAAAATAGACACTGGTTGACAATTTTTTTCATAAACGCAAGAGTTTAATGCGGTCAATTAAATTAGCGAAACCGAAAATGTTAATGTAATCAATGTAGACATTAAAAGTAATACACTACTTGAAAAAGAATCAAAATCTGTTGATGTTACGTTATCTGTAAATGATTATAAAGACGATACTGAACGCAATGTTACAATATGAATTTTAACTCCTTTTACGGCACAACAATTACGGATCAAGAAAATAACTAATACATTTGTAAGATTGATGTAATACTTCAATTAAGATATTGCACACATAAAATAGATAAAATAGGTGGTTAAGTTGAGAAATAAACAACGGCTAATAATCTATTGTATCGCCTCGTTGGCACGTCTCGTCTCTAGGGAGATTACAGATTCTATCTTTCTCCACATTAAGCGGTGAATTCCCTACCATATTGTATTACGCTGATATTTCTAGGAAAATATTGTATTGTGCTGTTTATAACCATAATATTTTGTTTGAGTAAGCTAATTCTTATCAATTAGTTTTATATCAGAGGAAAAAAGAATTATCGTTAACAACTATTCGGGACTATGTTAAAATATCTATTAACTTTTACAGTCCTACTGATTTTCACCGGAATCCTCCATACCATTTTTTGGCTGTCTTCTTTTCTAGTAAATATCAAACAGGTCAAGAAAGCTACAGTGCTTTCAATTGTTCATTTATATGATTTGTTTAGTTATTACTTATACCGCGAGTCTCGGAAAGACCGCAAATCTGCCTCATCATTCCTCCGATCGTGTAAGATTACTCTTTTATATTTATTAGTCCATCTGTATTAGAACACATAATTTTGTCATCTCCTACGTACTTTGAGCGTATAGATTGAGATTGAACGCCTTTATTAACTCCTAATAGAGCAAATAGTACACCATTAACGTTTCTAAAAGCCTTTACCAAAACACAAACAATTTTTGCTTCTATACCATCAAAATTACTTAGTACAAACCTAATGTCCGACCTTTCGCCCTCAAAAGAGTATTAATCCATTTCCATAACACGATTCGTATGGAACACATGTCCACATTCTGTTTTGTTTACCTTTCATTTCCTTTGCTAGGAAAAACATCAACATCTTCTATAGGTAGGATTACTCCCTCGTAATCTGCAGTGATATTTTCATAGAGGACAAACAGAGGGCTAATTTTAGCTCGAGTAGATCCTGATGTGACTATATTAATTACGCACAAGATGATAACCTTTGTCAAAGTGTATAAACATAGTATGTTGGGTGCTCTATTTAAATTAGTTTATCTTACATAGATTGATTAATTTTCCACGCTGATCTGAAATGTATGTAATGTATTCAGTATTAAATGTTAACTGTTTTTGCTTATCCTGTTAGTAGTTCTACAGTCTGCAATAGGATTTCAGAATGAGGTTGTTGTTTCTTGACAAACTGCTATAATACTATGGCTTCGCCTGATCACGTGTTTTTTGGAATTTTCTTTCGTAACTTAGAAATTTTCCTTAGTCGCGGGTGAGTGAAAAATATTCACAAAAATCTATATCTTGACTTGACCTTTCAGCCTTACAGAGTTTTATTGATCATCATCAGCTTTTATTAGATGTAGTTAAATCCAAAATCAAAGTCAGATTACTATTGAGTACAAGTATCTGAATCAAAAAGTGTAAAGAAACTATCTTAGAACAGATTAAACACTGATTTATTTATGTGATTATACAGTTATCTACAACCACCTAATTTAATAGATTGCCTATTCAAACACAACTGTCGATGTTCAATTGTTTATAACCCCATAGGACCCCAACTATTCAATAGTAAGTTGTGAACTATAATAGGTAGTTAGTTTATAACTACATATGACAGTGTGCCGATTTCAATCCGGACAAGTAGTTAGAGTCAATTGAACAAAATATGTTCCCTCGATGCTTCCTTCGGCTCCCGTTGCTGCTGCATCGTATTTATGTACGTGTTTGAATAGATTTATATGTACTTTGATAAGCTAGTCGTGAGTTTTGTCGACTTCTATAATATTATCACAGTGACTGCCATTTTTTAAGGTTTTATTCGCTCCTTTTCAAACAAACTATTTCATCCGCATCCACTATTTTTAACCTACTAGTTGAATTTCAAAATTTTCCTCTTTATAGTTAAATGAAATAACAGTACGATACGACCAGGGAATTATCAGTCAGAAAGACGTAGAAGAAGTTTGTTTTCTACAAACTATTTTCTTTCTGACTTCCGTCAGTGTCACATCACTTGAGATCGAAACTTTTGACCACAAAGTACTGCGAAATTCATAATTAATAAACTCACTATCCTACCTAAAATCAGGTATCTACGTTTAACAGTCAAACTTGTGACCACAAACCTAATGGCCTACTAATATAGATAAGTCTACAAGAATATTTTCCTCATATTATCAGTGACAGAGCGATTACTGCTTGACCTATCCCATCTTAGGGAAAACGGAATCCCCGATGTAATGAAGCAGCGGCAGCGGTAAAGGGCTAATTTATATCCCATATTATATAATAATATGAATATTTTTTGTAGTAGAACTTCTAATAATATAATTGTATCATGCACATTGTCATTTGTCGGCTGGAACACTCATTTTCTTTTTCACTTTTCACGACCGAGCGTTAAGACATTAATAAGTCAATTTATTATTTATCCTTTTATATGTATATTTAGAAAACCCTACATTTTAAAACACTCTTTATCTACGTAAATCATAAAGTCAAAATCAAAATCATAGCTAAATTGTTTTAAGTGTATTAAACAATTTTAAAAGATACTGACAAACGCCATTTACAAGTAAGTTAATTTCATCTAATCGCCCATTCGGCGAAGGCGTATTATAGTTAACTCTTGACCTAAATTTAAAAGTCTTATAACCACAGGAAACCCAAACAAAAACTCCTACCATCGATCGATATCCAAACGACAACTACGTGCAGAACTCAGTATTCAACGCTTTAATATAATTACGGTGATAATGAAGAGATTAATGGCTATGGAACCGTCACGGCGTGGGCTGGAGTCGATACGACAATAGCTATTCACCACACTTTCCCGTGAATCGCTTTCAACTCAGGTGAAAATCGAAGGTCTTGAACGAAAGTTCTACGATTAACGCGTTGAAAGAAGTTATTCTAAGGAATTTATCACCTGATAAATAAAATGTCGGTTATAATCTAACTACAATTTAATTAGGGAATTGATGTATAAATTGAGACTAATATTTTAATGTGTTTAATCTTTCGAAGACCAAGCAACAGCCGGCTGTTGCACTGCTATTGTCTTTCTATTGTGTTTTTAATCACGTATGTTGGAAGGTTTAATTGATGCAAATTATTAACAATACAATTAAATACAAATATACATGTACACGTAATTTTTATGCATTGTAAAATTTTAAATTATTATTATTATAATATTAAATGAAAAAAGTTTCCTGCAGTATATTTCTTCACTAATGTCAGTTACATCCAAGGTAAATTAAAAAGCATTTAATTATTTGCCTTAATTGACCTCACTGAGTACCTTACAAAGCGTGTTTTGCACGAATCAAAGTAACTTTGAACCATGACACAATTTTAGATCATTCATTGAAAAAAACTTTATCTCGAATATAGGGAACTGGAGTTTCACAGACTTGCTTTAAACCACATAATGAGGCGAATATAATTTACATGCATTTAAATTTTCACTCCAACCAAGATTCGTTATATAGTAACCTATATGGAACAATGTTAACCCAATTTTCACAGACTGAAACCGCGCTGCGGTATATTTTATTTAAAGCAAAGTGCAAAAGGCTGTTGTGACAATGAATTTTGAAATGTATTTCGAAATAGGTTTTGTTACTACCCTGTATATCAGATTTGGAAATGTCAACTGCTAATGAAAATTTGTTGACGGAGGTAGACATGCTTATTGTAGGCAATTTGAGCTTTATTGCTATTGTACGAGGGTCTCATGAATGTCACATGTTTTCTTCACATGTGAAAGTGGAAATGTAAACCATTTTTTTGGGAGACGAAATTCTATCTACATTAAGAGGGGGTAGTCTTTTTTCGACAATTGATCTTGTTACATACAGAAAAGTTGACCAAATTCTGTTCATAACAAATATTTTTTGCAAGTCTTTTTTTTTACTTTTTTGTCCCATTGTTGGGTAAAAGTTAGGAAAAATCGCTTATCGGCTGTAGTCGTATGGTTTCCAAAGAGGATCATCATTTCCCCTTTGAATTCAACCCCCGTCGAATACCGGGCACCTTCGATCAGTAGGCGCCCCTTCGAGCAGCGGGCCCCTTCGAGCAGCGGGCCCCTTCGAGTATCGGGCCCCTTAGAATAGCAGAACCCTACTCTAAAATTCTTCTATACTCCAAACGCGTATTTCAAAATAACATACATTCCCTTCCGTGAAAAGCTAACTACACTCACTAACTCAACAGGGCACATTTTCAATAATCCCACAGTGGAGAACGTTGATGAAAATTCACTTTTAATTAAAACTGCAAGCACCGAATTGCTGAACAATAGTGAACGATGTTATTTCAAACAAAATGGTGCTGATGTAACTCGATTGGTTCGTTTTTGTCCAGAATTCCGATACTGAATGCATTTTTTCCGTAACTGAGTGAGTTAAATCATGGTTTGGTTGAGCTATATTTTTTATTGAGACTGAATGTTTTCAATGTTAGATTTAAAAACAAAGTTTTTGCCATTTTTAGACACTTTCTTGTTTATTATCTATATCAATATGTACAGATGAAGACCTTTATTATAGAGTCACGAACGGAGCTATAACCAAAGGCGGAGTGAAACCGCTGGAAACAGATAGTATATGTTTATGTTATTTTTAAATAATAGAAAGCCGTAATATTGATATATTCCTCCGTACTCTGTCTCTATCTTGTCATCATAGTTTGACAGTTTTGTTATGCAAACATAACAAAACTGTCAACAAAGTTCGAGCTAATTAGTCTATACCAATCTAATTATCGCCACTTTACAAACAATCTAAAAGTAGTAACAAATCCCACCTATTCTCACTCATCACACCAACAAAGAGAAAATAAAAGACCGCACTAAAACGAAGATCAATCAAGCATGTCATTATGAACTGACAGTCCGATTGATTGGTTCAAACCATTTGATTGGTTCAAGCCGTTTGATTGGTTCAAATCGTTGCATCGCAGCGGATCTGGATCGTATCGGATTTATTGATTATTCTAAATAGATGTTACATAACTTTATCTTATACTTTTTATTTGTTACGCTCTGTTTCCTTTGATAAACTTCCTTGTTTATTGGAGAGGAGGGAAGGTTAAGTTTACTTTTATAGCGATGGTAGTTAAATAATGTTGTAGGAAATCTGTGTTTCCGTTAAGCATAAATTCCCCGCGTGTGTGGGATACCGCATCCCAGTTTGTGGAGAAAAGCAGTTTAATACAGTCGTGATATATAAAAGTTAGTTTGGTTTAGCTACCCTCCGTTTCTCTCATGCCATAGTTTGACAGTTTTGATTTTGACAGTAATATTGTCCAGCTGAAGCATTTGCTCGAATAACAGCTCTTGCGCTGTAAAATGTGATAGCTGTCATAAATGTTAAGTGTCATCATACTGCTACGCGAATTTGACCCTTATGATTACTGATGATTTTATTGATTAATCTGTGGTATGGCTGTGGTTTACACAACTGCCCAGTGGTCGACAAACCATACCAGATAAAGGACTAAGCAACGTATATTTCACTAGCTTTTGCCCACGGCTTCGTTAGCGTTACAAAGAGACAGAAAGTAGCCTATGTTATTCTCCACCCCTTCAACTATCTCCACTTAAAAAATCACGTCAAAACGTCGCTCCGTTTTGCCGTGGAAGAAAGACAAACATACAGATAGACAGACACACTTTTCCATTTATAATATTAGTATGGATTTGACATAACAACGCCTTTCTGCGCGTTGTGCTTGGGGAACAATGTGTATTGCAACCGCCTAAACTATGTATGTATGATATTTATTAAAAGAATCATCTTAATTGCCGTGTTTGCTTTAAAATTTGTGTTCATTAATACTCATTGTTTTAATCTATTCACATTGTAGGAAGCGTGGTCTATTATTATTTTTGGTCAGCTTAAGTACAAACAAAAGACGAGGCCTTTATATTAACTACTTTATTTTTTGCTGTATTTTTAAAATTTGCTTTTGAAGATGTCAAAGCCAAGGAGGTCAAGAGGTCAGTAAAGGAAAAACTCGAAATAATTAGGGTCAAGATTTTTTCCGTTGTTATTTGAAATTTAATAACACTTGGATTTCTGAATGAGGCTCTTGTGACTTTCGGAAGTGCCTCGTAATAACGTCCCTTGCACTGTACAAAATCTATAGTTATTATGAAATGCTGAAGAGTTTGCTTGTTTGGTTTAACGCGCTAATCTCAGAAAATACTTGATCGAATTCCATAATCTTAATTCAAAAATTCTTTTTGTTTTGGAATGCCCATATATCGAGGAAGGCTGTAGTATACCTATGCGTTAAACTGTTATAATTGAATAGTTTTTGCCCGTGGTTTGTTTTAGCCCGCGTGGATGACGGTTTATCCTTTAAGGGTGGAATTCCCAAAAAATCCGTTGTTTTCGTTAGATTAGGTATATTTTCCCACACTTAGGTGCTATATTGTGTTTTCAAATGCGATGTAGAAGTTATGTTAGCATGGCTTTTCCTGGTTATTAATAAATTAATGAGTCATTCATTATCGTTTATAAGGAATCAATAAAACGGACAATGTAAAAGTTGTTTTGCCACTGCATATCACTAAATTGTAGTAGCCTTAGTTTATTACCTTGATTAGTAAGTTTCGAGAATGTTTACAATTCAAAAGTTAGATTAACAGATAGATAAACCACTAGAATTCTTACTAGGATTCTGTTTCACACCCTCTGAGAACTAAATCCTAAAACTGCCTAATATTTTATTTGCCTCATATTAAAAGAAAATCACCTTCGTATGCTCTTTGGTGCTGTTTTGCAATGCCACCGAATTCCGAAATAAAAGTTATGTAAGCAATTTTTTTGAATCAAATGTTTTTAATATTTCTCACTTTGTAGTGCTTCCGAGCCAAACCATAATGTAATAATTTTTGAGGTAATAATAGGCACAAATATAATCGACCAACTTTTATTTGTACATCTCAAACATTTCCTCAGAAGTAGAACATAATAACATACTTTCCATTCTTATATGATTTAACTTGTAACTACTATGTTTTAGGATTGTTGACAATATAGGTGTACCAGTAACTGATGACAAAAATGGTAAATAAAATATGATGAGAGCAACACTGGGGAAAAAGGATTAAAATGTTTTGATACTTGTATTTTTCCCTTAAAAATTTATTACACCTATTGTTTATTAACAATACTAATATTATAAAGAGGAAAGATTTGTATGTATTTTTGTTTGTTACTCTTTCACGCATTAACTACTGAACGGATTTTGATGAAACTTCACAGAAATATTACAGAATATTAAAGAATTATCGCCTGTCTTATTAGTTATTATATATCAGAATAAGACTTAAGTGATAATTTGTGCAGTTTATTCAACAGTGATGTTTGATTAGTTGTATTTTTCTATGAACCGATGAGACGTTGAATAAGATTCGGTACAGATATAGTCTGGGACCCAAGAAAGGTAGTTTTCGTCTCGGAAATCCCCCGGGAACGGGAATGAAGTCGCGGGCAAAAGCTAGTATAAAATAAATTAAGATAAGCCCAATCTATAATTAAGTACTTTATTTACACAACAAAAATGAAAGAAATGGTTATTCGCTTTGTGATTGGTATCCCAGTTTGTTTAGGGCATTGACTATGGTAGTGATCGTCACATAAGGCAAGTCAAAAACGTCTCTAGGCGGCTCATGTGAATCTGACACCAAGGCTACTGCCTTCTTCATCTGCCTTCAATAATTCGTCGCATATCGCTTAGTATTAGTACACGCCCCTGTAATAAGCCAAAGTTATATGTTACGCAATATAAATACATATGATAAACTCATATAAATGAATATAAAACAAAGTATCAACTTTAGCGAGTCATACTAACCAGTCAACGCAAGCACGCGGTCTAAAATCGAATATTGCGTGTAAGCTACACCTTCTTCTTTACAGATTTATCAGTACACATTATAAACAGTGCTTTTGGATTGTGACCGCGGTGGTTTTTTAGTCATTCTTTCACTTTTTACTAAAGATTTCATGAAAATAACAAATGTAAACAAACAAACGTAATGTCATTTGACAGATGACATGACAACAATACCATATAAAAATGATTATTTGTTTTACTTTTTTTTTGTCATGAGTTACTGGTACACCTATAGTAGTCCACAGTCAAAAGGACTTTTAACCAGTTTAAAACTATGAAAACTTGTACGCTAGCATAACGGGACAAGTCTCTTAGGAACTTCATATAAGTCTTTTCAAACGTCCAACAGTTTTAAATTAATAAAGTTGTAGTATGTGTTCTCAGATATCTGTAAAAGAAAGATAACTTGCTCTTGTAGAATTGTTTTATTTCAATTTATTTTTATTATTGTAAATACGAATGTGACTTTGTCTGTCTGGCCGTCTGCTTTTCTGTCAAGTTAATAATGTGAGAACGATTGAACCAATTTCATATATCTTTTTTTAAGTTTTCTAATGCTCTGAGAAGTTTTTTAAGCTAAGAACGATTGAATCGATTTCATATCACTTTATGTTCCAATGCTTGGTTTTTAAGCTTCATAATAAAATTGTCTTAACTTTAACAAGGAGTCGAATGAAATCAGTGGGCAGCTAGTGTAATATATTATTAAAATGACAATAAAATGTTTTATTATCACTTCGTAGGCTTCCTTCCTTGAGAATTCATGATGTAACGAGGACATGTCCACATTAAACTTTCCTTACCGGGTCATCATTATGGACATAATATTTTAATGTCATACTTATGTCTGTTAGAATAATTAAATATTAGTTGCGCTGTCTGGTACTTTATCCTCTTGAACGTTAAAACCTTTCAACGACAACCGACAGCCTACTGTCGGGCTGCTAAATTGTCTTTCTATTGTGTCTCAAATCTTGTGTGTTCGAAGGATTAATTAATTAGCCTTTCATAGACCAAGCGACAGCCGGCTGTCGGGCTGCTATTGTCTTTCTATTGTGTCTCGAATCACGTGTGTTCAAAGGTTTAAAGTGAATCTGGAAAAACTAGGGGATTATAATTATTAACTGTAGATTCAAGGTCAAAATAAGATTTTTTGGACCTTAGTTACAGGTTACAGGTATTTAAACTCAAATCTATAAAATCTATAAAAAAAATCTATAAAAATCTATTAAAGCACCTAAATTGACGGTCCTATTGGTCTCGTGGTTAAAAGCATGGCTGCGGAGCGTGGGGAGGTGGAACCTGAATCAGTTTTTTAGGTCAGGCTAAAAGTGCTATTGGGTATTTTATTAAGAATATCCCCTTGCCTCGGAAAATCGGTCCTGTGACTTATTTCTTCTCAGTTGTCAGAAAGTGTGGAAAGAAAGGGTGCACACTATCTCTTAAATACTAGGATAATCGTCATTGATGTTGCAGTTCAATGAAATAAATATAGGTGTTCCTATACATGAAACTTTTTTTAAAACTGCGATTAATAAATCGGATCAAAAATAACTTAGATTTAAACCATCGCACAAATTTCACAAATGTCAAGTAAAGTAATCAAAATATTTGAAGCGAAACATTTATATCTCGTGACTCCGTAAACAAACCGTCTGCGTACTTCGTTAATATAATTAATTCTCCTCACACACTCCACATAATAAGGTAAGGCAGCGGCCTGATAGTATCCTAAATACGAATGCCGTAATTATGCTATAATACTCTTAGTCTTACAGTATGGACTTGATTTATAATGTATGCCATTACATTACAAGTTTATTAGTCATTTGGGTTATTTGTGGCATAATAACATGTGTGAAATAGTTTTTTTAACATTGCAAGGTAAGCGTTTATTGGTAACGGGTAAAAACAGAAAAAAAAACGTTTGGTTGTGCAAACATTGTTGATTAGTGTGCCTGAGAATTTGTCCGTCTCGATGACGGTAATAACCGAGAATGTCGTGATGGCTCAGTGGATAAGGCGCCCGCCTCTCGTGTAAGAGGTTGTGGGTTCGAATCCGGGCAAGTACCAATGTGACTTTTTCAATTCATATGTACTTTCTTAAGTTTATCTTGGACATCACAGACATCCCGTGCCTCGGAAAGCACGTAAAGCCGTTGGTCCCGGTTGTCATTCGTAGAACTTTGACAGTCGTTACTGATTAGCCAGAAAAAAACTATGACCAGTCTAACCAAGAGGTATCGTGTCGCCCAGTTACTGGGTTGTGGAGGTCTGACAGGCAGTCGCTCCACGTAAATCACCGGAATCCAGCTGAATCCGGTTAGGCTGGAAGCTGGATGATGAATGACGGTAATAACCGACGCAAAAAGACTGATTGAAAATAGCACATGTCTTTTCAAGGAGTCGTTTGGTATCAAATTTTCATCGGTACAGTAGTTTATAAAACTTTTTGCTAGAATAATATACTACACCTCAATATCCAACCCATTAACCTTTCAACGACCAACCGACAGCCGGCTGTCGGGCTGCTAATGTCTTTCTATTGTGTCTCAAATCATGTGTGTTCGAAGGATTAAACAGTTAGTTGTTACATTCCTAAAATCTTGATTAAAAAAAACAAGAGACCACACGTTGACGTCACAACGCACATTGGTTTCTCACCAGGTTTTCCTGCAATCACAGATTGTTTGGTACGAATAAAAAAATTGTAACAAGGTACTTCAGGTATTGTATAATGTCATGAAATTAATAATATAATAATAATATCTTCGGATAACTCACACACGGTTATCTGATCCCAAGCTAAGCGGAGCTTGTGCTATGGTAACCAGACAACTGACATATTATAGATAAATTACACCCAGACACAGAACAAACAATCATGCTCATCACACAAAGTTTGTCCTGGGTGGGAATCGAACCCACGACCTCCGGTATAGCAGTCAGGGTCACTAACCACTAGACCAACAGGCCCGTCAAAAATTACTATCAGATCATCTTGTAACTGTCTTTTGCTATATACTGCTGAACGTAGGCCTCCTTCAAAAGGTGCCAACGGTCCTAGTTTAAGTCAGTCTGGAACCAACCGCTAACAACAATACCGCGGTAGGTATATTTAACTCAAATCAACGCCAGGGCCGTTGTGACAAATCAAACTCCAAGTCAAATCGTTTTATTTGCATAAGACCATTAAATTGACAATTTGAAACATTCGTTACAAAGAAAATAGTTGAAGTCAAGAGGTAGTTTTATATAGAGAAAAACAGGCAAGAAACTACATTTTAACTAGTTACGCCCTAGCTTCACACGGGTTTTACAAATCACTTAAAAACCCGACTCTTTACTATAATATACACATATTATCCATATAAAGCTTCTTCTTAATTACTCTATCTACAAAACCTACGAACACACACGTGATTCAAGACACAACCATAATGACAATAGCATAAAGACGCTTGGTCGTCGAAAAGTTAAAAAAAAAACGTATAAAAATTCCGTTACTAAGTATTAAAGTACTAAGCATACATTGAGTCAGAGATAGAGGAAAGCGACTATGTTTTATACTGTGTAGTGAGTGATACGATTTACTTACGTACATGTAATAGGTTACCGAAACGAAATTATATCTTCAAAAACGGCACACTAACCCACACATACATTACACGTCAAATTAGGAAAACATGATTGAAGTAGTTCCAGTGAAAAAGAGATAAACGTCAAATGTCAACGCGATACTCAGTATCATGTTTGTCAATTGGCAAACTTTTAATGTGCCACTTTTTGACTGCATATAACCTATCTACAACGTACATGTAAGTAAAGCCACGGGCAGAACTAGTAAATAATAGATTAGGTTAGTAGGTGCAATCGACGGAGCCGTAAGCCCAGCCCACGTGTGTTGTTTAATAATGGCTACCCAATTTCGGAGGCACGACCGTTTATTGTTTTTAAAGTTCCGTTCGATTCAAATGTGGAGTACGATTTTAATTATGGCGGTAAACTGTTACACTTTTGTTTGAACAATTTTGACGTTTAAAATGTCACCATGTATGGCTAAGGCTAGCCGCACACACACAATAATATTGACAATAAAGTACGTATTGTCAATAATATTGTGTGTGTGCGGCCTGTATTGCGGTATTGGTTATATAGAATCAAGATTATTGACAATCTTGTATTGACAATATTATTGTGTGTGTGCGGCTAGCCTAAGCGTAGTCTTGAGGTCGATTCGTTAGGATTTTTTCTGTAGCAGTCTAGAGTTGTGTTTAGAATAAAAAAAATATATTAAAATAAGACGTACTGTAGTGTAGAATCAATTCAAATTCAATATGTATTCAATTCAAATTGAAAATATGTTAGTAGTTGTTATTATTGTGTTGTCAAAATATATTCCAATAATCTTTTGAAAATAAAATTGTTGTACATTGCATTGTAGTTATAACTTATTATTAGTTAGGTACACGTTTTAATGCTTTGTTATACTGCTATTTATTTTTTAGTTAAATCACGCCATCGTAGTTTTTGCCCAATGACATAAGCCGTCACTTCGTGTGAAATAGTTTAAAATTTGATAATAGTTCTATTTTAAATATGTATTAGTTTATTTTAAGTAAGATTATTTGTGTATTTTTCTATGGGCCTCAGTTGCCTGATAATAAAGATTTATTATTATTATTATTTGTTTAACGTCTTACGTTTCTCGGGTCCTGGGGTCCCGGACCTTTGGAAGGCGTACGAGGGGCCGAAGCCAACTCGCAGAGGCCCCGTGAGAATTTTATGAGAAATGAGATACCAACCGACGATTATCCCTATATGCACTATGCAGGTGCACCTAAGGATAATCCCCGGTTAGTGTGAGACTATTGTAGAACTATGTAGCAAACAAAACAAAAAAAAAAAAAAAAAATTGATCTATGGGTTTGGGTTTTTAGGTGGACTAGGTACTTAAGACTATGGAGGGACTATGGCCCCTGCCTGACCAATGTTTGAAAGCACGGATAAAAAGGCAGGGGGTGACTTGCACACTCAGTAAATGGGCCCCGAAAACGGCCGCTAGCACAAAGTGACGTAGCGACAAGAGGGCAACATATATCGAGGTGCTAGAGGAGTGGAGAGGTATTCCACGGCTATCAGGACAATCCCAGAAGTACGGTCAAGATCCCTACCAGCATCTTACTGGAATACTTCCTTCCCCCGAGCACGTTTGCTCTTGCGAATCTCCACTCTAACCAGCCAATTAAGGCAAGAGAGAGGGGGGAGCCTTGTTCCTCGTCAGTGCTCACTCTGGCCGGCCAATGAAGGCAAGCCAGAGATGAAGAACAAAGGGTCTCCCAGGAGGTCAGGTCCGCGGGGGTCGCTACTGCCCGACAGCTCGCCACAAGCTGCCCTGCGGGTTTTTTTTTGGTTTTTTTATTATTATTATTATTATAAGCGGTCATCACCCCCCATTACAGGTCAACTTAACTGTCAGTTAGGGATAAAATATTATGTAAGGTAAAACTGATTCGCATAAATTACATACAAAAGAAAGATTGTATGACAATTAAAGTTACGACAAATTAAAAAGTGTTCAAAGATTAAAATTACTTATGTGAAAATCAGTTAGTACAGGAAGGCAAAGGATAGCACCATTTAACATAAAATAATAGTCTTCGAAAAACTGTTATTAAACTTAAATAAAAAATATAATATTATTGCCATTGTAAGCCTGCTCAGCCCCCCTAGACTACCATTTAACATAAAATAATAGTCTTCGAAAAACTGTTATTAAACTTAAATAAAAAATATAATATTATTGCCATTGTAAGCCTGCTCAGCCCCCCTAGACTACCATTTAACATAAAATAATAGTCTTCGAAAAACTGTTATTAAACTTAAATAAAAAATATAATATTATTGCCATTGTAAGCCTGCTCAGCCCCCCTAGACTATCGCCATCTATTCTACAATGCCACTTCATTGTAGAATAGATAGCGAAAAGAATAGACTCTCAAATGTATGAAGATGTCAAATTGTTTAGCGAAAGCTTATGTCAATTCCATACATTTCAATCTATTCGTTTTCGCTATCTATTTCTACAATGCCACTTGTCTAGGCCCTCAGGTGTGTGACCATGATCCTTCTTTGCTATGACTATGTACACATTGACTGCTGAATCCTCATTCACAGCAACGAAGTGAGAGCCAAGTCAAGATAATGATTCTTTTCAGCTTTTACAGGTTCTCGTCATGCAAAACGACTATAAAAATCGTTGCACGACGCCCTAATGGATCTATCATCACTATGTCTGACCCCGGAACCTAAAGGGCAACCGAAGGAACATGAGTGCGTTTTAGTCAGTTAAAGTCTGACACAAAGGACGGGATGTGGTGATGATAGATCGATTATAGAAGATTAAGTCTCCATTAGTAAGACTGGAACACCCAGATACAAAGTACCGGATTGATTCTTCTACTAGATGGTGGCATGCCCGACAGATGTCAATCGTGCCTTCCTTCACAAAATTATTATAAAGGTTAAGTATTTAATTGTAGTGAAGTATATGTGTTGAAGGAAAAGAAAGCTTGGAGGCCTCAGACTTTTCCATAGTTTATACTGTCCCACTGTACAGGCTTTTGCCCGCAACTTCGTTCCCGTTTCCGGGGGATTTCCGAGATGAAAACTATTTATCCTATGTCCTTTCTCGGGTCCCAGACTACATCTGCACCAAATTTCAGGTTCAGTGGTTAAGAGAAAGGCAGACAGAGAGACAGAGTTACTTTCGCATTCATAATATTCGTATGGAAGTATGGATTGTTTACTTTAAGTACGCCTCCAAATATTTTCTTATTCTATGTCCATCCACTCAATAACAAATATGACACTCCAGCCTCGGTTCGGTTACGGCCGCTCTAACAAGCGTATGAGCGATAATGGCCATTGTCAAGATTCGGTCAAACAGGACCTCTTTATATTTGCATGTAAAGTGGTTTTTCTTTTTCTTTTTAAGGGTCCAAAGGGCTGCTTGTGGTCATGCTAATTTTGTTCAGAGTTTTAACACTGTTGAATTTTTTTTTTGTGTAGTTGTTAAGTTGGTACTTTAGTTATTGAAATTGCTGCCCCCGTCGATTGAGTAATATTGACCTTCTGATAAATTAAATACCAAACTCTTAGGTTGATAATTAAAAAAATAGCTTCCTAATATTATTTTATAGATACACACATCAAAAGTGTCTAGGGATATTTCAATTAAACCTAAATTACTAAAATTCTATTAACTTTTTGTTAAAATATGTACACATTAAAATAAACCTTTAGACTATTTAATCTGATAATAAACTTTTAGATAAAGTTAAATTTAAAAAAAAACTTAGAAGAAGAGGAAAAACTCAAACAAAATTTCAATCTTAACTTTATTTTTGAAACATCAAAACTTAAACAAAACAACATTTTTTTTTATAAAAGTTCTTGAAAACTTAAAATTAATATTCCGTGGATCCACCTAAGACTCTCCTGTCACATCTGCAGCGGTTCTGCATACTCAAAACAAGGGTGTCAAGATCCTGTTGTGGAATACTGTCCCATAATTGCCGTTTCTGAAGCCATGAAGACCAGTCAGAGCGTTATATCCAGGCTTTGGTCATGTTATCGTGTCACGGAGGAAGTGGTGGAACGGCACCGAGGACCTCAACGCATTACAACACATGTACAGGACCGATTCATAGTAAATGCTGCACGAAGTCAACTAAATGCAGCGGCGATGCAATTGGTTCAAAGGCTACAGAGAGAGTATGGTTTGCTGGTAAGCAGTCAAACTTTGAGAAGGCGACTGCATGAAGTCAATCTACGTGCTCGTAGGCCATTTTGGGTATCAGCACTAAGGAGAGGTAATCGAGGAAGAAGATTACAATGGGCTATTGCACACGAAAACTGGAACCATTCTCAATGGTCACTTGTGCTTTTCACTGATGAATCTAGGTTTGGCTTTCATCCTGATTCGCGAAGAGTACGAGTTTGGAGAAAACCTGGACGTTGGAATCGACTGCAGCACCCACAACAAGTTCATGCATATTAAGGTGGCACGATTATGGTTTGGGCAGGAATTCGTCTCGGCGGTAGAACGGACCTCGTTTGGATACAAGGCAATATGACTGCTCGAAAATACCGAGATGAGGTGCTTGAGCCTGTAATCTTGCCCCACAAACAGCAAATGGGACAAAATTTCCAGCTAATGCACGACAATGCCCGTCCACATACGGCGCGTATCGTTACAAGTTGGTTACAACAGCATGTTATCCAAGCTTTAGACCGGCCTGCACAATCCCCTGACTTTAATCTTATTGAGCATGCCTGGAATATGCTTCAGAGAAGAGCTCGTAGGAATTTTCCTGTTGATATTGTGCATCAAAACCAGCTTTTCTTGCATCTTAGCAGGATTTGGGACAGTACTCCACAACAGGATATTGACACCCTTGTTTTGAGTATGCAGAACCGCTCCAGATGTGTCAGGAGAGTCTCAGGTGGATCCACGAATTATTAATTTTAAGTTTTCAACAATTTTTATTAAAAAAAATTGTTTTGTTGTTTAGGTTTTGAAATTTCAAAAATAAAGTTAAATTGAAATTTTGTTGAGTTTTTCCTCTTCTTCTAAGTTTTTTTTTTAATTTAACTTTATCTAAAAGTTTATTATCAGATTAGATAGGCAATTAAACAAGTTTTATTTTAAAGTGTAGGTGTCTTAACAAAAAGTTAATAAAATTTTAGTTATTTAGGTTTAATTAAAATATCCCTAGACACTTTTGATGTGTGTATATATTATTATAACGGAAACACCATTATTGTTTTATTTTATTTAAAAAATAAGTAGAAGGGCGTTGTGTTTTCAAGTCTAAAACGCTTATACGAAGGAAGGGTTTTTAGTGTGTTTTAATCTTCAGCAATTTTTTTTTGCCGACTTCGTTGACAAGGCTAAAACTAATTTAAAAATATATACCTTTTAATGTTACCATAACATTACAGTTTGCTTCACACTTTCATCTTCAAAAGGAATCCAACTACCTCTTTTTAATTTACCACACTCCGCGTATAGTAGCTACTCACACAAATGCATATTTCTCGTTCATAACAGAAGGAAATCTCATTAAAACCGTCACACTTTAAAGTCGCCGACGTCGACTCTCACGGTTTGACGGCTTCAGCAGTTTTTTCATAATTTCAGGTGACATTTCAAGTCTGCAACGATAAAAGATGAAAAACGTCTGCAAATATTATGAGCTCACTGTAGAATTGAATTAGATCTTGGGTTTTTCATAAAGTAGATGAAGTAGAAGTAGATTGTATTAAAAGAGTCGTCAGATTACAGTAGACTTTAGATTTTAGACTTTAGATCTGATATTTTTTTCACACAAACCATGTTATTATGTAGTCGTCTTGGCAACATTTTACATGAAATGCTTTTGGTTGGATTAAGTTTTTATAAAACAAGATAACAAAATTATTTTTCGTATACAACAAGATTTATCTACGTAAAACTTGTTAAAAGAATAAATCATCGGCGAAAAGTTGCCTGCCTGGCGGTATTTTACAGATTGCACTTCGGTGAGTGTGCTCATGAGCTACACGAGCTTATTCCCTCATCTCCTTTTTACCACCGGACATCCAGACGTACGGCAGGATACCACCCTTTCTTGGTTGATATTCCTCATATCCGCACGCAGCGCTTCTCAAAATCGTTTATAATGCGCACCGCGAAGGAATGGAATTCCCTGCCGGC
The DNA here is from genome assembly GCA_033675125.1 of Athetis lepigone. NCBI lineage: Eukaryota > Metazoa > Arthropoda > Insecta > Lepidoptera > Noctuidae > Athetis > Athetis lepigone. The sequence goes on from CM066217.1 coordinate 18,482,852, forward strand.
GTCTGTGTTTCCAAATTCATATAACCCGGAAGTATTTAAAAAACGAGTGCATAGGCATCTATTGGGTAAGCTCGCTCCATCGTAGGCCCCGTCTATGCCCTCGGGCTAGTCTGGGACCAAGAGCAAGCCCATAATAATTAAAAAAAAAAAAAAAAAAATATTAATACAATTATAAATATGAAAATAGGGCGAAAAAGTTAAACGCAATCTACATCACTACATAGTATAAAACAAAATCGCTTTCCTCTGTCTGTCCCTATGTATGCTTAGATCTTTAAAACAACGCAACGGATTTAGATGCGGTTTTTTATAATAGATAGAGTGATTCTTAAGGAAGGTTTATAAGTATAATACATGCATAATATAGTAGAGAAAAGCCGGGATTTTTAAAGATTTGTAACACCCGTGCAAAGCTGGGGCGGGTCGCTAGTAAAATATATTTACCAGTTACCTTAAAATATTGCTACAGATTTCTTCCAGGATATATTGTGTATTTAAGTTGTGTTCACAAACCATTAAACACGAAACAAATATCTACGAATTTTGTCACGCGTGGGAATCCAATCCACAACACGCAGCATTGAAGCCTATCCCTGTGCCAACCGCGCATCTTGAATATTAATGTTAAAATGCAGATTTTTTTTTGTTCGAACGAGCTAATCTCAGAAAATCGGACCATTACCGATTTAAATTATAAAATTTAGGCGCGCAGAGCTACCAATAAGCTAGTAAAAGTAATATATACTTACTTCTTATTTTTTATTCTTTATTGCACAAGTAAAACGACAAACATAAAAAACAGCCAAAATATACTTATGAATTAATATCTTCCAGCAAACCTTAGTTCTATAAAAAAGATTGCAATAGAGAATATGCGTGTGTGCAAAAATGCATTTTTATCTTAAAATTAAATTATGAAATGAAATAAGTATATTATATATACTATAAATAAATAAATATATCAACACATGACTTGTTATTTTAGTAAGTATCATGACTTACATGATACTTACTAAAATAAGAAGATTTCAAGAATTGTTTGTAAAATTTTCCAGCGTTTGTTGTGATTTTATAGATTTATTTCGCTACTCTCGTATAAATAAAAACTCCTTAGAATATATAGCTTTTTAGTAATTTAATTTGTTTTATGGCAAAAAATAGTTTGATCGGCGTTTGACAAGGTATTTGGTTACTTTCCACTCACGTGGGCTATAGCGTGATGTATTACAAAACTATATCTTTGTACTTCATCAAAATCAATTCAGTAGTTTCTGCGTGCGAAAGACAAACACCCATTTATACTAACGTTCTCACAGGATGTTCACACGATTAAATAATTATGATAATTTAGGTCAATTTATTGACCTATTTAATCGCAGATGAAATAGTCTTTAAGTAGTATAATTAGCAACACAGCTGCTGTGTTATTAGAGTAGACATCGTAGTTAGTAATAATATCTAGAACTTCTTAAATACTCAGATTCTTTACTGGGTCATCTTTATTTTGTGTGACTTTGAAGTTGAAACTCCAAAATGTACCATTTTTTGTAATTTTTTTTACAAATAACATAATCGATTTTAAAAGAAAATGTAGAAGAAAACGATGCTGATATATAAAATACAGCGCAATGTAAAAAATAAATTAAAGGGTAAAAGAAAAACAGAAAAGAAGAAACAGGATAGAAGGGGCATAAGCGAGAAGAAGATATGAGATGTAAAAGTAAAGAAAAGAGAAAGAAAATAATTAAAAAGAAAACAAAGTGAAGTATAACAAAATAATAGAAAAGGTTAAAAGATGCACTCATAACTAGACAATGCAGGACCATAAACGCAGTTGTTTTATCAGAAAAAGAAAAACAAATATACCACAGCGACCCACACTAGTCTGGCCAGACTTTAAAAGCTTTGACTAAAAACTATATTACGCTGTCAATGCCCACAAAAACCAAACCAAAATGAAACTGTTTAAATAAATCCATAACCTAAATGTGACATAACAAACTACACAACTACGTAAAATGATTTTTTCATACCAAAGTTACACAATTTATGGTATTGGCAACACACAGGATTTTCCCAAAAGAGGATAAAACAAAAATGATATTTTTATTAATGGCTATTTACAACAAAACAGTCGTGACTCGGATTAAAATGTTCGCTTTCTTATTCGTGTTCGGAATATTGAGATCAAAGATCCGAATTGGGTTTATCATGCTATATACATTAGTAGGCCTTTAGATAGCTGTGGTACTTACAGAATTTAAATAACTCCATTCTATATAGTGCGTCTTTTGTTTTTCGAAGGACCTGTGGTGTGACGGATTCGTAATGAGAATAGGTGTTTTTTGTTTATTTTTTTAGTACTTTAATGCCTAATGCCCATTTCACACGAGGGCAGAACAGTGAGGCAGAACAGTAGGCACTAGACACTGTTCTGCCCTCGTGTGAAATGGGTATAAGGCACGAAGGATCAGGCAGGTGGTGAAGAGATAAAATTATTGGCAAATCGATTGACTAATTGATTATTTAACGGACAGCCTAAACCGCTGGTCCTAGAGACATGAATCTTGTAGGGTGTAGTAAGGTGGGTACTTAAAAAGCATTATTGGAAATTCGACGACCGAAGGCGTAAAATCACTACATAGTATAAAACAAAGTCGCTATCCTCTGTCTGTCTCTATGTATGCTTGGGTCTTTTAAACTACGCAACGGATTTTGATGCGGTTTTTTAATAGATAGAGTGATTCTTAAGGGAGGTTTATATGTATAATATATGCTTATTATAGAAGAGAAAAGCCGGGATTTTTAAAGATTTGTCACACCCGTGCGAAGCGGGGGCGGGTTGCTAGATGGGAAGTTGGACATCCACGCGGGCAAAGCCGCAGGCGAAAGCTAGTGAGACCAAATAATATAAAGAATTTAATAAACAACTTATTTATATAATTAACTACTTTAATAACTGTAAAACACACCGACTGGTCGTCGTTCTTATATCAAATGGAAAAACGTTTAAAAAAAGAATGGTTTGAATGTGAAAAGAAGAGTAAAAAAAAATGAACGTACTGTTCTGGAGTTAAATTGTTTTATTTCATTGCACAAAAATTAAAAGCCAATGTTCCATGCTTTCCAAATGTACAACATAACTTTCGAAAATCGTTATCCCATCATTTTTCTCGGAAAAGGGTTCCAGGAAAACACAAAAGAAAAATCAAAGATTTGGTAGGATTCACTTTATTTTGTTCTCCAAAAAAAAAAGTGTTTTAGCTTTAGTGGTGTTTTGGTATTGTATTTACCTTTATGTAAGACTAGCTTTCGCCCGCGGCTTCGCTCGCGTTAAAAAGAGACAAAAAGTAGCCTATGTTACTCTCCATCCCTTCAACTAAGTATCTCCAATTAAAAAAATTACGTGAATTCGTCGCTCCGTTTTGCCGTGAAAGAAAGACAAACATACAGACAGACAGACAGACAGACACACTTTTCCATTTATAATATTAGTATAAATTGGTTAAATGCTTAATATCAAGTTTTTAACTCCCGGCGCAAAAAAAGGGTGTTATAAGTTTGACGCTATGTGTGTGTGTGTGTTTTCTGTATGCATGACTGTCGGTCTGTCTGTGGCATTGTAGCTCCTAGACGGGTGATTCGATTTTTTATTTGAAAATAGGTTATCAAGCGACGGTTCTTCGACAGGCGATGATAAGTTATTGGTGCTTTCCTTTTCATTTTTCTGTGGTAGTGTTTAATCCATCTGTCTGTCTGTCTGTTTCTTCTTCACCCCTAAACCACTGAACCGATTTGAATAAAATTTAGTACAGATTATAGTCTATATACCCGAAAAAGAACATAGGATAGTTTTCATCTAGAAAATCTCCTGGGAACGGGAACTATTATTCCACGCGGATAAGTGAAGGGCAAAAGCTAATGTGTTAATAAAGCAAAGCCTTAATCTACTCTGATATGATAAAACTGAAGAGGTTATTTATTGTTTGATAAAATTTATCTACACAATTACTGGTTCGATTGGAAACAAAATCTGTATATATGATTGCCAGACTTTAGTACATAAGTTATCCTGCGTTGTCGCGGAATGTTTATAATAGTTACCGTGACCCTGGAACATAAAGGGCAATCGAAGGAACATGAGTGGGTTTTAGTCAGTAAAAGTCTGACACGCCCTCCCGCCGCACCCAGGACGGGAGCAGTCATTTCATGATTTCCCACTCACCAAAAAAAAAAAGGTATCCTGCGTTTTTTTTTAGTTTTTCCAAGCAAAAACTATTAGATATCAATCTAAGCGCAACTTTGACGGGATTTCGACATTAAACGTATTTATATAACAAAAAGTTTACTTAAAACGTGACGTACGGTATTGCCGAATAATAATAACCTTTGTTCTTTATCCATGTATTGAACAATAAATCTATATAGCTGGATATTAAAATGATAATAGCCGCAATTTATTCGAACGGATATGTCTGATCCACCTTGGGAACTCAATTATATAGATATTCTCTATTTACATGCTGCTACGTGATACGACTGTTATATGAAAGTTTTATTTATCATATTTTTATTAATATTGTATATGCGAAAGTCGAATAATGGTAATGTTATAAATCTGCGGGAGCGTTTTAATATAAATGTGATACTTGTAAGTACCATTTTTTTTAGAATAGGTACTGTTGCATATTATCCAATTTGGGTAGACTGTTGAAACTAAATGCAAAAAAATAAAACTAAATATTTGTAGTTAAAAATAGATATAAAATTTTAACAGTGCGGCGGTGATAACATCAGCATAAAAAAACGTAGTACTTGAGGAAATTCAAGTCTGGGCAGCGTTTTTAATTTGAAATATCAGCAAGGTTTCTGACATAATGTATGACCAGCTTTTATTAAGGATTCATTGAAAAGACTATATTATCTCATACACATTTAAAATTTTATCATATTGTATTATAATTTATCAATCGACTCTCGAAAATGTCTTTCTTTATATTTTTTTTTTTATCTCTTAACTCTATCAAAACAAAATCTTATACCTAAAATAGGGTTTTTTCCGGAAAAGAAAGCATACCTAAGCTTGTATATCTATTATCTACTTATATTTTGGCTTCCAATACGACCAGATAAGGGCAAAGCAAACTCAGAGTGACAGGCATTTAGTCTCTAATAGCGTTTGCGGCAAAACCTTGTCAGTGTCGCTTACCTGCCAATTTTTATCGAAGTGCTAAAAGCGCTTGAATTACAAATAGGTGAAGGTTATACGCACTAATGTTATTAGCCGCGTACCCACCTAGCGCACAGGCTCGCGCGGCGGCCTCGGTGTCCGGATCGCGAGCGATGGCTCCCGCGGCAGCCTCAGTAGTTTTGTTCAATTTACACGAGGCCGCCTGGCGAGGCAGGCTGAGCCATCATAAGTCCGCGAGTATTCGTAATGGACAGTCGTGTATTTTCAGCTGCAGCTATTTTCCTAGCTGCTTATTGTTTAGAGAAACGAAAACAGTCACGTATCAAGCAAAAACCTAGACGCTTCTGGATTAGAAAAAAATATGAGCGTCGCCACCAATATGATATCAAAATTACAGAAGAAAAACACGGCATGAGACAAAACTTGAAGTAGCTTCGCGCGCGAGCCAAAACATAACCGTCCCCACCTAACGCACAGCGCTCACTGAGGCACCTTTGAGCGCGTCAAGTTTACCGACAACAGATGGCTCGGGGCCGAGCCGTGCTCGGTCGAGCAAACGCGCGCCCGAGACAGGCCGAGGCACGTCCACACCAGCCGAGGCATTTGGCTCGCGAGGCTGCCGCGCGAGCCTGTGCGCTAGGTGGGTACGCGGCTATTGAATATCAATTTGATAGTCGTGAAAATAAAGCCGCTAACTGTCACATATGGCGAAAGAAATAGACTTTACTAAGCACTGATTTTGGCTTAGCCATGTTCCCGTCTCTATCTTGCAATTGACGGTTGACAGTTGTGTGACAGTGACAGGTATAGTGCTGAGCCAAAGTACGTGCTAACTAACGTCTATTTATCTCGTTATTAGTGTATGAACTAAGTGAAGAGCGGCTAGCGAGGCGTGCAGCGTGTATCCATCCAATGAAACTTCATGCACTTGTAAAAAAACAATGCGCAAAGACGGACTTAATGCATGTTGTTCCCGAGCCGATCTGCCGGCACGCAGGTACTCCATCAATATTTTTGAAAATAATTTCTTAGATTTAAGTGAAAAATTGAATAGCTATGCCAATGATCAAAGCGAGTGTTATGTAATAATATATCTATTACAATTTATTAGAACACACGCGTTTTAAAAAAAAACAACTGAATGGCGGACGTGTAAGTTGCCCTTTCAAATTGCTCCAGCATCTCTCCTACATATCGAAATACAGCAAAGCAGCTTTGATTTAGAAATGGGTATGGAAGTGGTAAGTACATTGACGACCAAGTATTTTTTTTAGCTCTACAACGATTACTGCTCGTCCGTTTACATGTTCATTTACCAAATCCATATTTCTCGTAACCAACCCGATATTCTAGCACCCATACCGGGATCAACGACTTTACGAGCAAGGAAAACGTAGGGTGGGCCCTAGCGTTTGAAAAAACGTGTGCACGGTAAGGGAATGTTATTTAACACGCGAGGGTGGAGGGTGCGAGGAGGTAGTCACACTAGTCACACCTTACGTGCTTGCATTGAATAGCTAAATGGTAAAGGAAAATCGTTGGTGTTGTTTTTTATGTTTACTTTATGTTGCAAAAGGTAAGGCTATGCTAAAATTTAGATGAAGACTAAAGTAGGATTTTCGTGCCACCAACTTAAAAACTCATTTTCTGCTACTGAGAAATTCTTAAAAGAATTACCTAATTTATTGAAAATTACTATTAAAATTGGGCAAGCGTTTTATCACCCACTTTCATTTCTAAATCTAATCTTTTCTCTACATTCATGAAAATTTTCTATGCAAGCATTTCTAGATCATGCAAACTTTTATCACACATATCAGTCAGGCTTTTATGAGAGTGGTTTTAAATTAAATTTCATTTTATGAAAACTAATGGCCTTTTTGATTTTCACAGCACTTTTACGAGACCACAAAAGCTTCTAAAGCCATCACACCGCTACAGTGAAAAATAAATTTTAGCTTATATGGCCTAAAGTGCATGCACTCTCTAATGTTCGTTGGCAAATATAAGCCTTATTTGATGAGAGATATTTTAAAGTACCCCGTTCTAATAGAAATAAATGATTGGAGTTCGAGTTTACAAATACATTTTTATTTCTAATTTAAGCTAAGTAGGTATAAAACAATACAATTGCCGGTAGTTAAAACCAAGGGAAGATAACATAAAAATGCGATTGTTTACATTAAACTACTGAATATGTGAATCACCGTTATCAGCGGCAACGGATGCCTGCTGATAACAGGTGTTTGAACTCGTTTTATGTAAATAGACCCAGTTTCATAAGCACGCAACTTCTTACGATGATGTAAGAATTAAGTTTTTAAACCAAATTTTGTCTGATTACTTGATACCGGACAGTTACCAAAGTGACGCGACGAATTCGATTTATGTACTTCCTCCTAGGTAATCGTTGACTTCGGTGAAGGAAACATCATGAGGAAACCTTTAATTATATGTAGGACTAATTTAATCAATCTGCCTTTAGCGTGGTGATCAATGAGAAAGCAAAGAAAAGGCATAAGGCTTTTGCTTTAAAAGAAGAGACGTTCGCCTTGCAGTGTGCAAAGGTTGGCTATTTTTTTTTGTTTTATTCTCAAAGTGAAATGAACTCATTTATTTCTAAAAGACCATTTCAAAGGAACTTTAGAACGTCTTTTAATAGACTAAAAAAAATCTAGTAGCCCATTCCAAAATGTTTTCTGCTCTTCTCTCATTCGGTGAAAAATTTAGTTATGCGTTAGGTCTACAAACTACTAAAACCTTAAAATTCGTCTCTCTTTTTAAATCATAACTTACATTAACTGAACACTGACAATTTAGTAAACACCTTCCTACATCAATCAGATTATGGATTAAATAGGTCAAATAAATACAAAAGAGATTAAAACGAATGATGTCATTGTCAATAGCTTGCTCTTCCACCTAGCAGACATTAATTAATTAATGTCAAAGTTCATGAATGCTCATATCGTGGGCGCAACGTGGGATAAATCATATCAATTTAATTATGAGTTACGATATGAAATTTTATGATAAGGTATGATATATTATTATGATGTGATATGATTTTATATCATATTGTATGACTAGCGACCCGATCCGGCTTCGCACGGGTGCGATTCTTATGTATATTATGCATGTTATATACATAAAAACCTTCCTGCTGAATCACTATCAATTAAAAAAACTGCATCAAAATCCGTTGCGTAATTTTAAAGATTAAAGCATACATAGGGACAGACAGCGAAGGCGACTTTGTTTTATAATATGTAGTGATACAATATGATTCGGTATTACCAATTTTGTATAAAATGTTCATTATATAATACTATTTAATACGATGTAAAACGATATGAAACGACAACGTTGGAGAGGAGGATGGAATGCAGAATTTCAGGGAGATTCGTAGAAAAACTCAATAGTACTTACGTTGATAAATCTGTTGATAATTTTTACGATGTCATTGTGTGAGTTCTTGTAGGCAATCGGTGAGAGTGGCGGAATGCCGATCAGGTAAACAGAACATTTTTTGTCTTAAATACATAATCAGTACCAACTTATGGCCTTTGTATTTGTATTATTTACCTACTGTTTAATTCTTGTATTCACGTAACGAAAGTAAAAAGGCTTATAATGGACCTACTCCATATTTACAGATTGTTACTATATCCTTGTTTTTACTTACGTAACTGTTATACGAAACAATGATATAATACATACCTAATGTTTATAAAATTATTACTGCATAAAGGTATAAGGAAAATAACTGACAATGGTACCCGTACCTATTATTAAATCTATGGCAGAGACATAAATGACTGTTTAATGTTATGAGAGTTGATATATATATACTATTCATACTAATATAATAAATGCAAATTTACTCTGTCTGTCTGTCTATCTGTTACATTTTCAAGCCTAAACTACTGAACCGATTTCAATGTTTGGACCAGTGATAGACCACAGTCTTAGAAAGGACATGGGGAAGTTTTATCGCTCGTCCAACGGCCGGACTAAACAGATTTTTTTAATTTTTTTATGGTATTGTCATCCCTATTGAGAAGTTAGAACATTACGCACGACGGAGGAGTTAAATTAATCTAAGACGAAAGTTAACGCGGGTGAAACCGCGCGACGTCTATAACTAGTTTTCACCTATTTTGAGATGGGTTTAGTTAAGGTGGTTTTGGAAGTGTAAGACCCATTTCAGGGTACCCACCAGATAAAATCTTTTGTAAGTTATAGCTCCAGAAACAATGGTTGGAGTGGAACACATAAATCATGAATTCATATTGAAATAATTCTGGTCATGATTACAATTAGATTTTGTACTACCCATGAACAGTCTGCAAAGTAGATAAGTATCCAGGGCCGTCAGATACAGTTGAAGTTTTCTCAAAAACCCACGGATATTCTCTAATAAAAATTTAAACTATAGTAGAAAATAACTAGTTCTTCAATTAGGTTAAATTTCATTCGAATACGTTCATTGGTATTTAAGAAAACCTCAATTGTATATGACGGCCCTGGATACTTAACTACTTTGCCCACCGTACATAGCTAAGATATAAAAATATAAATATCCTTGACACTCTTAGGTGATTGTTCAAATTTCAAACTTGGTATTCAATAGCTTCTTTGACGAGCTTCAGAAGCTAAAATTTTATTGATGTAACCTTGTTGTCTGATGAAAGTAGGTTATGAGTGCATCTATTAATTTTTTGTAGCACTAATTGACTACTATATTATTTAAATCCAACACAGTCTCATTAAAGGGTAGTTAACAACATCAACAAAAGTTTGTTTATGTGTAAAGGACGTATTGGCCAGTAATTGCCAATACATATGGATTTGTCTCCTAAGCAGGCAAAGTCATAGACATGAACAAGCGTTACTATAGTTCACAGAAGCCTACAATCTATATTATTGATAGAATCCTGTAATCTCCTGGAATGGGACCCACGGGAAATTATTATAGATTGGTGTGTAGTCATCATTGCGTTGCAGGGGCGGAACTATTAAATTAATTATTCATAAATCGAGTATGGATATTGGACATAGCAATATTCCCTCTCATTCGACAGAGTCTGAAACGATTCACCCACAGTCGATTGTTCCATGAACGGTTAGGCAACAGAATCTTTTAACCATTAACTATTCACCCAAAGAACGTTTGGCCCATGAACTGTTCGCCAACAGAACGATACGTCAGTGAATGTTTAACCAACTGAATCTTTTGACAGAGAACGTTTCGCCCATGAACTTTTGCTAACGTGCTAAGAGTATAAGCGTAGCGCTTAACTGAGGAGGTTATGCATGGCCGAAGGTGGGCGGGGTCGACGGAGCCCTACTTCTGGGTGGTTTATAAAGAAACTAGCTTTTGCCCGCGGCTTCGCTCGCGTTTGAAAGAGACAAAAAGTACCCTATGTTACTCTCCATCGCTTCAACTATCTCCACTTAAAAAATCACTTCAATTCGTCGCTCCGTTTTGCCGTGAAAGAAAGACGAACATACAGGCAGACAGACACACTTTCCCATTTATAATATTAGTATGGATAGCCAGTTTATAAAGAAGTAACCAATAACCAGTTCTAACCTAACCTATCCGAATCTGGGTGCCCTAAAGTCCAGATTGCAACCAGTTCCACCCGGTAACAATAGTTGAGGGTGGCAGCTGTATAGGAAAAAGTTCTTGGGCGAAACGTTCTCTGTCAAAAGATTCTGTTGGCTAAACATTCACTGACGTATCGTTCTGTTGGCGAACAGTTCATGGGCCAAACGTTCTTTGGGTGAATAGTTAATGGTTAAAAGATTCTGTTGCCTAACCGTTCATGGAACAATCGACTGTGGGTGAATCGTTTCAGACTCCATTCGACAAGTCATTCACATTTACATTTTTTTCTGGGGGCAAGGGCAGTACCGTCTTTATCACGAAGCAGTACAGTCCATTTTCGAACCTCTATAAATCTCGCTGTGGATAAAACTAGAAGCCCAAATTTCAGCACTAAACAATCTAACATATTTTTTTTATTACTTATGGGCTCGCTCTTGGTCCCAGACTAGCCCGAGGGCATAGACGGGGCCTACGATGGAGCGAGCTCACCCAAAAGATGCCTATGCACTAGTCTCCTGAATACATCCGGGTTATATGCATTTGGAAACAAAGACGCCGAAACAATCTAACATAATATGTATTGAATTCTAATATTTTTTTTTGTTTACACAATCTAATTTCAGGAATTACCGGTCTTATTCGAAAACTTCTTATGTGTTAAATAGTCTAACTTATGAGTAAACGCATTGGCACGCATAAAACACGCCACAAGTAATAAATAACACGGGCGATGATACGCGGGCCACAACTAGGCGACTTTCCTGAATATGTATTATTATTAAACGAATCATTTTGACCTAGTCTACCAAAGAAACTAGTTATTTTTCTATGCATAAAAAATGGTTGCCTGTAAAGTCGGTTTTACGGGCGAAGATTTTACGTGACAACGTCTTTCATATCGATCATAGTTGAGTGGGAGAGAGACGCAAGGCATTCGGCGGGCCTCTCTCTCGTTCGGTGACTCATCGTAACGTTACCGAGCGTTACACTTTTTCATAAGTGACTCCCAGCCGCAACCTAATTTAAGACGTTGTCACGTCAAAACTTGTATTTCATTCGCCAAGTGTATGAACTGCAATTTTCCCTGATATAGCTTACATAAATACACCCTCACCATATTGATCCAATCGCCCGCCGTTCTTTGACTTAGGGTAGCAACTACCCCTCTCACTCTACACTATAGCCGTCTCATTCACACCTTGCGCTTTTAGTGTTATAATGTTTGAAGAACAAAATACGAACTTCCAAACTTAGTTCTGTATGTAAGTTACCGAATCAGTTTAAAAAGTTTTTAGAACTGCGTTGCGCAAGTGATGTTCAGAAAACCAACACGCAGAAATCGACATTATTACTTCAGGTTTGGAGTTCAAAATGCTTTTTCATTTTTTTTTTTTTTTAAATAACATTGCAAGAGTCATATGCTAGTTTTTTCTTCAGACGTTTTAATTAAATTAACCTTGTGTAACAGCCAATCTAATTCGTCTTTTGGTCCAATTAACCAAGCCAAGTGGTGTCAAAATGGTTGGATTATTTTTTTGGTGGACTAAAGATTCCTTTTAAGGCCAATTAGTGGAATGAGTCAATAAGCTTCGGGGAATAGCATCACTTAGGAAAGTGGATCCAATTTGATGACCTTTCTTTAGCCCCCGACTTCGTTCGCATCATTATAATGTACTTTAGTATTGATACACAAAAAACAGAATAAAAATGACCCATTTATAAAGTTACATTAATATCTATGATATGTGTGTCTGAATTCTATCTAATTTACTAATTTAGTTCAGGGGTTAAGGCGTGGGAAAGTAATAAACATACATTCATCACCACTTTCAGTGTTTATACCTAATAAAAATAAATAGTTGTAGAATAACATGTCGGGTTTTTATCCTCTATCGAGCCATGTAAATAAAAAAAAAACATACAAAAGTAACATGTCATATCCCAACCCAACCAATTCACAAGGACAACATCAGAAAACAATTTTCCTGTTCGCACAAAAACATTGCAACTCAACGAATAGAAACACTAAACACAATATATAAATACAATACAAGAACATTGAAATCCATACCCCAATATAAGATACCATTCCGCCAACCTTTTGCTACAAAAACTTCATAAGTAAAATACAATACTACTTGACTAGGTACCAAAGGTCGGGGTCAAATGGGTCCCATCGAAGTCTTGAAATGGTTAGAACCATTTCTAACACAAATATTGACACATTCGGAACCGGGTTTTAAGGCTGAGGCTACAGTAGGCCGCGATTTGCGATGCGACTGGAAGAGCGAAACTAGATAAACGTGGAATGGCTACATTATAAGCGAAAATCTGGCGTATATTCGATTCAATTTCGCTGATGCGTCGATGTAGCCGGTGCCGCGATTACAGTAATGTAGTTCCTGTCGCAGAAATAATCAAAGATCGCTAGTAATATTTGATGAATGGTGTAGCCATTTAGTGAGAATCCATATATTTGTTTCAATCGCTCGTGCGCCGCAGTTCGCGTCGCAGCCTAGTGTAGCCTCAGCCTTAGAGTAGCCCTTTAAATAGATAAAGTAGGTAAAGAGAAGAGTAAATGAAATAATGCTTTTAATTTTAACCTTTGACGAAAACCATTTTAAAGTGTATTATTTGTAATAGCTTTGCTAATATAAAATGTTACTAGCGAAAGGATAGTCAAAGAACAAACTTAACTAATATTACAAAAGAGAATGTTGGTGTGTTAAGCTTACAAGTCTTAACTGTAACATTAAACTTGTCTTAACCGAACTACAGAAAAGGTTACAGTAGAACTTAAACAGAATGTTTCATTTAAACTAGAAAAGAAGAGACAAAATCATCAAACAGATTAGGGTTATTGAAAAGGACCAAACATAACGATTACTACCTACCTTGACATGAGTTGCTACCGAAAACTTATTTGCTAGTGTTAGCGTATAAGCGTTGTCACAGCCAATAATCCTATTGAAATACAAAGGTTGGCAGTTAATTAGTTACTAAGTGGTTTTAGTGGCTCTGGCTGTTTATTTGTTGTTCCTTATAAGTATGTCACTGTCTAATTCTTTTTGTTATGCTAGGGGCGCTCTTTACATAAACTGGAAATGCTAACGAATTTAACTCATGGTGGAACAATGTACTACTAAAAAATTTACTCAACAATCAATAATATGACTAAATAGCTTTCTATTTAGTCAGATTATTGATTGTTGACTAAATTTGTCTGTTAATGAACTACTTTAGAGATCTGGCGGTTATTTAATTTTGATTCCTTATTTATGTCACTGTCAATTCTATTATGTTACCCCTAGAAGCGCTGTGCAACTTTCCTTCAATTTATTTACGGACTAGCTTCTGCCCGCGGCTTCGCTCGCGTTAGAAAGAGACAAAAAGTAGCCTATGTTACTCTCCATCCCTTCAACTATCTCCACTTAAAAAATCACGTCAATCCGTCGCTCCGTTTTACCGTGAAAGAAAGACAAACAGACAAACAGACAGACAGACACACTTTCCTATTTATAATATTAGTATGGATAAGCTAACGAAGTTAAATATGAAGAAGCGAATGAAGGAGGTGCTTTATTCAAATCATAGAAAGTAATACCTCAATGTGTCACCAAGTACAGCTGTTTCGAGAATGGACCGATAATTAGGAATGTTGTAGCACCAATTCAATAGCATTGAGAGAAAGAAGTTTACAGTTGCATTAATAACACAACACCAACAACAATGGTCGAAACTGATATTGGCACCTCGTCTTATAGTAATACTAACATGGATTTTACACTTGAGAGTATCAGTTATAGAGGGAACAAACCTGGTCCATGGGTTCAAAGATTTCTTCTTTTAATCTATATAATACATAATTATGTAAAATGGTAAACTGACTGACTCATTGACTGACTGTTGATATATCAACGCACGCACAGCCCAAACCGATAGTCTTAGAGACATGCAACTTGCAGTGTGTGTTGTTTGTAAAGATTAGGTAACCACTAAGAAAGAATTTTTCGAAATACCAATCCTAAAAAAATAATATAGGTAGGGGAAGTATCGACACATACGCGGGCGTAGCCGTGGGTGAATGCTAGTATTAGTAAGTAGATAAAGCTGGTAGTTCAAACAAATATTTGTCTAGTCCGGGAGTTGATCCCCCCACACGCGGCACAGCACCCGATCTTTCGGCCACTGTGCCAACTGTGCCGTCAAAATTATGTAATATGGACGTAAAATCATGAAAAATTAATCAAATTCAACTCAAGCAAAACCGCAGGCCAGTTAGTGGTCCATAAAATAACGGTTGTTATGTACCAAGTCATTAACACTGCATGCCTAAGATCACTTAAATTATATTAGAAGTGAAAACTATAATCTAGTGGAAATATCCTCATAATATATACTACTACTACTACAGTAATAGTAATACGATGGAAGTACAAAAATGCGGTTTAGGAAGTAACATAAACACATCTATTTACGATTATGTCCGAGTATTTTAAAGCTTCCGTATGATCAGACTTGTACATTATATGATCGGTTCATTTGTAAATAGTGATATTAATAGATACCGAATATAGGAAAAGAATATGATGATGGGTAAAAGTAGGACTTTTTATGATATCACTAGTTGTCTCTCGTTCTACATTTGTGGTTACTGTTCCGCTCCCAAAAGTTGTAGCGTGATATTACATAGCTAATAACTTTCCTCGATAAATAGGCTATCACATAAACACATTTTTTTTTTCATTCGAACAAGTAGTTTCTAAAATTAGCGCCATCAACCGAACATACTCTGTATAGGATTAACCCTTTCCCTGTGCAACCAGGTCGAAACGTCAAGCCTTCCAAGCTATTTATAATCACTGTTCGCGTTAATACCCGGTGTAATAATATGTGTTAACCCTTTCACGTCTTCTAAAACTGAGAAAATAACTTTTGATTGTGGCCTGTGAATACCACTTCAGAAATTTCGAAAGTGGACTGACGCAGGATGGTAATGTTGACAATAAGTCGGAAAGCCTAACAGATTTAGCACGGGTGATCCACCCAGTAACTGGGTAGTTGATGATTAATAATCAGTCGGTTCATGTAACACTTGCATTCAACTGCGGTCGTATAAACTGGACGCCGACCCTTCCGGTAAAAGGTAACCTTAGCCAATGATTGTAAGGTCGGCTTCGGAAATGGTGAAAATGTATGAGTTGGTATTTTTTTAATCGTCTTTGAAATACAGAAAACAATGGTTTGATAGGTGTTTCTTACACTCCGGTCGAAACAGCAATTACGTTTATTATTTATTTTTAGGGGTTTTCCTGCCGATACTTTTTAGGGTAAAATGAAAAATCTTTTCATTTTCACCGTACAAAAATAATTTATAAATTCCGCAAAAATATAATAATAAAATTCCTGATTCGACCTAAGCGGGCAAATATCAGCAGGCAAATATCAGCGGCCAAATAAGTGAGCAAAAAAAAAATAGTAAGTATAAAAGTATAACACACAATTTATACTTCCAAGAAATTTTTGATGTTACATACAAATTGCTAGATCTCTGCAACATAAAAAGAACATAAAATAAAAATATGTACCATTTACCTACATATACCATTTTATTGTTGTTTTATTTGTTACACAAATGTACGTTAGTTACAACATCACTGAATGTTACTTTTATTTTTTAAAGATAATTATCATAACTAAGTCTAAAAATCAACATAACCGTAGGTAGATAATTTTAGTCGTATAATATTTGAGTCTAGCTATTGAAGTATAACGGAAAGCAGTTAAAACTAGTAAAAACCAATTCGCGGTAAATTCAAAGTGTTTGGATGAGATCAAAGCTTGCAGAAAGTGTATTATTCAATATAAGCTAATAAAATAAAAAAGAGATATATCTCTTTTTTTGTTCTGTGCATAGAGTTTTTAACTGAAAGAAAACTATTTAAATCCTAAGTATCACAAACCACAATTACTAGAGTAAACTTGTTCAGACCACATAGACAAGTGGCAAAGTAGAATAGAATAGATCGTTAAATGTATGACATAATCATATTACTTAGCATAATTAAGCTTCTGTTAATCCCATACATTAAACAAGCTATTCAATTCTACAATCTATTCTACAATGCCACTTGTCTAAAAGGGCTGCAGAGTAGACTAAATTTGAGCAAGCTTAGTGAGGTGACCTCCCGGCCAGATTGAGAGGCTTTGCTAAGAGCAGATAGCTGGTAGGAGAAAATACGGTACAGTGTCGTACCTGTGGGTAGACCAGCAATGGACATAGATCCCTGATAATGATAAAGCAAAGCCAGAAAGTTCATTTCATTTCAGTCATTCTAAATAATGTATTACCCGGTAACTACCCAAACAGTTGGGAAAAGGTTCGGGAGATGAATACGATTTAACTTAAAAGTAATTAATTACGAAAAGCTACCTTTGATCAAAATGTTAATTTGTAAAGTTCTGTTAAGCTCTACACGCATAAAAGATCGTTGTAGCTTCTATTTACGTGCCATAAAAGTTCGAACCACCAATATATTCATTCGAAATATTCCATCAGAGTAATTGGATTAAAGACTTATAACGAGATTAACTTACGTCAGGTTTGAACTGACGTAACAAGCTGACGGATTAACAGGCGACAAGAATGTTTGAAGTTTTTTTTTTATTTTGCTCGGCATTCGAATTTTGTTATGACACGTCTCGCTAAATATGTGAGCATGATATAACTGGTTGATAAGTATAACGATTAAGTAAAAATACTGTGTTCTTTGTATTATTTTGACCCTGAATACTTTCAGATAAAAGGTTCACTGTTTGATAAGGTCAAACTGGTATTATATCATTATCTTCCTGCTCTTAACCCCTTTTAGTTGGGGTCGGAGCTACATATTTCTTTTCAAGTGAGCCAACCGTCATGTTATCACTTTCTCCTTCATGACATTCTTTACACATTCCGTCTATTTATTCTTAGGCCTTCTTCTATTCCTTCTCTCCATATTTATTTTCATAACTTTCATAGTCACATGCATTTCATTCTTCTCTTCACATGTCTATACCATGACAAAAGATTCCCTTTCAACTTTTTTGTCACTGGCACCACTTATAGACTTCTTCTTATACTTCTTATCATTTTTCGCTTTATCTATTTTAGTCTCATTATACATCCATCTAAACATTGAACTTTTATTATCCATCTTCAAGGCCCAATATTTGAATTTCTACAGTACAACAGGAATTTTGAGAGCTGATATTACCTTATGAGATGTAATTACAACTAAATTAATAGTCATAGAACACTAGAATGCACCAATCAACTTTCTGCTAGAACAGGTTTGAAGAGCAAGAATAATAATTTAATAAACAACGCCAGAACAAGTTGTGTATCAAATCTAACAACCTATAATTTAAGATCGATCGTCGGCCAGACATTACAACGTAAGCTGGAGATGTTTTCACCTCTGTACTGCACCGTATCATTAGATTATGTCAGTTGAGGACCGACCAGGAAACAATTTGGACAACAAAGTCCATTGCTATTGCGGGCCATGATGATAGCAATAGAAATTTATGAAAGTTGACCATGCAATATGCAAATTAGTACAATAAAATTATGTTAATCTAAAATATTTTAGACTAAGATCAGGTTTTCTAAGTTTTGCATTCTATGGATAGTGTAGATGTAATGATGGTAAAAGTTTTCCATAAAAGGAAGGTTGAATGCAATGGAGAATTTATATTGGCATTTCATTCTGCAAAATTAGAAGAAATGGGTATAGAGAGAGAGACTCTGGTATCTCCCTACATAATATACGACGTTACCGGTGTCATATAAAACCTAGTTGTAAACCTGGCTTACCTTCTAGAATACATTAATATTTATCGGATCAAGAATAGTGACCTCATGCAATAAATGCAGATGATCTTTTGATTACTTTAATTTATGTTTTTGTTTGTCTGGAAGCCGACCTTAACATCATTTCCGTAGCCTTTATCCAATTATTTTAGGGTTGGTCACCAGTCTCACCGGATACAGCTGATCACCAATGTTTAAATATGGATTCGACTGCCTGTTAGACCATCACAATCCAGTTACTAGGTTTCATGTCTTTTTAGGCTGCTCTTTAGTCTTTCTAACTTCTCAGTACCACCGTAGCGACTGTCAAAAATCTACGAATGACAACTAAGACCAATGGCTTTTACGTGCTTTCTCGGTACCATACCATATCGTTCAAGCTTCGGGCTACTACTAACTTTCTAATGAAAAAATTCAACATGATTTTTCCGAACCGATGAATTAAACCCAGGACCACATCATCGGCAGTTGCACTTCATCATCTCCCTAGCCTTTTCCCAACTCTATTGGGGTCGGCTTCCAGCCAAAAAGCTACTGCCAATTAGACCTTCACAACCCAGTGACTGGGGGACACGATATTCCTTGGAAGATTGGACAGATTTTCTGACTTCTGACTACCATTAACGACAACTACAGAAGTTGTACTAGTAACCGCGAAAACAACGAGATACTAGCTAGTTGCTAATAAAGATGAGTTGAATAACCCTGGGTTTTCAGTAATTGCAATTCCACCTTATATTAAAATGTCTGCATGTATCAGTTTCAAATCTTCGTCTCAGGATATCCGACAGCTGGTAATTACGTACTTCTACTCAACTGATAAAACTACTGACAGTGAGTGACAGATGTTTTGCAACACTTATCAAAGACAAGGATTTTGAGATAAAAATCCATGTAACGGTAACTAAACATATAAGATTTTTCTTGCTTTTAGGACGACTTGAATATAACCTACCTCTTTTCATAATTATCGGTATGTGTATACTTATACCAAATCTAATGCATTTTCTAGGACAATCGGTTTGAACAATGCTTAAGTTAAATAAAACAATTGTGAAAATAATCTACCTCGAAGCGATCTCATTTGCTTTTATGTTTCTTGTTGAAAACTCTTAAGTTATAATATTAGACTGTACTATAGACACTAATTAAATTGTAAGTTAGAACGGATTTCATGACAATTTAATACAGTTTGAGTTTATTTTACTTAACTCATAGTTTTAAAAAATAATATTTACCAATTTATTTTCAAAACTACGGCTAGTGGTGCTGCTTGCACTAAAAATTACCAATTTCTGAGATAGAAAGTAAAAGATATATAAAGAGAAAAATCTTAAATAATTGCTTTAATTTGAAAAAAGATATACCTAAATATTGCTTGTACAGGAAGAAGACGAACGTTTAAAAAATAAATGTCTTCACTAAAATAATCGTTCCACTAAGTCATAGTGAACAAACAAATATGGATAAATCTACTGAAGGTCAACCGGTTCACGATATTAACACTAATAATAGATTAGTCCGCATTTTATGAGACTTAAGTCTGAGCAACACTTAAGTCAGAAAGTGAAAATAGTTTCGCAATGATACCACGGTCTAATTATGACACTTATTTGCATACACGTAAGAATATAATTGCTAAAATAATATTTTAAACCGCTTAAGAATGTTATTCTTATTATTCATGGATGGACGTCGCTGTGTTAGAATTTCTCAAGTTTTTTTAATTTTTAAGTAAGATTACTTAATGTCTACTTAAGTATTTAAAAATCTTTCTTAAATTAGCAATGTAAATGATAAAAAATATTAAATAGTGTTTAAAAATCGAATGTTCTAAATGCAAATGCATGTATTTAGAATGTCGCATTAGAAAAACAATTCCATTTTCAAAACGAAACCGAATTTCGAATGCGAATTTTTATGCAAATTCGTTGACTAGTCATATTTAGAAAAAAAAAACGTTGCTTATATAACATGTACCTATGTGTTTCTGATGTTTTTTTTTTGTTTTATTACACACAATTATTTCTAACAACGTTTTAGTTTTTGCTATAAAGTACGGAAACTAGCAAATCACGCGGGTTGTTCTGTTTGGCAAATTTTATAACACCAGATGTTATTTGACTTGCATTTCCGCTACAAGTTTAATAAGCTGTCTTAGTCTTGAGCATCTAAATAATAATTTAGTATTACAGAACCAACTAGTACCTATCAGTTAATTAGAATCTGCGTAATTGATGGTTATCTCTGAGTTTATGGTTGCAGCACAAAATTGCTAACCAGACATTTTTTTTTAGAATATATTTCGTCTGATATTTCGTCGATTTCTTGTATATAATTATAGCATTATGTCACAGATCAGTCTATAAATTTAGATTTTTGAAACTAGATCTAAATGGCTACTGTCTCACGTAAGACTATTTTTTTAGCATTTCAGGTCAAGGCGAATTTCTACATTCGATATATAATTCTAAATTTAAATGGCATCTAGAACTGTTAAATACTGTACGAAATTTTGGGCTTAAATTGTATTTAAATAAACTACTAATGCGGTAGTTAAACAATGCGTTCTTAATTTGAATTTAAATTACTCATAATTTTATGAAACGGTATCGAATGTTTATGGTAGTAATGCTTTAGTTCCGTAGGCTGCAGTTATCACGCGGCGTAGGCGGCACAGTCATGCGCAGTGCAGCCCTACCGGAGGTAACAGCCATCCATAACCTAACAGCTGATCACTGATAAACAACGCTACAATCAAGCAAAAAATCCAACCGCAAAACCCTAACAATATAGACAAACATACCTTAGATTGTGTCGAATCTGGCTGCATGTAGTAGAAAAGAAAAAACATCCACACAGCTCCAATAAGGAACATAATCTTGACGTTTCGTCGCATTTTCCTAGTTTTCTTTTTAAACAATTCAAAAAAGGAACGTATCACTGGTTGTCACACTAGTTACGGGCACGTTCGTGAAGCGTCGCGTTTGTTTTTATTTGTGAGCGGTACGCGGCGCGCGCGGCCGCGCTCGGTGGTGCGGCTTGCGGACTGAACCCAGTTCACAGAATAATACAGATAGCTGCCGGTCATGCGCGTATCGGTCCTCGACACCGCGTACCAAAATAGAACTTGCACAGTTCGGACGGCATCGACGTACTGTGCAGCCCTCTCACTGCATTGTTCTCCTTGGTCAGTGTCTAGACGTAGGCCTTATTGTGGTTGTGAACGGACCATTATGTCCCCGACAATATGTGGCTGAGATTGCCTGCTATATCTTAATACAAGTAAAAAACTTGCATAGTTCGGCACACACTGCATTTAAGCATTATTCACATTAGTCAGTAAGAAATAAACTTTATGGAGCTCCTAAACGGGCGATTATTTTCCCCGGCCATAATAGATTGCCAGCAATATTTTAAGTATTTCGGCCACATATAAATGTTGCTGGAATGCCGGCAATGTTTTTAGCGTAACCCGGTCACTCAGGCAACCATTTCTGCAACACCCTGGAGTTGTATATATTATATAATCGCTGTCGACAGCGATTTCTTTCAGAATGACAGATTTTTCATAAAAACATATTGGGATTGAATTTCCAAATAAATATTTTTTGATGCTCGCCTTCAGTGTGAAGGGAAGTTTCATGCAAAACCTTTGACATCTATAAATTTTCTTGAAGGCCGTGGGGCAAAATAATCCACATTTCTCTGTGCTTTTACACATGATACATATTTTGTCATGTTCCAGACATCACCAAGATTTTGCAACATTTAGCCACACGTTGTATTCAAGTGTTGCACGTTTGAGCACTTTAAGTAGCTGCCTGGTAGCACAGTAGGCCCTGAACAATTTGGTCATGTCCCAAACATCTGACCAAGATTCAGCAATATTTTGCCACACTACAGGCCACACATTGTATTTAAGTGTTACCCGTTTAAGCAATTTAAGTAGCTGCCTGGCAACACAGTAGACCCTGAACAATTTTGTCATGTCCCAGACATCGGACCAAGATTAAGCAATTTTCAGCCACACCGTAGGCCACACAACGTATTCAAGTGTTGCGCGTTTAAGAGGTTTAAGTAGCTGCCTGGCGAGTCTGGCAACACAGTAGGCCCAGAACGATTTTGCAATATCCAGACATCTGACCAAGATTCAGCAACATTTAGCTACACCAGAGGCCACACATTGTATTCAAGTCTTGCCCGTTTAAGCACCTTAGATAGATGCCTGGCAACACAGAGTAGACTCTGAACAATTTTGTCATATCCCAGACATCTGACCAAGATTCAGCAACATTCAGTCACACCGCAGGCCACACAATGTCTTCAAGTGTTGCCCGTTTAAGTGCTTTAAGTAGCTGCCTGGCAAATCTGGCAACACAGTAGGTCTAGAACAAGTTTGTCATGTCCCAGACATCTGACCAAGGTTCAGCAATATTTTGCCACACCGCAGGCCACACATTGGTATTCAAGTGTTGTCCGTTTGAGCAATTTAAGTAGATGCCTGGCAACACAGTAGGCCCTGAACAAATTTGTCATGTCCCAGACATCTGACCAAGATTCAGCAACGTTTAGCTACACCGCAAGCCACACAGTGTATTCAAGTGTTGCCCGTTTAAAGCTTTAAGTAGCTGCCTGGCAACACAGAAGGCCCTGAACGTTAACAAACCGGTCTACATGCGTGTGCAATCCGATTTACTAAGAAAGTATGCAAGGATTAGTCTACTCGTCATGCGATCCTTCCGATGTCAAGAAATCTGATGTGTTCATTACTAGAAAGTAAACTGAACTAGTATTGATATTTTCAAAAGTAACTTCTTGTTTTAAAATTGTTCATGGCTTTGTAGCTCCATTTTGTTCTTTGATCATCTTGAAATTTAAGTTACTGGCACCCATAAAACACGTTCAGTCTCAGCTTGGAGGCCACAATCTGTGTAGCGTAAAATTTTTATTGATTCAAAATACCACCATATCAACTAAATGATTCGCCTAGTCTTAAATTTCCAGTAAAAATTGTATACTGTGAAGTAAAGTTATTTTTATTTCTATAATAATAATTATAAGAATTATGTTATGTTTTGACTTTCAAGTTCTTGTCAACGTTCACACAAATAAAAATAGATGACTAGACGTTTCAATTGCCCCAAAAATAATCCTTTTTCGTTTTCAGCAAAAAGTCTAGATTGAGTTGATTTGGTAAATACTGAGGTAGTTTAACAATTCAACTGGCTTTACGTTCTTATGGACAATGCTAGCTTTTGCCTACGGCTGTACCCGCGGGTATGTCGAAACTTCTATCCCGTATTTTACTTCTGGAATTTACAAAAATCCTTTCTTAGTAGATATTTACTCTTCACCAAAAACCTCTAAGTTTCATGTCTCTAGGGCCAGCAGTTTGGGCTGTGCGTTGATATACATAATATCACCTAGTCAGTCAGTTTACCATAACGGGTCCTCCAATGTGTCATATCAACCTAAACTATACTTTATTTTTAACCGACTTCTAAAAAAAGGAGGAGGTTCTCAATTCCGATGTTTGTATTTTTTTTAATGTTTGTTCGCGCGTATATCCGTCGTTTACCAACCGATTTGAACATTTTTTTGTTTGAAAGGGTAGACTTCCCAAATGGTCCCATTGTCATCAGGTCCAGGATCTGATGATGGTATCATGCCAAAATCGAGGGAAGCCGGTTTTTTTTGCAAAAAAATATATTGGTGTTTATTGATAATACTGTATTTAGTTTTAATTAAAACTCTTTGTGTAGATATTCAAGCTTATTTGCCAACTAATGCTATAGAAAGAAATTGAACCGTCTTGAAAATAAATGTGCCATGTTCAATTAACTTTGACAATATTAGAATATGTAAATTCATAATAATATTAACTAACGACAAGAATTTACCGTGAAGTTATAACTGAAGCTCTTACGTTTCGTTTACAAACAGTTTATTTTTATTACTTACACTAAGACTTGGCAGATTTTCATTTAGAACTGCGATTTCGCGAAGTGAAAATTTTTGGCAGTCGTCCACTTTTATCTGCAGAAAGTGGCTCATATTATTTGTGATCTTACTTCTTGTATTATTTGCTAATGGTGCTGATTGTCTTATTCACAAACTTAACTAAATTTAAATTCAGTGTTTTTTTTTTCTATTTCATTATGACAATGACAGATGTTTTGACAGGCTTGGCAGATTTTGGCAGGAGTAAATTAATATTTAATATTAATTTAGGTCATCTCGTGTTCTTGGTTATAAGAACAAGTGTATGATCTCCATACTATAATTTAATAACCGTACAATTGTCATTTAAACTGAAATATTATTTTCAAACTGGACATTAGCAGAAATCACCGAAAATTCGGTGGAATGCCATATCAAATATCGTCCCCGTAGATGGAAAACTAAATAACTCCGATTTTCTAGTTTTGAGATAAACGCGATTTAGTGATTTTTTTTCAATAAATGTTCATTTGTTAAAAAATTAGAGACAATTTTACTCTCGGTTATTTTATATTTTGTGGACCTGATTACCTTTTACATTATGCTTAAACAAACTGGACTCTATCTTTAACTATAAAAAAATAAAAAATATAAAACCAAGTTGTTTAATTTTGCCACAACTACTTTTTGTAACGTAACTTCAATTAGTTATTTATTTCGGCTATTTATTTAGTTTTCCTACAACCAAGATCCAACTGGTAGAGTAAAAGAAGGTGAAATAAATGCAGTTATTGAATTTATCAAACTTGAAATATGTTCAAATGTAAAAGTTGAACGTTTATTACTTTGATATTGTTTAACGGGTATTGGTGCCATCTAAAATAAAAAGCTGTATTTTAACATAAAATATGTTATATTTTACCTAAGCAATAGATAACTACTTATTTTTTTTAAAGGATGCAGATTTTTTCGAACGTACATAATGTTTTCATATATTATTATATGTTGACAAGGCACCGTCATTATGTTAATATTTTTAAACAGATTCCTTGGAGATTCGCTTCTATGAAGATTACATATGGCTCTGATAGCCCTCTTTTGCAGAATAATGATGGAATCTATATCTGCAGCACGTCCCCAAAGCAAAATACCCTTAGACATTACACTATGAAAATAGCTAAAATAGACTAGTCTTGCGGTATCCACGTCAGTTAATTGTCGGATTTTTCTGACAGCGAAAGCGGCTGATGTTAAGTGAGGACCCCACTGCAGCTTTGAGTCAAGCGTAATCCTCAGGAAAACTGTTTTATTGACGAACTCTAGTACATCCCTATTTAATACAACATTACAACTAGTACTTCTAACACATTGTAAAGTGAATCTTATCTATTTAGTTTTTTTTTTTCATTTAATACTAAATTATTTACAGTAAACCAGTTCTGGATATCAAGCATAGCATTATTTACTTGGTCAAGATGTTGTACACGTCTATTCACTTTAAATATCAGTGAAGTGTCATCGGCAAATAACACCATTTGCGGTTGGTTTCCAGTAAACTTGGTAAATAATTTATATAAACTAAAAATAGGAATGTACCCAATATAGATTCCTGCAGTACGCCCATTTTCACCTTTAAGCCCACTGAATTTACGCCGTTAATTTGTACGTGTTGCAGTCTATCATTTAAATAGGATTTTACTAAGCTAAGCGCCAATTTATCGAGCCCGAAGTAATGCTCAAGCTTCAAATGAAGTGTTACATGATTCACGCAATCAAATGATTTAGAGAGTCGCAGAAAACGCCATCTTGCGACTTTTCCCATGCTTGAAATATATGTTTAATTAAAGCGGCACCGGCGTCAGTAGTACAACGTCCTTTGGTGAAACCATACTAATGGTCATGTAAAATGTTATTGCAAATCACTAAGCATTTGATTAAGCATTATTTTTTCAAATACTTTGCTGAGAACCGCTAAAAAAGAAACAGGTCTATAATTTTAGCGTTTTTGCTATCCGAAAATTTAAAAAATTGGTATAACTTTGTTGTACTTCATTAAATCCGGGAAAACCCCTTGATCTATACACAAATTAAACACATATGCTAAATAGAGCGCTATTGTCTCAATACTCAAATTACAAACATTAGTTGATATGTCCCAAATATCTTCAGTTGGCTTTCTTCTTCTTCTTTATTCTTTATTGCACAAGAAAAACAATACATATAAAATAGCAAAAATATATGAGTTATATGTACAATGGCGAGCTTAACCCAAATTTGAGTTATCTTCCAGCAAATGTTTGATTTTGATCTGCTTAAAAGCCTTTACAATGGCCACAGGGTTAATAACTTAAACTTGAATTCTACACGGCAGGCAGAAACAACTGCTTTTAGTAAATCAACAGCAAATGTAGGCGATAAATTTAAACTTTCTGTGATTTTAATTGGTATATTAGTAAAAAATAACGTCATTTCCTGAGTCAAATCGTCATTTTTGCTTTTGCGACCATGGGAAGTGTCCAAGTTGTAATCAATGTTATATCTTTTATTCCTATTTGTTTCATTATTGATCACTTTCCAAACAGCCTTTATTTTATTATCTGATGATTTAATCTTCTTGCTAATAAATAATGGCTTTGGCTGCCTTGCAAACATTTTTGAATATTTTGGAATAGGTATGTGTCTGTGTTGTTATAAGGCTTAAGGCCATACAGCTCAAATAATCTGTCCCTGCTTTTTCTAATACCCCTAGTTGGTCAGTCAAAGAATAGAAATTTAGGGCAAATTGTTTTGGTTTTTATCTTAAAAATGTTATTAAATCCTGTTTGCACGACTGAAAAGAATTCATCATCTGGAAGCCGACCCCAACACAGTTGGGCAAAGGCTAGACCAGCTCACCGGATTCAGCTGGATACCGGTGTTTTACGTGGAGCGACTGCCTGTCAGACCTCCACAATCCAGTAACTGGGCGACACGATACCTCTTGGTTAGACTGGTCAGAGTTTCTGGCTAACCAGTAACGACTGTCAAAGTTCTACGAATGACAACCGGGACCAACGGCTTTACGTGCTTTCGAACCCGCAACCTTTTACACGAGAGGCGGGCGCCTTATCCACTGGACCATCACGACATAACGACTGAAAAGAATTGTTTATACTAAATATTTCCATCTTTAATATCAAAGCTTTGACTACCTAATTTGTTACTTAAAGTGTTATTAAATTTATTTGCGCGACGCGATCTTTGCTTCAATCGCATGCGCTGACACCCGCGCTGCCCCCCGCGCTCTTTCTCGTTCCGATTCATTGAATAGACACTACAATATTTCACGCCAAATTCTCCTAAAAATTTAATAACTTTCCTCACGTACATTTTGTCTATACGGCAATATTATAAATAACTTAATCTATTTGATTTTATTTGCCTAACATCTTGTAATTAATCATTATCTAGTTGTAGAAGAAATAGATAACATCAAGTGTTTATAAAGTAATGTACGTTTTGACAGAATTCTGAGTAGCAAAATTAAATAAGTACAGATATTTAGTTTTCCTAGAACTTTGTTAGTTTTGTGATAGAATTTGTAAATTGAAGAAAAAATCAACAACTTATTTTATTTAATTTATTAAAAATTCAACTAATCATTGACCACAGTTATTGATTTATTCATTGAGTTATTTATTTTTCCTTCAAAAATTTTTAACTAGTTTGAAGATATGCATTATTCCATCTGAACGACAAAAATGGCTATATCTTTGGAACGGATTAAGATAAAAAAATCCCTGTAAGACAGAAACATGCGTCATGTTTTGGATGATTTAATAATAGGAAAAAGTCAATTTCGCCAAAAACGGAGTTATTTAGTTTTCCAAATACGGGGACGATATAAAAGTTGAAGTTGAATATTAATTTAGTCCTGCCAAAATAAGATGTAGGTGCTGATTCTTTTATTCAAAAACTAAACTAAATAGTTCAGTGCATCTTTTACTTTCAACTTCATTAAGAAAATGATATAATATTTGTTAGTTTTTGCTCATTAATATACTCTTAAACCAATGTAGATGCGAATAAAAACTTGGTCACTGAAACTGTGTCGACAGGCGTTGACTTAGACAGAACTCATTTATCTTCCGTCCTTTTCTTAATGAAATCCGTACTAACAACTTTGTCATATCCAGACAGCTGACCAAGATTTAGCAACATTTAGCTACACCACAGGCCACACATTGTATTCAAGTGTGTAATAAATGCGAAAGTTACTCTGTCTGTCTGTCTCTTCTTCACGCCTAAACTACTTAACCGATTCGAATGAAATTTTGTATAGATATAGTATGGGACCCGAGAAAGGACATAGGATAGTTTTCATCCCAAAAATCCCCAGGGAACGTATTCCACGCGGACGAAGTCGTGGGCAAAAGCTAGTGGAAAAATAAAGATCTCTCGTGACCAGTTGGTGAATAACCCGTTTGAAGGGTCAAGGGAATCGGCACCGTTGTCACGTGCTCATCTGCATAATTTTGTGTTTCATTTTTATTATTTACTAGCGACCCGCCCCAGCTTCGCACGGGTGTTACAAATCTTTAAAAATCCCGGCTTTTCTCAACTATAATAAGCATGGATTATACTTAAAAACTTACCTCTTGAATCACTCTTTCTATTAAAAAAACCGCATCAAAATCCGTTGCGTAGTTTTAGAGATTTAAACATACATAGAGCTATAGGGACAGAGAAAGCGTCTTTGTGTTATACTATGTAGTGATACATACAAACAAAAATAAAATAACTAAAAAACTACACAATATGAACATCATATTTTTTTCAATTCAGAGAAGTCGGCTAAGAAATGGCAAGTGACGTGTTAAATTTTCACAACGCAATTTACGATACAAATGATATCTAATAATTTTACTGGTGATATGAATTACTTATTTCTTTTATAAATGTGATAGTAACTCTGTTTGTCTTTCTATTACATTTTCATGCCTAAACTACTAAATCGATTTTAATGAGCCATTCGTGCGCAAGCTCGACTCAGGACTGATTTTTATCGTTTTCAGTATGAAAAGTCTGAAATTGCATCACTTACCTTCACCTACTTTCTTATTTATTTATTATTTTTATGTATGAAAGTGAAACTGGAAAGCATTGGTAGTATTGTGGCGTGCTTTATCATCTATCTTATCTATATGTATTTAGCCAACCGTGGCACTTAATATTGACTTGAATTATCTAGATTAGAAATATCTTCTAATCAAAAAAGCCGACAATCAGTGAATGTTTTAATCCAACTGGCAATAAAATAAAATCAGTAAAATCAGATATAAGCGTATCTGTTATCTATATATCGAGGGGTGAAAGGCTATTTGGTTTAAGCGACATTTTTGCAACTTTACAGGAGAGCCATTTAAAGTTTGAAATTTTGGAAAAAAAATCATAACAAAAAAACTACATATGCTATTTAAACGAGGTAAACTTGATTGAAATTCAATTAAAAACATCGAGTTGTTGATGCTAATACGAAATAAAACGGACTTTTAATTACAAAGATAAATGTCTCTTAATACAAATTGCCTTAAGCCCTTATTTTTTAGAGCACGGAAAAAAGATTTAACTTATTCCATAACTACAAATGGCTACGGTAAAAAAAAAATGGTTGCCTGTAAAGTCGGTTTTACGGGCGAAGATTTTACGTGACAACGTCTTTTACCGATCATAGTTGAGTGGGAGAGAGACGCAAGGCATTCGGCGGGCCTCTCTCTCGTTCGGTGACTCATCGTAACGTTACCGAGCGTTACACTTTTTCATAAGTGACTCCCAGCCGCAACCTAATTTAAGACGTTGTCACGTCAAAAATTAAGCGACGACGCAGTATACATTTTCAGAGTAAGCCAAAAAGTATGAAGTGACATAGCCCAAAATTAATAGTAGCAAGCTATTTATCTCAACTACCAATTTAGACTAAAATGACTGGCAGGCTAATTTACTTATGTGACATATAATATTGAAATTGTTACGTATGACGTTACATTTTTTTTACATCTAATACTATCAATGACTGTTAAAACAACCTCGATATATCGCAATTACCGAAAATCTCAGGTGCTTATATTGAATAAATAAGTACAACATCAGTTAAAGTATTTATTTAGAATAATAATTATATAGAACAGTCTCAATAGGACCATCAATTATATAATTACACACATCAACATGGTCCAGGGATATTTCAATTAACCCTAAATAACTAAAATTCTATTAACTTTTTGTTAAGTCACCTACACATTAAAATAAACCTTGTTTTAGGCTATTAGGTTTGTGATAGGTTATTAGCCTATCTAATCTGATATTAAACTTTTAGATAAAGTTATATTTAAAAAAAAACTTAAATGAAGAGGATAATATCAGACAAAATTTCAATTTTAACTTTATTTTTGAAACATCAAAACTTAAACAAAACCACTATTTTTTTTTTTTATAAAAACTGTTGAAAACTAAAAATTAATAATCCGTGGATCTGCCTTAAATTATTCTCCTGACACATCTGCAGCGGTTCTGCATACTCAAAACAAGGGTGTCAATATCCTGTTGTAGAATACTGAACTAAGTCCTGCTAAGATGCAAGAAAAGCTGGTTTTCGTTTTTTTTTTAGTATTTTGAAATTCGTAAGAGCTCTTCTCTGAAGCAAATCCCAGGCATGCTCAATGGGATTTAAGTCAGGGGATTGTGCAGGCCAGTCTAAAGCTTCGATATTATGCTGCTGTAACCAAGTTTGTAAAATTTGTCCCATTTGCTGTTTGTGGGGCAAGATTACAGGCTCTAGCACCTCATCTCGGTATTTTAGAACAGTCATATTATTGCCTTGTATCCAAACGGGGTCCGTTCTACGACCGAGACGAATTCCTGCCCAACCCATAATCGTGTCACCTTGATATGCATGAACTTGTTGTGGGTGCTGCAGTCGATTCCAACGTCCAGGTTCTCTCCAAACGCGTACTCTTCGCGAATCAGGATGAAAACCAAACCTGGATTCATCAGTGAAAAGCACAAGTGACCATTGAGAATGGTTCCAGTTTTAGTGTGCAATAGCCCATTGTAATCTTCTTCCTCGATTGCCTCTCCTTAGCGCTGGTACCGAAAGTGGTCCACGAGCACGTAGGTTGACTTCTTGCAGTCGTTTTCTTTAATTTGGACTGCTTACCAGCAAACCATACTCTCTCTGTAGCCTTTGAACCAATTGCATCGCCGTTACATTTGGTTGACTTCGTGCAGCATTTACTATGAATCAGTCCTGTACATGTGTTGTAATGCGTTGAGGTCCTCGGTGCCGTTCCACCACTTCCCCCGTGACACGATAACGTGACCAAAGCCTGGATATAACGCTCTGACTGGTCCTTATGGCTTCAGAAACCGCAATTTGGGTAGCGCCAGCTTGAATCATGCCCACTGCTCTTAACATTTCGTTCCTGGTCAAGTGTCTACGTGGTATGATTAAAACCGAGTTTTAATAAAGTTAGAAGTTCGTAAAGATTTACTTCTTGGAAGAAATTCAATGAATGCGAATTTCATCTTAAAACAAAACGTTTTATATACAATTTTGAATTTAAAAAAAGGAAGTTAATAATGTTTTTATAATCAGTCATCATTAGTTTTTTTGTAAGGCCAGTAATTTTTAAGTTATTTAAAAAAGTTATATATCCCTAGACCATGTTGTTGTGTGTACGTGAACTCTGGTGGTGACTGCGCGTCACGTCATGCACTCTAAAGTTCGACTGAAGCGCCGGCGCGCGGCAGTCCAGTCTAATGATCACGATTTTCACCACTCGGGAAATGAAATAAATATGGTATGATATGACATAATTGAAATGTATCATATCAAAATTTAATGACTGAAAGACCGACTCGTATTTTTATTAATACTGGAAAAATGATTTAATATTCATCATTTCATTTTATCGTCTGTATTAAACGACATGCATTTTAAACAAAATATCTGAAACAAAACGACTACTTGGTTTAAGTATCACCCTGTGTGGAAAAAAGATGCCGCCGAAAGAGCTTAAGCGACACTCGTTGTCGTATTTGGGTGACGGACAAATGGTTTAAGTGGCATTACACCGAGTAATTGGTGGAAGTCAAAATGATTTAAATTACGTCTTAACAAAAAATTTTAACAGGAAAAACGCTTTAACTCTTAATGGGTTATTTATCTAGGAAAGGGTAACTGGTTTATGTCTCGGTTTTTAATACGAATGTATGGTTCATGTACATAATTTAAAAAAAAAAGCAAAATTCACGTCGGTTAATACAATGCCACTTTGGAAACAGCCCAAAAATAGTATTGTTTTAAACGCCAAAAAAGTGCTTCGATTTTAATGAATCCGGCATCATTCGACGGAGAAAAATTCGCTGATTCCGAATATATATATAACTCAATATCGCCCCAGATGTCGCTTAAACCAAATAGCCTTTCACCCCTCGATATATAAAACAAAGTCGGGTTTGTTACAACACTTATAACTCGAGATCGGCTAGACCAATTTTCATGGTTTTTGGTTCGTTGGATTTGTCCCTGCCCCGAATAGCAGAATACATCTTAAAAATAATAAAAAATCGACGAGAACATAATTATAAAAGATGAATCATTTTCCCCTATAGTTAATTCTAAATTCAATTAAAGATTGAAAACTTAAGAGAACAATAGTACTAGGAGTGCAGTAATGTGAAGTGATAATGTGAGAAAATTTAAAATACTGAGATACTTAGTACTTAAATCAATCAAAAGTACTAGGCGCGCAGTTGTGTGAAGTGGTTAATAGAAAATGTGAGCGCAATTTTAAGAAAATATATGTTTTCAACACACTTGTTCGTAAAGTGGGTCTTATTACCTTGCATTTAGACCCGTTATTGAGTATATTACGCACGCGTGCGTTTCACTTTACATTACCGCACGCGTGCGGTAATCTTAACACGACCAATTCTAATTTATTCAAGATTGCAAAATAAATGTATGTCCAGTACGCATTCTTAAATTTGTCGCTTAATACACATTTTTTTTTAAAACGTTTCGTTGCTACGCAACGACTTTTTTTTTTAACACGACTCTTTGACGCTGCCAAACAGCCTATTACTTACTGCTTACTAAAATATTAAAATAACAAAGGAATTTAAATAAAACAATAATAAAAAACTATAACTAAAACAAATTATTAAAAATTCACCCAAATCCGATTTTTTAAGCTAAAATACATTTAGTTTTGAATTTTGTCTGTATTGAGAGTTTAGTATATTATCTGTGGTCATGCCCCATGCATTGGCAGAGCGCGAAAAAAAAGTTACGCGTTGCGCGGCATTCTACATTTTTATTGTTTATCTAATTGATGATATTCTAAATTGATTATTTATGTATTTAAAAATGTCGAGTAAAGAAGAAACTGTATTTTTAACTCCGCCGGAAATAATTATGGAGGCGTAAAACGCGAGTAGTAATTTGTTGCCGCCAAAGGATGCGCACGATAGTTTCATGCAGTGAAAAGGCGCAGTCATTTTCAGAAAATGTGTTTATTTTACTCGGAAGTGTGTTGAAAAACGTCGTATGATACTCGCGCGCTATTGTCATTACGTACTCGGCTTTCTTGTTGCGCTTGCCTGCGGCTCGCGCACAAATATCGCCTCGTATGTAATGACCAACACAGCGCTCTTGTATCATAATGTACTATTATGTACTTAAATAATATCCATCCATACTAATATTATAAATGGGAAAGTGTGTCTCTCTGTCTGTCTGTTTTTCTTTCATGGCAAAACAGAGCGACGAATTGACGTGATTTTTTAAGAGAATATAGTTGAAGGGATGGAGAGTAACTGTAACATAGGCTACTTTTTGTCTCTTTTTAACGCAAGCGAAGCCGCGGGCAAAAACTAGTAATAAATAAGACGTCTTTCCAAATTTATTGTATTAGTGCATAATAAAGTTATACAGGGTGTCCAGTGGAAAATTTTCAACTTTGAAATTTCACATAAAAAAAAACTACATGGATTTTATTTATTTTTATTTAAAGTAAATGTACTACATTAATGCGGATTTCATTTTTTAAACACTATATTACCTAAATGATGACCGTTTTTTTGTACGCACTCCTGTAGTCGAACCCTTACATTTGCAATTACGCGACGGCAAAGCTCTGGAGTAATGCTTTGAATTTCACGGCGAATATTGGCCTGCAGGGCTTGAATTGTCCGGGGATTTTTCTCATAAACTTTCAATTTAAGGTAATCCTATAGAATATAGTCGCAGGGCGTGAGGTCGGGCGATCTGGGTGGCCATGAGATGTCTCCGTACTTGCTGATCAGTTTATTTGGAAAAATCGTTCTTAACTTTTCCATCGACACTCTAGCTGTATGCAGGGCTTGAAATACCGTTAAAAATATGGTATCGTTACCAAATTTAACGTTATATCTGGCACATTTTACCGTTAAACATACGTAACGTTATAATGTACGATAACGTTAATTTTATCGGTATGAGTCAGTTTTGTTACCGGCGCGGCGCGGCGCCGCCACTACCCGCCAAGCCGCGCCCGCGCGGCCTTGGAAAAAAGGGCAACGTTTACCGCTATTTTCACAATAACATTAAAAATACCGGTAATTTTTAACGCTATTTTTAATGTTATGTTACTAAATAACGCTACCAAATCATACCGATATGCAAGTATCTCTATGGAAATAACGTTACTTAACGTTATTTTTAATGTGAATTGGTAACGTTTTCAAGCCCTGGCTGTATGCGGAGTTGCACCGTCTTGCTGAAATTGTGTCCTATTGTTGTAACTTGAATACAGCTGCAATTGCGGTAGCAGAAATTCGTCTATCATACGGCAATACACCGGAGCAGTGACTGTTTCTCCTTGGTTAAAAAAATAGGGCCCAATTACACCGCTAACCGAAATGGCACACCAAACTGTGGTTTTCAAGCAATGTAAACGTTTCTGGTGGCGTTCTCTTGGATTGTTTGGGCACCAGTATCTCATATTATGTTTATTTACATATCCATCAATGTGGAAATGTGCTTCATCACAACAAAATGTTACCTAACGTGGTAGGTGTTCGAAAGCGTTCCAGCTTTGTTCTTGCGAAGGTTTCTCGCAAAGGATAGTCGCTTTCCTTTAGACCCTGAACAATTTGCATTTTGTATGGATGGAGCCTTAATTTCTTCTGCAAAATAACATGCACTGTTGACTTTTTGATTCCCGTGGAGGCTGCAATTTTCCTAATCGACTTGCGTTTGTTCTTGCGAAGGTTTCTCGCAAAGGATAGTCGCTTTCCTTTAGACCCTGAACAATTTGCATTTTGTATGGATGGAGCCTTAATTTCTTCTGCAAAATAACATGCACTGTTGACTTTTTGATTCCTGTGGAGGCTGCAATTTTCCTAATCGACTTGCGTGGATTCCTAATGATTTCATTTCGAACTACAGACACACGTTCGGGCGTTGCTGCTGATGTTGATGGCCCTGGAGGAGTTCTGTTGAGCGTTGTCCCTTCTTGCCTAAACCTTTGTACACACGACCAAATAAGTTGCGTGCTTGGCCCATCACTTAAACGTCGAATATTAAAATGAGTACCAAACGTTCGACGCGCGCGAACCAACGATTCACCATACTTTAGATATTGCTCAACCGCGAACGAGCGGTGCGCTCCTGTCCAGTGACTCATGGCTACTAACAAATCCGCAAGTACCGCGCTTTTAATGATACTCCTCCCAGTCACCTCACTATTATTTCGATAATTGCAGTTTAAAGTTGAAAAATTTCCGCTGGACACCCTTTACCTACTTTGTTATGCACTAATACAATAAATCAAAACCTACTCAAAACGCAAATATAACGCGTAGCGCGTAGCGAAGTATATTATGTACATACATGTAGAAGCTTTTTATTAGCAAATTCTCACTATTTATATTTACTTAAATTACAAATGTGAAAGTATGTGTGTTTGTTTGTTGATCTTTCACGGCAAAACTACTACTATCCTTGACCACTTAGGCCGGCCGCAGGTCAGATTCCTACTAGAGTCCATTTCCATGACCTAAAAGTTCTTTTTTCCGAGTCTGGTAGTTACCTTAGCTATAGTGACTATAATAGAGAAATATATAAAGTGAGGTGTTTCAAAGTGTCATAATAGAAGTGTTTTTATCAATTATATAAGTATTAAAACAGGTATTTAAACGTATTTTTGGATTATAGATATTATCGAATTTTGTTCCAGATTATCTTCGAACCGACCAAGCCAACTTTGCACGGGCAAATAGCTGTATTATAAGGAGTAACCTTTGCTACATTTGATTTAGAGAAATAATTAAGGTTTACATACAATTACAGTAGAAACATCTCCATCTTAACAAGCTCTTAACTTTTAAATAAAATACTGCTTGGCGAACGGAAGCAGGCCTAATTGCACCAATCATACTACAGCCATTCATTTAGTACCAATGTACGTACTATCAGCAAAGTAGATAAGTAAGCAGGGCCGTCAGATATACCCGGACGACTTAACTGTGCACCTCGCGCTGTGATGTAACGCTGATAGAATGCCACTAAACGAACGAGGCGAACACTGGGCGCCGCGCGGGAAGAGGGAGAGGGGTCGAATTTCAGTGAGATGCACAGATAAGTTGTATGAGTTGTAATTTAAGTTTTAACAAACACTAATAGATAATTATAATTATACTGCTTCTGCCCGCTGCTTTATCTACGTGGATGTCAAAATTTCTATCCCCTGTTTCAACCCTTTAGGGATGACATTTTTAAAAATCCTTTCATAGTGGATACTCACTCTTCACTAAGACCCTAAAGGGACATGTCTCTAGGAACGGCAGTTTGAGCTGTGCGTTAATATACCAACAATCACTCAGTCTGTCAGTTTCATATACTATAGATAGATAAACTAGAAAAATAATAATTTACTTTCAATAATCTAAATTTTATTTAAATAAAACCCATGATATTTAAGAAACCTAACCTATCTATTATTTGACAGCCCTGTATACAGATCTACTTTGCTGTCCGTACATGTCCCAATGGCTGAAGAACATTTCCTGACAATTAGCGTACACTAGGCGTCGAAGTCATAACTCGAGTGCCGTTACGCAAGACTGACCAGAGTAAATAAATATCGGGTCAGAGCCCATTCGTCCCCTAAAATTTGTCCCTCAGTATAAAAGTTGTGGATTCGGCCCCTATATAGGTGCCCATTGCTCTCCTGGTAGGGGACCAATTACTATTTTAATAAAAATATTATTTTTAAGGTACCCATTCGTCTCCTCTAATATATACACAATATAAGTTAAAGATTCGGCACCTATTCAGGTGCCTATTGGTCCCCTGAGATAAAATTAGCTATATTTTTTACCTAAGAAACGGTTAACATAGTACACTTGTGAACAGTTTATTAACGCACTTAATTTAATAAATCATAACAGATCATTGAAAAAAGAGCTATGATGAATGATAATCCGTCATGATAATAATATAACTTGTCGATAGGCTTACGATGTAATATTGTCTCTCTACGAATGGCTTGTTAAAAAAACGGGTATTAATGATTTAACACTTAAGAGAACAAAAGTACTAGGCGCGCAGTAACGTGAAGTAGTTATGTACGAAAATCTAAAATTCACTGTATTTTTAATTTTCTCACAAGATCACCTTAATCAATCCAAAGTACTAGGCGCGCAGTAACGTGAAGTAGTCATGTAGGAAAATTTAAAATTCACTGTTTTCTTAATTTTCTCACAAGATCACCTTAATCAATCCAAAGTACTAGGCGCGCAGTAACGTGAAGTGGTAAATAGAAAACGATCGATCGACGAATCGATTAATTATTTTGAAGACTGACTTAATGCCTAGAGGCATTTTATTTAACTTAATCTTATTTGAAATACTTTAAACATGATATTTAAGAAATTATTATATTTTAATTTTACCCTTTTCCGCGCGACTGTACCAGGACTACCAAGCTGCAGTGTACACATGTACATGTACTTATATTAGAAGAATGAATTAAGATAAATATTCTTCAGGGGACGAATAGGCCCCTCAAAAGTTCCAGGGGACGAATGGGCACAGGGTGCGAATCTTAGGAGACGAATGGGCTCTGACCCTAAATATCTATACCCTATCAGTTTATGTATTTAATTAAATGTAAACAACCTTCACATGTTTTTACTCTAAAAATTGCAATAAAAACATATCTACCGACATTGTTTTCATTTAGTTTTTTACCTAGGTTTAGAATGAAGCCGAACACTATAATGCCCTTACTAATAATCACTGTGTAAAGTTATGCAATGAATAAAGCCTGTGTAACTATACATTTTTTGACGTATAAACCTGTTATAACTTTATGCAGCGATTATTAGTAAGGCGCTAAATTACTACTCGACATACTAATAATCGCTGCATAAAGTTATGACAGGTTTATACGTCAAAAAATGTATGGTTACACAGGCTTTATTCATGACATAACTTTACACAGTGATTATTGGTAAGGGCATTATTATACATTTTTTTAAAGTAAATGACCATGTACCTGATGCCTTTGTAACCAAAAATTAACTAAATGTTAATTACCTAAAGCGATGGAGTATAAAGGCATCTCACACACGACAATCTGATCCCAAACAAGGCAGAGCTAGTACTATAGAAACTGGGCAACTGATATACATAGCTACTTAAAATAATATTAAAAAAAAATACACACATCACTACATAGCGTCAATTAAAGTCGCTTTCCTTAGATCGCCTAGTTCTTTAAAAGTCCGCAACGGATTTTGATGCGGTTTTTAAAAAAAATATGTAGATAGGGTAATTCAATGAAAAAGTTTATAGTTTATACGTATAATAGAAATAAGTTTGAATAAAGAAATAGTTATAGATTATACGCAGGGGAAGCCTTCCCCATCACTAATGTTTATATTTAGGAAAAATCGAATATTTTATCAGCCTAGGGTAGGCTAGAAACAGTCACATGTGGTGTATAATTAGTCTGTAAATGGAACTGTATAATCTATCAGGAATTAAAATTATTATTTATTTATTTATTTAATAGTAAAAAAGCTTCATATTGTGAAGATTATTAACACCCGTGCGAAAATGGGGCAGATCTCTAGCCGTAAAAAAATCAAAGATCAGTTGAATAGTAGACAGTTGAAACAGCCTTAGCCTTAAACTGCGAGTGCCCATGTCAAAAAGAAAACATAGAACAAACAATGATGCTCATCACACAAAGAATGTCATGGCTGGAAATCGTACCCACGACCTCCAGCTCCACAGTCAGGGTCACTAACCACTAGACCAACAAAGCCAGTCAGAGTGATCCGTGCCCTCTAAACTGCAGCGTAAAGCGTGGGTGTCACACTAAAATTGACAGATTAATATTTATGGTACCCACTTGACACTTAACGTCATATTTATGACAGGTGAATGTGATTGGACCGGATTTTATGATTGATAAGTGAGTTGACTTTGACTGAGACCCTAAGCTAGGGTTATGTTATTTGACGGGCCTGTTGGTCTAGTGTTCAGTGACCCTGACTGCTAAGCCAGAGGTCGTGGGTTCGATTCCCACCCAGAACAAACTTTGTGTGATAAGCATAAATGTTTGTTCTGTGTCTGGGTGTTATTTATCTATAATATGTATGTATTTAAAAATTATGTAAGTATGTATATCAGTTGTCTGATTACCACAACACAAGCTCTACTTAGCTTGGTATCAGATGGCCGTGTGCAAGATGTCCCAGGATATTTATTTATTTATTTATATTCACGACATCGTGACATGATTTTGTACATCGTGAGGAAACCTGGACTTGTAGTTAATATAAGTCCGAAATCGCCAACCCGTCTTGAGCAAGCGTGGTGATCATTGCTCGTGCCTGCTCTGTATGAGAAGAGGCCTTTGCCCAGCAGTGGGACAGTTATAGGCTGGTATTATTATTCCATTTATTTCATTTAAATACATATAAATTACATTTTTAAATATTGTTATAAAAATAATAAAAACATTTAAAAATATAAAAAATAGTAGCCCACCGGCATCGGGAACAGGGTCCAAGCTACCGATGGTCAGGGCTCCAGAGAGAGGAATCGCCGGACAATGCGCGCCGTGTCCAGGAGTACCGCCTTCTGCATCAGGCCCTTAATCCAGCTGCCTAGCGAGAGCCTCCTTAGGTGTAGATCGAGGCTCTTAGCTATTATGCCATTGGCCGTCACGACTATCGGCACAATGACTGCTGAATCTACGTCCCACATGTCGACAACCTCGCGAGCCAAGTCAAGGTATTTGGACTGCTTATCCTTCTCGGCTTTAACGAGGTTATAATATATGTAGGTAGAATATAATGAAATAGTATAATAGTAATAATAAATAAATTAACAAAAATCTAGTACTAGTCTTATTTAATAGTACTTTTATTCAAAAATTTATAAATGCAAAAATTAAAACAGTACGTATCTAA
The DNA here is from genome assembly GCA_033675125.1 of Athetis lepigone. Taxonomy (NCBI): domain Eukaryota; kingdom Metazoa; phylum Arthropoda; class Insecta; order Lepidoptera; family Noctuidae; genus Athetis; species Athetis lepigone. The sequence goes on from CM066217.1 coordinate 18,523,964, forward strand.
ATATGCCATTACAACAAATATACAAACGGAAAATGGTTTCCTTATTATTATAAAGATTTGGCTTTGTCTACGTGTCATTAAAAGATATTTAAAACTAAGTTTTGCACTCACAAAACTTATGCACAAAATATAATACTACTAAATCATTGGTGACGGAGATTACCTGAAATACGCCCTATTTGTAATAGGTATTAGTCTGAACATATTTTTCAACATTCACCCTTATAAAAAAAATAAAGTCCCATTGACAACAGAAATGACAGCGAGAATCGCGTGATCATCGCATCTCAAAGTACCATGGACCATCATACCTTCTTACACTAAGGTTTAAATAACTCCAATACACGGTGGGCTAAAACCATTGACATTTTACAACTTTACAATCACAAAGAAAGCGATAAAATCACTAACAATAAACCTATACTAACCAAGCCTACAATAACTATAAAATGTCAATAAAATATTTGAATAGTTATTTATGACGATACTAGAATTGGTAATGACTGGGATATTGATTTTAAGATGCACTTTCTGGCTTTCATAATAGTACTACCAATACAATAAAATCAGGGAAAACAGGCATTTGAGGACTGCGTACTTTATTCCACTCATTCACGTTTCGTTGTAAGATTTTGGCCACATTTATACTATCATTAAAACACATATTAAGAATACACTCTGTCAACAAGCCTATTATAAATTAGATGATTATATAGAAGATAAAAATGCTTGGAAACATGCTGGACCTGCTCCATAGGATAATTCACAGTGTAGACAAAACCAAATAGGTTGCTAATTCAAACAGACAATGATTAACTGCTCTTTACATTAGAAATTATACACACATACATAAATATATTTTAGTTATACATTGCGCTGGCTCACACATTATTTTCATTATTTTCATTGTTTGAGGAATGTAGTTTAATTGTGAACATGTGAACACTTTGCTCGCGAACATCATAAAGCTTCTATTTCCTAATTTATATAAAAAGTAGTTTTTTTTTTATTATATACATGTAATTTTTGACGGAAATGGTTTTTGGATTATATTCATTTTAAATCACGCCTAACCATGTAAAAAAAAAACTTTGTAATACGATTATTTTTTAAAAGACATACGTAACAACATTTCCGAATGGGCGGTAGATTCACTTTTGTTTTATAAGTATGACGTTTCAAAGTGCCTTTTTTGGTCTAATGAAAATAAATGATTTGACTTTGACTTTGACTATCTACTTCTATTAGCCGTGTTCAGCGTCTAGAAAAAGCCGTCAAGCTTATGGAACTAGTTAAACACATTTTTATTCAGATATGTTCACAGAAAACGACGATTTTATACAAAAGTTAAACGGACGCATACGCGTCTTTATACAAAACCGTTGGTTTCTATGGACATAAACTGAATAGACCTAAATAAAAATGTGCGTCTTTAAATGAAGCGCTGCCGGGTTCACATGAGGGCCCATAAATGCCCAGTCGCTGGGCCTAGTTTGTATGTATAATGGGTTCTTTCTCTTTCTCTTCTTTTCTAAACATGCGAATAAATTCAAATAAAGAATTACAAAAAAAAACAAAAATTAAGACGCACCAATTTCCTGATCATTTCTGGTTTCTTTTCTTTCTACGTCATCGCATTTAGTGCATTGTGCCAGTTATATTTCTTAAAGGCATTGGCAGATCACTTCCTTGATTGTCATATTATTTACATCCGTTTGTATGATTTAGAAAAAACAAATTAAGTTACTATCTGCCGTTTATTTAGCTGTTTCACCTCCTTCTTTGATTACTGCTCCAGTCCTGTAATCTGTGTAACACTAAAATACCTACACTATTCTCTTTGAATTTGGCTATCATAAACAGAAATATAATTACTTATTCGGATACAGCTGGTAGTTCCGGAAGGTAAATAAATAATAATAACGAAAAAATGTTCAATCAGCGCCATCTACCGGTGAAGTGAGCAAGCGCTACGTCTGTACTTAGCTAAAGTTACATCAAGTTCCGAACGTACTTAACAGATGACATTGGTGCCGATTCCCTTATTCATAAACTAAAATGTGCATCTTTTTTTTCCTTTACATTTTATTTGCTGTAAAATACAAACTTTCTTGACTCTTAATTACTGAAGTCTTATAAATAAAATAATAAAATAAACATCCTGGGACAAATCACACACGGTCATCTGATCCCAAACTAAGCAGAGCTTGTGTTATAGTTTACAGACAACTGATAAACATACTTATATAATTTTTAAATACATATGTACATAACAATTGATAAATCACACCCAGACACAGAACTAACATTCGTGCTCATCACACAAAGTTTGACATGGGTAGGAATCGAACCCACGACCTCCGGCTTAGTAGTCAGGGTTACTAACCACTAGACCAACAGGCCCGTCATAATAAATCATAACATAGAGGAATATTTCTCCTTTTTTACAGAAATACACAAACAAGTACCTAATTATTATAAATATTTGTTCTCTTAACAAGTTGTACAGGAAAAAATTACTTACTTTTTTTTTTAATTTTTTTAAACGTTTACTATATAATTGATATTGTTATAATGCCAATATCTCTTAAATACAGATACTATTAAGACTACGGACTCCTTACAGGAAAACCTCTTCAGATATGAAAACTCTTTAGTCCAATATTTTCCTTATTCCATGACCTGCAATAGACCACCACCAACCGGGGGTTGACCTTAGGTGCACTTGAGTGGTGCATATAGGGATAATCGCCGGTTGGTGTCCCACTTCATATTATAAAACTTTATTTAAGGGGCCTCTGCGAGTTGGGCTTCGGCCCCTCATATGCCTTCCAAAGGTCCGGGGCCCCAGGGTCCCGGGATACGAAAATGTATATAAAAAAAATAATTTATTTATTTTCTCACCACAATACATGTTTTACAGAGGAAGGTTAACCTACTATGTAAGGCAAAAATAAGATGAAACCCTTTTTAGGGTTCCGTAGTCAACTAGGAACCCTTATAGTATCGCCATGTCTGTCCGTCCATAGAATAGAATAGAATAGAATAGAATATTCTTTATTGTACACCAATAGGACAAAAACAGTAAAGGACAACACAAACAAATATGCAAGAGTACAATAGGCGGCCTTATCGCTGAAAAGCAATTTCTTCCAGGCAACCTTTGGATGGAATCAAATTATATAAAAATGGGTAAAGGGTAGTCTATGGCGTACATTAATGTATATAGATATAAATATAAATATTAATATATACAGAAAGATATATATATAGATGTATATATTTATACATACTAATCATAAACAATACATATATACGATAGAAGTAGTATATAAAATAAAATTGAATTTAACCGAGTGATGACAGTGTTAAAGAGCCAAGTAGTGATCTTTAACCATTTTTTTAAAAGTAGTTAGAGACTGTGCGCGTCTAATAGCCATAGGCAGATCATTCCACAGACGAATAGCTTGAACCACAAACGATTTATCATAAAAAGATGTGGAGTGGGCTGGTATCTTCAATATTAAGTTTTCTGATGATCTAAGAGTACGTGAATGTGTGTCACAGATAAACTGGAAACGCTCTTTAAGGTAAAAAGGGGTCGTAGAGTGGAAAAGGATACAGTAAAGCAAGGACAGAATATGAGCATTCCGACGAAGTCTTATTGGAAGCCACTTGAGCTTGATACGAAATTCTGATACATGATCATACTTGCGCAAACCAAATATGAATCTAATACAAACGTTCTGAAGATGCTCAAGTTTGTTCAGTTGGTCCTCTCTGAGATCAAGATAGCTGGCGTCAGCGTAGTCAAGGACAGGAAGTAGAAGTGATTGTGCAAGCGCAATTTTTGTAGCAGTGGGTAGAAAATTCCGCAGCCGTCTCAAGGATCCTGCAGATGCAAATAACCGCTTACTGGTTTCCTGCATCTCATCATGGGAGCCACCCATGACATTTTGCTATCCATAAATATCCCTAAGTTTTTGACTTTATCACTAAAAGGTATTTGGATTCCGTCAAAAATAACTTGAGGAAGATGAAACCAATCAATTTTCGAGACCATCCGTGAACTACCTATAACAATGAGCTGGGTTTTTAAAGGATTTACACTTAGTCCATAGCACTTACTCCACTCCGCTACTTGGGAAAGATCTGAATTAACCTTCTTAATGGCTTCCGATAGTTGATCTACAGGAGCCTGAGAGTAGATTTGAAGATCATCTGCATAAAGGTGATAAGATGAAAGTAATTTGTTTGAGATTGTATTAATAAATATAGCGAAGAGTAATGGGGATAAAACGCCACCCTGAGGAACACCAGCAGTTGTATCGCACCATGAAGAGTATTTATCTTCAATACGAATACGTTGCCGGCGACCATACAGGTAACTGTGAAACCAATCAATGACCGTTGGAGATAAGTTAAGAGAGCCAAGTATACCGAGCAAAATGTCGAAATCAACGGTGTTAAAGGCATTACTGAAGTCCAGTAGTGCAAGTACCGTTAACTTGCCATTTTCCATGCCCAGTCTGATGTCATCCGTAATTTTGACTAAGGCGGTTACAGTGCTGTGACCAGGTCGGAAACCGGATTGGAAGGGATTAAGAAGTCTATTCTTGGATAGGAATGAGCTTAATTGATTATGAATAAGACGTTCTAGGACTTTGGATAGGAATGGTAATATGGAAATTGGGCGATACTCAGAGAAGGATGTGGGAATGGCTTTTTTTGGTAAAGGAGTAATTTGGGCTTGTTTCCAAGTGTCTGGAAAAACACCACTGGATGTAGAATAATTTAGGATGTGGCATATGACGGGAAGGATTTCATCAAGGATAGGAAGTATCATTTTACGGCTGACACAGTCACTTCCGACAGCATCAGAGGTAATAGACGCTATGCTTCTCTTAACATCACAAGCGGTAAATTGACTAAAAACAAAAGATGAATAATCAGGGGATGGAAGCGTAGAAAGATAATTTAAAGTATTATTTTTTTTTGCCTTATCAAAGTTAGACGACGATGAGAAATGCTGGTTCAATAGATTGATGTTGATATCTTGAGAAATTTTATCAATACGTGACTTCCCAATCCCCATTGATCTCAGAAACCTCCAGACCTTAGCTGGGTCTTCATTCTCTACCGACGTGTGAAAATGATGGCGTTGAGCATTCCTACACACCTTATTGCAGTGATTTCGTACGTCAATATACTTTTCCCAATTTGTAACATTATTCCGTGCTTTGTACCTGGATTTGGCTGACACCTTTTTAGCCATAATCTGTATTATATCCTTCGTGAGCCAAGGTGATGGTAGGTGTTTTACCTTCACTGAGCGAATAGGGGCATGGACGTCATACAGAGCTACTAAGTTTACTGCAAACATTTCGACCTTTTCGTCCACTGACTCAGATGTAAAGAGTGGCAACCAGTCAATGTTCGCAGCATCCTCACGAAGGTTCTCAAGATCCATGCTACCAAAACTACGCTGCAGAAGAATTCTTGACTTCGCTTTTGGAGGATGGATTTTATAAGAAAGAAAGATTAGGTCATGATAAGAAAATGCATCAGCCGAACACTGGCCGTGCTTGGCGACGTGATCGGTTGAAGATACGAAAATTAAATCAAGAAGTGAAGGAGAAGAATGAGGGAAATGATGAGTTGCATTTAATGGGAGAATTGATAGGTTGCAAGAATTGATTATAGAATGAAGAGATAGCGATCGGGAATCATTTTTCAGAAGACAGGTGTTAAAATCACCCATAACAATAATGTGACTGTAAGAAGTTACCAAGTTTTCTTGGTATCTGTCCGTCCTCGCTTAATCTCTGTGACCGTTAGCACTAGAAAACTGAAATTTGGTACCAAAATGTATATCAATCACACCGACAAATTGGTACAATAAAAATTTGAAAAAGATGTTTTATTAGGGTAGCCCCCCTATTATGTAAAGAGGGAAGTGATTTTTTTTTAAATTTCAACCCTGACGTGTGATATATTGTTGGATAGTTATTTAAAAATGAATAGGGGTTTACTGAAATCATTTTTTGATAATGTCAATAATATCGGAAATAATCGCTCCAAAAGAAAAATTAAAGCGTCCCCCCCCCTCTAACTTTTGACCCGTAGGTTTAAAAAATATGAAAAAAATCTGGAAAGTAGAATTTTATAAGGACTTTCTAGGAATATTATTTTGAACTTGATAGAAAAAATAGTTTTTGTACAAACAAGACAAAAAGGTTGTACATAATAATTTATGCGTACTTAGTATGTCAACGTAACAAATAGCCTTTTTTTAAACTTATACTACGGAACCCTACATTGAGCGTGGCCCGACACGCTCTTGGCCGGTTTTTTTTTTAAAAAGTGGGTCACAAGCCTACGCACCCTTAGTAGTAATCACAATTAGTCGTTTCATAAGAAGTGGTAATTATATTTCCCATGTCAAAACCCGCGAATTTCCTTACATAAACTTGAAAAGAAAGTTTGTAGATTCAGTTTATAAGTAAATTGGTTAAGGTATGCATGAGTTCCTAATTTAGAAAGTATCTAATTCATGTAGGTAGATATTAAATTTGCAAAATCTCTGTGAAAATCTGCTTAATTACTTCATGTTTATAAAATTTTCTGTTTTTTTTTTTAACATTATTATTACAAAACCGCCCACAGGTTTTGATAAGATTTTGAAAGTTCTTCACGAAAAGACATCCCGTTCAACATTTAACATTTCAATGGATTGTCTCTAGGTGATATGAAAATAAAATCTTTTTGCTCTCCGGTGAACTATAAGTAAAAAACATAAGATTTGTTTCTGGTATGTTAAGTATTTTCATTATTTTAATCAGTCCTTCCTTTCCCCGACAAAGTTTGTGTTATATGAAAAGAAAAAATGCGCTCTCTTTTTATGACTTCATTTAAATTACCCCCATATTAAAATAAAAACACTTACAGAACTAGCAATATCCATAGACAAAAATGTTCAGTGACAGGAACTTTTTTATCTCCATAAAATGCCATCGCTATCGAAACTAAGAAAAGAAACGCATAATTCCTGCACTTATTTCCCGCTTTTCCCCGGCGTGCGTTCCCGCCAATCTATGTTCCCGCGTTCCCGGCAGAGTCCGTTCGGTGTCCGACGGGAGCGCGCGTCCCTTCGTCTCCCGATCGATTGGCGCGTAACGAACTTACTTCGAAGTTTGAATTTTTCAGTACATTCGATTCGGACGTCTTTTGTTTTGTATTTTAAATTTTGGTTTGTTGTGTAGTGATGTTTTGTATCCTTTGTCATTTGTTGGACGTAAAGTTTTAGGTGAGTTCATATATTTTTTTTAATATTTTTGTTCTCTTTTATGAGTGGTCGTGATCATGGAAAGTCCTTAGTAGCTGCCCTTGCGATTATACCGATTCTGCATAGGTATAATAGAAAAATATATATTAGATTTTGTGATAAAGAAGAACCTTCAAAAGCTCGCCCATTTACGTAATTACAAACAAGAGTTTACTTATAGACAAGCAACAATTTCAACCCTAATGACATTCTTATCAGAGAAAATTCCAACAGTTATTATCAGTTTGAATAATTTGTAACCTTGAGAAGCCGAGTTAAATAAGTAACTCAATATGAACCACCGATTGTCAAAGACTATAAAGACGACTTTCATAATCATGATATATTTATGCAACAATGAACAACAACTAATAACAATCAGACTAAGAGGTCTAAGGCCCGTATTAATAGACGTCACTCAACTCCTAGACGCTCTCAAGTCACTTACTGTCCTTGTCATTCTAAAGGGAAAAAATAAGGACAGCAATAAACTTGAGAGCGTCTCAGAATTGTGTGACGTCTATTAATACAGGCCTAAGTAATACAGCTGTACTTCTCATACAGAGAAGGAATGAGCATTGATCACCACACTTGATCAAGGCAAATTGGTGAATTCAGATCAGAAGTACGAGCCTTGTAAACACTATTGTTTTTTTTGTGAGTTTTCCCACGATTTGTTTGACCTATTACCGAATTAGCTATTTGACATATTTTAAGAAATAACACCAAGACAGCTTTTTTTGATAAGTCCTAAAACCCGAATCGTCTTCACGAATTTAACCGTAGAGGTAATAATTATTAGATTTTTAATTGCATTAAATAGATAGTTAGTCAATTTATGCAAAATGTATGGATCATTTTGCATAACTTGACTATTAATCGCGTTTTGACTGTTTATAATAAGCCTTCAGGACTACAATGTTGAAGTAGTACCTATGCCAATTAAAATTGTCATTGTGTCAAAAAAAAAAAACTACATATGTCACACAGAAAGAATTTAAACTAAGCTACCGTTAAACGAATATAATTTTCATTATGACCGTAGTAAGGTACATTATTGACCGCAGTAAGCTGGAAGACTTTTAATGATTCAATTATCCCTGAAGATAAAAAGATAATGATTTTTTGAACCGTTTTCATTAGCATAGATTAAAATCTTGTCAGAATGTTGACGATTTTCGTACGCAATTTATGATGCAAATTATGACAATTTCATTAATACGGGATGATTATTTCTTAAACTGTAGGTTATTTTTCCTGGCCTGACTTTTTTTAAAGATAATATCTGGAACATTACTTCAAGAATTATAAAATAATTAAGTGTATACTATCGCAACTGACCAACTCTGTTACGTCATAATAATAACCTTTTGATGAGATAAATTAACGCATCCCTAAAAAAAACCGGTCAAGTGCGAGTTGAACTCGCGCAACGAGGGTTCCGTCATTTTTTTTTATGAAATAACTACAAATTTACGGTTTTCGGAGTTTTTCTTTTACTTGTGATACATGACCTTGCTTCTTGCACAATTTCATGATTCTTGGTCAATGGAAAGTACCCTATAGGTTTTGATTCCCTTGAAAATGTCTAAATATGCAATATAAGCCACCGTATCTTTTTATTGCGTTGATTTAGAAACTTATTGATTTTTTTCCTGTTTTAAGAGATAGCAGACCTCAGTATGTGATATTAATTTCAGCTTGATATCTCGACGCGTTTCTGACAAATAGGGTCTTGACAGACGGACGAACGGGAGGACGGACGAATGTGAATTAACTTTAAATTTACGGTTTTCGGAGATTTCCCTTTACTTGTGCTACATGAACTTGCTTCTTGCCAAATTTCATGATACTAGGTCAATGGGAAGTACCCTATAGGTTTTGAGTTTTGATTCCCTTGCAAATGTCTAAATATGCAATATATACCGCTGTATCTTTTTATTGTGTGGATTTAGAAACTTGATTTTTTCATTGCTTTGAGAGATAGCAGATTTGAGTATGTGATATTAATTTCAACTTGATATCTCGACGCGTTCCTGAGAAAAAGGTTCTTGACAGACGGACGGACAAACGGACGCCTGATGTGAACTAATTACAAATTTACGGTTTTCTGAGTTTTTCCTTTACTTCTGCTACATGACCTTGCTCCTTGCCAAATTTCATGATTCCAGGTCAATGGGAAGTACCCTATAGGTTTTGATTTCCTTGTAAATGTCCAAATATTCAATATAAACTGCCGTAGCTTTTTATTGCGTTGATTTAGAAACTTGTTTTTTTCACTGCTTTGAGAAATAGCAAACCTGAGTATGTGATATTAATTTCAGCTTGATATCTTGACGCGTTCCTGAGAAAAAGGTTCTTGACAGACGGAGGAACAGACGGACGCCTGATGTGAACTAACTACAAATTTAAAGTTTTCGGAGTTTTCCCTTTACTTGTGCTACATGACCTTGCTTCTTGCCAAATTTCATGATTATAGGTCAATGGAAAGTACCCTATAGGTTTTTTTTTTTTTTTTGGTGAGTCATCCAATGACTGCTCCCGTCCTGGGTGCGACGGGAGGGCGTGTCAGACTCTTACTGACTAAAACCCACTCATGTTCCTTCGATTGCCCTTTATGTTCCGAGGTCACGGTAACTATTATAAACATTCCGCAACACCCTATAGGTTTTGAGTTTTGATTCCCTTGAAAATGTCTAAATATGCAATATAAAACGCTGTACCTTTTTATTGTGTGGATTTAGAAACTTGATTTTTTCACTGCTTTGGGACATAGCAGACTTGAGTATGTGATATTAATTTCAGCTTGATATCTCGACGCGTTCCTGAGAAAAAGGTTCTTGACAGACGGACGGACAAACGGACGCCTGATGTGAACTAACTACAAATTTACGGTTTTCTGAGTTTTTCCTTTACTTCTGCTACATGACCTTGCTCCTTGCCAAATTTCATGATTCCAGGTCAATGGGAAGTACCCTATAGGTTTTGATTTCCTTGTAAATGTCCAAATATGCAATATAAACTGCCGTAGCTTTTTATTGCGTTGATTTAGAAACTTGATTTTCTCAATGATTTGAGAGATAGCAGACCTGAGTATGTGATATAAATTTCAGCTTGATATCTCAACGCGTTTCTGAGAAAAAGGGTCTTGACAGACGGACAGACGGACGGACAACAAAGTGATCCTATAAGGGTTCCATTTTTATCTTTTGAGGTACGGAACCCTAAAAAGGGTGATTAAGTAGAATTAAATTGTCAGATAACTTTCAAGTGACGAATAACAGTTTGATAGTTTGACAAGAACATTGACAGCTTTTGTACAGACAACATTATCAAACTGCCATATTTGTTTTTCATATAAAAGTGTGCTGACGATTGATAATCAAATCTAAATATATACCTTTTTTTCGCGGAGAATCCGTAACCATGAGGATTCTCCGCGAAAAAAAGGTATAGATTAAAAGGTATAGTCCGTCAGGGGGAGATGGAGGGTTATGTCGAACTCTTACCGACTAAAACCTCATGGTTCCTCCTTCTACCGGGAGTCAGGACTTCAGGAGCACGGTATACATTTAACGCATGATCTGCAGCCCCGAACAAAACTTAAATCTACACCTACTACAATCTAATTTTGTTTTAATGCTTTAATTTTTCATCGACCAAGCGACAGCCGGCTGTCGCGCTGCTATTGTCTGTCTGTCTATTGTTTCTCGTATCACGTTTGTTCATAGGTTTAATTTCTGCACGTGTCTTATTAAAAAAAAAGGATTTGTAAATGACAGCCGGATATTTGAGCAATTATCATCACGCTATGACTGATGCGTACTACGCAGTGAGCAAAAACGTAACCCAAGTAAAACCTCGGGGATGGCTAGTCAATAAATAATTTAAAAAACGCCAATCTATAAATCCTCGAGTCAGCTGTTTTGCTAATATGGCGGGTTGAGACTGCGTCTCCCCCATATTGTACTGAGTTCGACCCTCGGTGAGTGCAATCTAAACAATAAAAGCGTGCCATGTTCATTAAAAACTATTTGTGTTGACATTCTGGCAATAGAATATATTTAGCAATTTATTGATATTGAAAAAACTGATCTTTACGCAATACTTGAATACATAATAATATCAACAACAAATTCTCAGATAACAAAATGGCAACTAGAGATAGAATTTCAACGTATTGTGAATGGAGTATATGTCAAATATCTATTTCTATTGTAACCTAACCAACCAATAGATAGGTTATTGAAAATTACCTTAAATCACTAATTATTACAGGCGACGACACGTCTACAACTTTCCGATTGTAAAGAAGATCGTTTAGTCCCGAAAGCGAGTATCCGCGGACATTACAATTTCTGACGGGGGTTAAACTATGAAGAATGAAGACTTTTCTTGGCTTTACAATGAGGACTGTGGTTGCTTTCTTAGAAATTTAAATGACCACGATTACCCAACCTCTGGGACTACCCGATGGGAAGATCGGGTAGTCCCAGAGGTTGGGTAACCTTTAGGGAGGACTTTAACCAGAACTGGGAAGTTCTGGTTAAAGTCCTCCCTAAAATCAATGCAGACTAGACACTCTATTCTCCTACCTACTCGAATCAGTCCTCGTGGTACGCATCAAGGTTATTTCGCCACGTTCTTCTGGACCGACCTCGGCGATGCGGTTCATCTTCTAACACCTATTGCGTAGAGACTTTCTCAACGGTCATTGTGCATTCCTTCTTCCCGTATGTTATATAGATAAATATTGGTTTTTATTGCAATGATTCTTCTACATCTGCAATATTCACAAGGTCAGTTGTTTCGCTAATAAGGGGAACGAGAAGGTCCCCTTTTCCAACCCCTAGCTGAGTGTAATGTAAACAATATTAGCGGTTCTTGTTGGGAGTAATTATCAGTAATTTGAGTTAGCTTAGCCTTGTAGGCTAATTACCCGACTACCGAAAGGAAGTTTATTTTAGTATTGGTAGAGCTCTAATGGAGGTCGTCCTGAGATAAACACCATTCTTACTTCAGAACCAAATCAGCGTTGCGTTATGTGTCGGCGGCAGTGGTGTACCTAAGGGTCAAAATTAGTCCCAGTATTCAAGAGAGTTTACGATTTAGAAAAACCCGAAAAATTCGCTGAGACACTTTTCAAATCCACGGCTTACCTGCAAGTACAACTAGCTCCCTCTTAAACAAACAAAAAACAGACTAGCACCATAACCGAATCGTATCAAGATTGATTTGCCAAACGTGGGTTTGCTTCCTTCCCAGGACAACTCATGGGTGATGAGCATGTGTTCCCTAATAAAACACACCCAGATCTCTTTGGGTATTAGTAGAGTTATGTAATTATAAAAGTATATGGATATAGGTACCTATATTAGTTGTCTATTTACTACAGTACTGGCACCGCTTAGTTTAGGATCAAAGGATCTTGTGTGGGTTGTCAGAAGATGTTTATTTCTTTTTAATTTTTATCAAAGTAACTTTCACAATCATCTCTTTAAAAATCCCAAACTTTGACTTTGAAAGAACCTTGCATTTTAATACACCTAAGTCCTTTATCCTTCTGCCCGTAAACTTGGAATCAATATGAATGGACCGAATCCTAAATTGTTTATATGTAGCGCGGGCACGTGGCGACCACAAAGACGAGGGGAGATGCTCTTCAATACCACCGGATTATTACCGAACCAGACAATTTATAACGACCAACCGTATAATTATAGAAGAATATTTACATCATTTTTACCATGCTCGGACTGTTAAATTTTTCGGGTAGGAAACGTACTTACTTATTACCTAAGTAGTTGTTTTATAAATCACATTTTTATTGCCGTGATTTCCCATTGGTTAGGGCAGCCGCCTAGTTACCGTGGCCCCGGAACATAGTGGGTTTTAGTCTCATAAGCCTGACACGTCCTCCCGCCCCGCACCGGGTGGAAGAAGTCATTAATTGATGATTTCCCACTCACAAAAAAAAAGCTGTCCAGGCTGTCATTCGTAGACCATTGACGGTAGTAAGGAGGGACGTGTAGTAAGGAGCCAAAAAATTAAATTCATATTCTATCCAAAAAGAATACAGAGGGAGATACCAGTAACAGGGTTGAAGAAGTCTGATAAGTAGTTGACTCACTTAGTAGTATGACTTTATGAACTACAACCACAGGAGTGAATCAGTACCTAAGCTAAGTTCGAATCACGAAAACACTTTAAGGGTCGCAAATCTATACATGTGAAAGAAACATAAGAAAAAATTTATAAAAAAAATAAAAACAAAAAAAAAACACCTTAAAATTAGGAAGCCGGTGGCTCCCGTTCTGTTTTCTGTTTTGCATTGCCACGACAACGTCCTTCTCCTTTTTAGGTAGGTTTAAAAAGTTGATCGAATCTTCAACTAACACTAGTAACCCGAGGGCAACTTTTCTTGCACGGCAAAAATAACAAAAGTACTAGTAATAAAGCTTAAAACACACAGATGCGAATACGACGATATGTACAGAACAGATTACCGTACAACGTCGAACCATTCGGATCTGTGTAATAATAGCAGTGGATGCACCCCATAGCTGCGAATGCGATCCACGCCGTCCGTCATGTGCACTCGCCCTTACCTAATCTAAAACAATTTAGAGCTGGGTATTAAATGGAATACTATACTATAATTTGCTTTGAGGATTTATGCAGACTGGTTTGAATTTGGAATTGAATGTGGATTGAATTTTTTTGTCTGTGGTTTTGGTAAAACCTCTTTTGGTAATTGATTTTACAAAATTATGAAACTTTATGGGGTTTCGTAGTTAGGCTATGGCTTCAACTGTCACAGTTTTCAGGTTTACCTGAACGTGTCTTCTCAGCTTGAGGTTATTTGACAGGTATACCTGCTCAGGCAAACCTGTCAAGTATACCCTAACTTGTATGGCTATCACCGGTCCTTTGAAACGTAGACGATTTTTGGTTACGGACGTCGAATGGCCCGCGGTCCATTTGGTTTGGGCCGTTCAAACTAAATACCCTGTCCGTGACCTCGTCTAATAAAGTTCATAATAGGAAGAGTCATAAATAAAACTACAAGATTAAAAAATAGTAAATAAAGTGGATGTCGAACTTCCATTCACTATTTTAACCCTTTAGAGGTGAATTTCCAAAAATCCAAATATCCCATCCAAGTGGATACAACCCCTTTACAAAGAACACACCCACGAAGTTTCAAGTCTCGAGAACCAGTGTTTTTGGCTGTGTGCTGATACCTATATCGCCCAGTAAGTTAGTCAGTTTACCATATTATCTAAGTATATATGTATATATAGACATGTACATAAATCAATATCTATCTGAGCTAAGCAAAATGTCAATAACTTTTCGACCACAAGGATTCTTGGAAACTCATAAAGGTGGTAACAAATAAACATTATTAATAGGGCAACACAATGTTACGGTATTTTGAAAATGAGAAGAATAGCAACACAGTTCTCCTGCCGCGGAAGTAATAAATCTACTGTGGAATATTGGTTAGTACCGCGGTCGTTAGAGAAGTATGTAAAACGTACTTACAATGTTATGTCAATGGTGCATTTGAGCAGTTTCATGGATTCGCTAAAATTTATGTATTATAAACCTTATATAATATATATAATTATAACCTAAATTATTTATCTTAAAATTCTCTTATGGCACGGAAATGGCAGTCTTATTTTTGGGGATAACTAATTGCCATTTTTACCCACATTGATATAAATATTATTTATTTTTCTGCTGAAGACTAACTAAGTAACGATGTTATTAATGAAGAAGTTAGTTTTCTAATCTAAATTATAAAATGTGAAAGTAACCCTGTATGATCTGTATTTTAATGTGATCGCATTCAGCACATAGTATAAAACAAAGTTTTATCGCTAGCATATTTCGTACTTAATATTATAAATGCGAAAGTAACTAAGACGCCCGACAATCATCTCCCTAGCCTTTTCCCAATCGTGTTGGGGTCGGCCGCCAGCCTAACCGGATTCAGCTGGATACCGGTGTTTTACGTGGAGCGACTGCCCACCTGACCTCCACAACCCAGTAACTGGGCGACACGATACCTCTTGGTTAGACTGGTCATAGTTTCTGGCTAACCAGTAACGACTGTCAAAGTTCTACGAATGACAACCGGGACCGGGCACGGGATGTCAGTGATGTCTAAGATAAACTTTAGAAAGTACATATGAATTGAAAAAGTCACATTGGTACTTGCCCGGATTCGAACCCACAACCTCTTACACGAGAGGCGGGCGCCTTATCCAATGGGCCATCACAACACGCCCACAACTAAGACGCCCGACAATAATGTACGTAAATTATAATGTTTGTAAAGTTCATAAACGCATCATCAACGTACGCACACTTCGCACTCTAGGTGACACATAATTCCGCAGTCTGCACTTGATGTCATCGGCAGGAAGCAGACTGCGTCCAACTGCTCTAGTATTGCGACCAGCGGGCCTTGATGAGGTTATAATTATACCTGACTTTGTGTCACTGAGTAGGACATTCAGAAGAGTTAGTTTAGGAAAGTAAATATTACTAATGTTTTTTTTTTATGGATGGGAAATCATCAAATGACTTGTTGCTCCTGTCCTGGGCGGGGCGAGATGATGAGGGGGCAATGATGCTACCTACTCTGTAAAAGAAGAAGAAGCCTTTATCATGCAATGGCACGGTTATAGCTTTTTTTTTGGAGTGGGAAATCAACAAATGACTGCTCCCGTCCTGGGTGCGACGGGAGGGCGTGTCAGACGAATCAGTAAAAACTGATTAAAACCCACTCATGTTCCTTCGGTTGCCATTTATGTTCCGGAGCCGCGGTAACTATTAGCACTATTCCGCAACCCCGGCAGGAATATTACTAATGATCAGAGTAGAATAGAGCACTTTATTGCATTTACATGCTATAACCGTGACTGCAGCAACGGTCGCCTGGTAGACACGGCTGACACGGTCGAGCACACGGTGGAGGTGTGCCCCGCGTTGGCGAGCCATCGACGTGACCTAGTAGAGGCGATCGGCGGCGGTGACCTCTCGCGCCCGGCGCTGGTCCAGGCCATGCTCCTGGGCGAGACTGAATGGGAAGCCTCCTTCTGCGAAGCAGTTATGCTAGTGAAGGAAGCGGCGGCGCGCGAGAGGCAACGGCGAGCCCAGCCACCGACTACCGGCCACCGTAAGCGCGGGTCTGGTAGCTCGCCGCCCGGCTAGGACCAGGCTCGCGTCGACGCGGACGGCGCGTTAGTGTTCCACGCGCGCCTCAAAGGGAAGTCAGCACGGGAAGGATCCCAACGCGTGTCAACGCCTGCCAGGGTTGCGGAATATTTATAATAGTTACCGTGACCCCAGAACATGAAGGGCAACCGAAGGATCATGAGTGGGTTTTAATCAGTTTTTACTGATTCGTCTGACACGCCCTCTGACTGACAGACAGAGTTACTTTCGCATTTATAATATTATAAGTAGGGACTAGCTATCTCCCTGTATCATTCGTATTTTTTTTTTGGTAACTGTTCGTATCACGCAGTTCTTGAGATTACCGCGTTCTACCCAATTATTTTTATCGATATTAAGTTCTGATTAAAATATCTGGCAAATAAATTCATTCAAACTCTGTTCAAAAGGATTAAGTGAAGTGGATTTTCTGCTGTTTTGTTTAACTTGTTCCCTAGAATCTATATTATTATGTGTTAATATTACTTTGTATTAATTAAGGACATTGTGTTGGGATTAACTTGCATGTTAATAATTAATGACTTGCCTTGATTGCTCACCGTGGTTGTCGAAGTTATTATAATTGTTGCGGATTGCAGCGCGTGTCAAAGGGTTTTATGGTCAAATATGTAACTTGGACATAAATTCATTATCTTTATAATTTTATGCTTGGGTTTTGCACTGTTTATTTCGTCGTCCAAAGGTAACCATCAGCACTAAGTATAATTATATTTCTTTTATGACATAAAACAAGTGAAAAGGTTTTTTTTTTGGAGAGTGGGAAATCATCAAATAACTTCTCCCGTCCAGGGCGAGGCGGGAGGGCGTGTCAGACTTTTACTGACAAAAACCCAATCATGTTCCTTCGGTTGCCCTTTATGTTCCGGGGCCAAGGTAACTATTATAAACATTCCAACGTGAAAAGGATAACATACACATATCCATTAATGAAAATTCTTTAATAAATCCTATTTTAGTAAAAGATAGAAACATTTTTACATAACAATGTATCATCACAAATGCATTGTCACATTCTGAGTCAACTAAAACCAAACAAAGTTAGGATCATTAGGAAAAACTGCAAAAAATATTTGGCGCCCTATCCTCAATTAAAATCCACAAAACATCGTACGGCAGATTGAAAGTGTCACGCGAGCACTAATTAAACAATTAATAACGTCTGGCTGGCCAATTTGTGAAATGTGTACATTTAATTTCATGTTTACTTATTTTAACCAGACTGTAAGCTTTTTACACGCTCGATTGCTTTACAGCTTTACCGTAAAGTAAGTGAAGTTGAAATAGTGCCGACTAGTGACTAAACATGAATGTGCCGATGCCGACTAGTCGGCGTAAAGTAAGTGAAGGTGAAATAGTGCCGACTAGTGACTAAATAGTCCCTGACAGTGCCGACTAGTCGGTTAAGCCGACTAGTCGGCCACATCAGTAGTCGGCCGAGTAGTCGCGGATGTCGCTGATGGATGCATAAGATATTTTTATTTGCGATAGACATTTATATTTCTGATTAGTTTAGTAAAAGCGCAGATTTTTTTTTTATAAAAACCGAACTCCGTCCAGTTTAATAATAAATATTTAGAAACAATTATAATAGAAGTAATATAACATATATGTTCCTTAGCGCTCGAAGACGGCTGTGGGAAATGCAACCGAATCAGCTTTAAACGATGAATCACGTTTTCCCAGCATTATGCATTTATACCAGAGAAAATTTCTATTACATCTAACGAAGTTGGATAACCATATTCCTGACTGTAAGTCTCGAGGCAGTAAACTGACTAATTACAATAACGGTTAAGACTAACATTTACTACCTTAGGTTAAAGATCAAGACCGAACAGCGCTATTGTGGCCATTCGACAGTTACTTCTTTATAACTTACATGCAATTTGTTTCTTACTAGTTTTCGACCGCGGTTCGCCCGCTTAGATGTGGTGTATATGTTATAGGCAATGTGTACAATGCAGGCATTCTATACAATACCTAGGAAATGTATAGAATGCCGGGGTCGTTCAGGCAATGTATGAAATGATGTTCAATGTTTAAACTATTTTACACTTTACCTAGGAAATGTATAAAATACCTAGGCATTGTATAGAATGCCAGTTGAAGCACAGGCAATGTATGTAATCGATTTTTCTTCTCTATGATTTTGTTAGATAGGTACTGATCTTTTGAGAGCTAATACTAATTTCAACTTCCATTAGCATACACCGATAAGACATGTGTTCTATTGGTTTGCATGTACGGTCACGGTCTGAAAGTTTTTACCACCATAAGGTTCACAATTGCATGCACACATTGAGGCAACAAGTTCTAAATGTCTATTTCATGATAATTTGATTGATCACAGATTATTTTCTCTAATGATATGACAATCAATCGCTATAGGTGATGGACTGACTACTATAAAGGTTTGATATACAGAAAACCTACTTTTAAAAACAATTATTTTTTTAAATAAGAATATGAAGACATAAAATAAATAAAAGTTTAAAAAAAACTTTATTCAATATTTGGTATAACATCACTTTGCAGCTATGACTAATTTAGTTTTTTGAATATGAATATGAAGAAATAATAAAAAAACACTGAACAAAATCTTTATTAAATACTATCTGTCCCCCGCGGTTTTACCCGCGTAGTTCCCGTTCCCTTGTAATTAAATAAAAAACTTTCCTATGCCCTTGCTTAGGCTATAGAGACTATCTGTGTACCCGTTTCGGTAGTTTTGGCGCAAAAGCAAGACAACAGACAGATAGTTACTTTCGCAATTATAATAGTAGTATAATAGTTTTTTTAAATAATAATAAGGAAATAATAAATCAAATCTTAAAAAATCTTTATTCAATATCTAGTATAACATTACTCCGCAGTTACGACTAGTGCATAGATGCAACAAGATACGCGCATATATCAGTATTTCTGGTATCATTTTCTGGTATCACTCGAGCACAGCGTGATCTATGAGGATTTCTTTTATTTTGTCAGTTCCAGCGCTGATCCATAAGCCCTCACATTTTTTTATTGAGTTTAAATCAGCAGACCGAGCGGGCTATTGAATGAGATGAATAATTTCACGGTGCAGAATGAACCACGCCATAGTAGCACAAGCTGGGTGTATCCGTGCATTATCTTGAACGTAATTAATGTGAAAGAATTCTGTTGCAGGATACACTACGTAGTAGACAGCATCACTTCTTCCTGAATAATTTCCATGATCTAATATAACCTCACAGTAAATCACAATAGTTATAATGAATTTTCGTGATAAGGCACTAATGATATAAAACTATGTCCATTTTCAAAGATTGCCCCTTGCTCCAGGGTTAAACTTGCCATTTTATTTCGATTTGAATAAAAATATTTCGTAAAATTTTACTCTTGTCTAAACGACGTTCAAACGATATTTTTTGACAAATGTCAATTCCACAAATAAAATTAAGAATAGAGTTTCGTCATCACATATGGCGAGATAAATAGACGTTACTAAGCACTGACTTTGGCACTATACCTGTCACTGTTACACAACTGCCAAACGTCAAGTGCACTATCGAGACGAAACATGGTTAAGCCGAAGCTGTTGCTTAGTAACGTCTTTGTTGTTCTCGTTGTGTCATTTTGCACAATAACTTCTAAAAGGTAACAAGTAACATGATATGGCATTTTAGATTTTAATGAAAAAAGTGTGATATAGAATGTACTTTCAAAATTGGTTACCCTTTTCAGACCGCGACAGTACATACGAGTTTTTGCGTAGAGGGCGTTTCTCACATAGCAGTTGCCTTAGGATAAACATTTACATTTACAACGTACCAAAAAATTTCAGCAGAAAGTCGCCCTGTTCATTAATTCTTACCACTTGATTATGGAAATTTGATCATGAAATGAAAAAAACCAACAGTATTTATTTAAAATAAGCTTTTATTGTACTTTTAATAAACTGTAGGTAACATAATTTTAATTCGAAAGGAAATAAAATCTTAGGTAACATCTCTGAACAAACTATAATAGAGTAATATGAAAATTGCAGTCTAGTTACTTGTGGGTACTTAATAACAAAAACAATTATTTTCTTAAATATCTTCACATGTTCAGTTTTCGACACAAAATCTATGCGCTACGTTATCAAAGTAATAACATTATTATTCAAAAAATACTTAGGTAAAGTTTGATTTATACCATTCAAAATCAACATTATTAAACTTTAATTTAACACAAACATTACTCTAAATAATATAAATTAAAAATCTTCTAAAAAGGTTTCATATGTAGGTATTAAAAATGTGTAGTCAGTCAAGTGTGAGAAATATTATTTACCATTTCATTATCAAAAGTAATAATAGAAATGACATAAAGAAATAATAGAAACACGTGTCTCCTTCTCGTGGTCGTTCATTATACACATTGCCTAATGCGCTTTGGGCAATTTATACAATACCTAGGCAATCTATGAAATGAATCGTATTATATACATTGCCTGAACGTTTTAGGCAATATATATAAAGCCTAGGCATTCTATACAATATATTCGATTATACACATTGCCTATAACATATACAAAAATACAGCTTACTTTTATTTTTTAAATAAATAAAAAAATACACTTTTACACGTCAATTATTTTTCTTATTTATAAGCGAACGATGGAGCCGGTGTTTTTGAGCTGGACCACTCTGAGAAGTAACAACTGAAACAATCTCAGAGGTCAAAGTCTCTTTTAAAGTCCATACAATATTGTATTGGTCAAATTATGCGAGGACCATGAAGGTCAATAACTGAAGTGATCTCTTGATGAGAACACACAGATTTGTGTGGAATAGGTAAATCTAAAATGAGTGGACTTAATCTTGACATATCTTGCAAAAACTATCTTTTGTTACTTGTTTGTTTCTTAACTTTTGTTTAGAATAAATCCGAATACGAAATTACTATACCACATTTGTATACGAATTTTTGCTTTCGGCTTTATATGCTTAGGTACATAATTATTTATTTCACTAAAGTTTGCGACGACTGCAGAAAAGTAGATTAGTACTCAAAACTTTGCATGTTCATTACGTACTAACTATATGCTTTATGTTTCTGTTTATTTGAAAAGTCGCTTCTTACTGTGGTTCTACGTTAATAAAAGAAACAACTGCTCAAATTTCATGGTTCTAACTTCTGCAGTTTCACATGAGTGTTGATTACTACGAAAAAGTGATGATAAAACCATAATACCTCTTTATGTAATAACTAAGCAGTTTCGTCCAAATGGATGAAGAAACTTCCGTCCCCTATTTTTTTCCGTCTCTAATTTTTTTTTTATCATTTACAGCTCAAATTTCCAAATATCCTTTCTTAGTGGACTCTTAACATTTTTTTTGGGAGTGGGAAATCATCAATTGTCTGTTTCCCGTCCTGGGTGCGGCGGGAAGGCGTGTCAGACCCACAATGAACACACTCTCCGAGTTTCATGTCTCTAGGACCAGGGCAGGAGTTTGGGCTGTGCGTTGAATTATAACCCATTCAGTTTATCATATTATACAATTCATAGAAGACTAACCTGTCCTCACCTCACGGTCTCACCCGCGTTATGTTGTTTTTGATTATTGCTCCGCCCCCGTAGGCCAGTGTTGTGTTATTTTTTTTTTTTTTTTATTTATTTATTTGATTCAGGCAACTGGGGCCCATAGAATGTACAAATTACAATCTTAAAAACTAAATACATTATTATTTAACACGAGATGACGGCGTCGTGTTGCGCTGCGAAGTATCACGTAACCTTCCACGGAACCGTCGAAACATGACACCCTTCGGCCAAAACTCTTCTTTGAGGAATGTGTCTAGATGTTGTGTCGGAACACGCACCACAAACGACTTAAAATTGGTGTTGTGGCGCGACTCCAACTGCACGACCCTCAGAGTCCAGTTGGTCTTCACTCGCATATATTCCACGAACTCCTCAACCTTCGTGGAATGATGCAGTCTGGACACATACAGCTGCGTCGTCGGTATAGCTGCACGAAGCAACATGTTCGGTCCTGCCAGCGCGCTTCCGCACTGGTTTCGACAAAGAGGCTTCTTTCTCTTCTTTTTCTCCACTTTTATGAAGCCATCTTTATCATATAAGCTGCTCGTTGGTTCTCGCTGTTTAATGTCCAAGCCAACGCAGCTCTGCTTACCCCTTTTTACATTACCTACTTGCCGAGTTGTTTGTGACATAGCAGGTTTATGTGCGGCAACTATTGCAGAGTAGGCACGTCTTGGGGTCGACGCACTTACATGAGTCGCCACTTCGACCGGTGACGAAGCAGCGACGACGGCGGGGCAAGATGCAACGCATGCAGTATTAGCAGCGGGTGACGCACTGGAACTCGCCGACTCAAAACTGCCGATGGATGCATTTTGCGCTGCGCGACGTTTATCCAAGCCAAAGGTGTTAGACGGCCTACATTCCAAAACTGCGTTGCGCAACAATTCTAGTTCGGCACGCAGCTCACCTATGGTGTTATTCGATATCTCCAACTTGGTATGAACCTCGGCCAGGTTTGCTTTCAGGGATGTTATATCTTTCAGCAATCTGGTGACGTCGACGTGGTCAAACGTAACGGGGGGCAGCTTATACAGCTCCTTCGCCACAAATGCGGGCACGTCGTCCGGGTCGGTGCTCTTCATCAACGCAATAATGTCTTGAACACACCTTTGTCCGCCATCCCTCCGCATGTAGCATATATCCTATTCTGATGTGTAAGCTTAATTAATGTAAAATTTCATCAAAATTCGTTCATTTCTTTTTGCGTGAAAGAGTAACAAACATTCACACACACATACAAACTTTCCCATTTATAATATTAGTAGGAAAGGTAGTAAGTAAGGTAGTAAGTAATAGGAAAAAGGATATACTTAATTATAGATATACTAGATGTAATCAATCGACAGCGCACTAATAATGCACCCTTGTAACATGGAGCATTTAGTACATACATTCATATTATTGCCAGCAAATAAATTCCCCTCTATTTGCTTAGGCACGTCAATAAGCCGGCCATTTTGTTCGATGTTTGTTTAAAAATCAGCGTAAAGAGGAATTCTATGTGTGTTCGCAAATACTTTTGTTTGTACATTTTTATTTTGTTTTTAGAACAATATTTGAATGGAGAAATCTTTTGGTATGTTCAATTGTTTGTTTGATTTGGCAGCCCAGTTTGATGTATGTTTTTTCTGTGTCCGTTATTGGACCGATTTTAATTACTGGGTGTTCCTATGTTCGGCAAAATTATGTAATTATGTAAAAACAGGTTTAAATGAAAAAACTGTAGTAAAAACTTATTTCCTTTGAAATATTGACATATGGCTAAAGGAGGCACGCGGTGCGGTTAGAAAATAGAGGGAACTCTTCAACTTAATTGGAAAACATAATGATGCGATTTTTGGTATATTCTACTACAGGAAAAGTATTTGGAGATTCATTTTCAATTCGACAGATTTGCGATAGTTAATGAGGGTTTTTGCGTATCGACATGACATTGACAGATTATGTCAAAATTCACCAATCATCTAGCGGATTTCTCATACGCAAAAACCCTCATTGCAAACCTGCCTGCATAAATCGCTACGATAGCCTTGCGATATACATGCATTTTTAGATAAATCGTATCGTAGCGCCACCTAGCCACAGTGGGCATTATGCCTAAGTTGTGGCGTCTGATAAAAGAACACAAACAGATAAACCGCTATAATATTATCATTTCCCTATATCAGTCATATTGAGATTATGTCCAATTTCCCGCGCGTTGTTATTATTGATAGCTGATAATGTGACTAGGTACCTACTTACCTAGGTACTACTGCTGAAAAGCACCTATGTTGTGTAATTGAAATAGGGTTGCCCAAAGCTGGCCATTGACGGTCATTTTGGCGCGTCAGTTGAATTGTCAAATCGCCATGCCAGAGTTGGTTAGCTGCCTAAACCATTAGGAGTGACGCCACAGTTGCACGACTAGACTGACGCGAAAAATGGCCGTCAATGCCCAGCTTTAAGGTCATCCGCACTCCGCACCGACTCGCCTCCTGCGGCTAGTATTCTTTATATGGACTTGTATGGGCATGCGGTCACTATATCAACTCCGTAGCGTTACCGGATCGCCTCGGTTATAAGGCGAGTCGGTGCGGAGTGGGTGCCGGGTGGCTCTAATGACCTTTAGTGGCTCTTTCGCCCGCAGGTTCGCCCACATGGGTGTCGAACTTCCATCCTCCAATCCACTATTTTAGCCTTTCCAAAAATCCTCTTAGTGAAAACCTATTCTTTACAAAAACACACCCAAGCTTCATATTTCTAAGTTCTGTGGTTTGATGCGCTGTGCGCTGATAAATCAACAGTCGTTCAGTCAGCTTCTCCTTTTAGATGAATGGATTTGTTTAAAACCGTGCCTTTTTAAAAACTAAACTTTGTTTGCCGCTATTTTTGTGACATGTTTCTTTTTTCTTTTGTTGAAAATAAGTTGTACAGAAACAAAGCTATTTTAGTGCCACAACTACGGAAAATTCCTTCAATTATTTAATTCAAAAAGAATAGACTGCTACTTTTTTTCTACCCTTAGCAATACCTAAACATATAGAACGCGTAAATTTTGTAGACGCGAATAAAAGCTTGATATCTGTTGTAATTTCTGTCGTTGCCTCCCAAAGACAAAATATTTAACCCTCCCAACGCGGATAGAAAATTAAACATTTCAGGCGTTTCGCATCCAAAACAAAAATAAAACGTACGTATCAAGAAAAGCAATATACCTTTCAGAGGGTTACAAGAAAAATAAGTCTAAATATAATAAACAACGACTGTTTTTACTTTTGTTTACAAAATGCGGCATTTACAAAGTAACTTTTGGTTCATTGACTTTAATGTTAGTGTTACACCTTGATAGAGTTAGATTATATAAACACGGGGGATCCGTTTGTTTACGTGCGCCGGCGCAGTGTTACTGATTGATCCACAGTTGAATTGGTATCCACTGAAGTTAGATGTTTGTAACGATAACTTTACATTTATTGAACAAATGACTGACTGACAAGCTTTAGATCTTACTGCAGTTACAACTGATGTACACAATGAGGTAGCAATCAAGATATGTATCGACGAGTCTTGATTCAGGAAAATTGTTGGTTTAGTAGTTTGATTCTTTGTTTGTGAACCAAGTTTTACAATTTTATTCTAACTTTAGCAAATTATTTTCAACGGACTTCAAAAAAAAGGAGGAGGTTTTCAATTCGACTGTATTTTTATTTATACATAAACATGTTTGTTTGGATGTCTTATTTTGTAGAATATTCGAATTTAAAGAAATGGCCGGATAAAACAATGAAAAATTATAGTCTTGTTTATAAATATCTAAACGAATATGAGAAACAAAATTCTATATCAATTCCTTGCGTCCATTTTAAGAGATCCATAAAATTATCCCGATATTTTAAATCATCGGCTTTAAAGCGAATTAAAAAAGAAAGTTTCAAAATCCCCCTTAATTTTTTTTTTATTTTTTATATTACTTATGGGCTTACTCTTGGTCCCAGACTAGTCCGAGGGCATAGACGGGGCCTACGATGGAGCGAGCTCACCCAAAAGATGCTTATGCACTCGTTTCTTGAATACATCCGGGTTATATGCATTTGGAAACACAGACGCCGGCAGGGAATTCCATTCTTTTAAATTCCCTTAAGGTGGAAAATAGTATCATACTTATATTAGATAGGCAGTCGCTTCACGCAAAATACTAGTACCCAGCTGAACCCGGTTAATTAGGAAGCTGACCTTAGCATACTTGGGGTAAGGTTAGGTAGACGATGATATACTCGTAGCAACTAATTTCAAATCTACTTTCACACTAAGTCCTTCGACCAAGCGACAGCCGGCTGTCGCGCTGCTATTATCTTTCTATTGTGTCTCGAATCACTTTTATTCGAAGGTTTAACCTTTCAACGACCAACCGACAGCCGGCTGTCGGGCTGCTATTGTTTTTCTATTGGTTTTGTTCGAAGGTTTAACCTTTCAACGACCAAGCGACAGCCGGCTGTCGCGCTGCTATTGTCTTTCTATTAAGTCTCGAATCACTTTTATTCGAAGGTTTAACCTTTCAACGTATAAATACGTATATTTTTCACATAGGGGTATATAAGTAAATATAATTATATCTCCTCATTTTGTTGTAGATTGAGTTGGCTCACACACTAATTCAGTTATTTGTTTGAGAGTGGTCGTCTACAATTTCGATATTTGTAAATGTAAAACTATATACCTCGTAAATATGATATAGCTTCCATTTCTAAATATTTGTTTGTTGCAAATATGTATTTTTAACGTAGATTCTTTACTTTGAGATTGTATTCATTTTTACTTTACAGAATGTAATCATGTATATAATTAATTGTAACATATTTATTTTAAAAGAGTACATATGGAGTTTCTTGCCCATTCTTCTCCATATAAGCAACTTTTTGGAATGGGCAACTAGAATCAACTATTTTAATGTAATTGACGTTCCAAAGTGCCTTCATGGCCTAATGGAAATAAACGATTTGACTTTTTTGACTTTTTAACGACCAAGCGACAGCCGGATGTCGCGCTGCTATTATCTTTCTATTGCGTCTCGAATTACGTGTGTTCGATGGTTTAATAACGTTAATGCAGCTGTTTGAAAAGAAACCTATCATCTTAAGATGTCAACTTAATTTAGGAGATAGGCTTCACTCATCACTTCAGAACTCAATCTTCGTAAGTGAACACCGACAAGCCAAGCTTGGCAGGCCTACTGCGGCTTGGCTTTGGACAAAAGACTTTGTACTATAGTACAATATTAACAGTATTGCTTTACATTGTTTACTAAAAAATTTAACTTTATCTGTATAGTTATGTATAGTTATTTTCAAGGCTATAGCGTAAACATTTTTGTCCACACAATCGAAAAATTGTTATTTTTATGTTATAGGTACTGTTTATTTGTAATAGTTAATTTTAAGTATGTGTAAGCACTTTTTAGCCTGAGACACAGGTTCAGGCAAATGTGCAATTGAGCGGTTTTTATAATTTGTATGATAGTTATTTCTTTTTGTAACGAGACCTTAATTATAAATAAACGATTTATTATTATTATTATTCCATTTATTTATTTTTATACACATTATTTACATTTCTAAATATTATTATAAAAAAAACAAAAACATTTAAAAATATAAAAAAAAACAGTAACCCACCGGTATCGGGAACAGGGTCCAAGCTACCGGTGGTCAGTAATGAATAGAATTTAATGTCTTTATATAAAATTATTATTATTATATATTTTCAGTATGACAGTTGTCGTGAACTATCTTCATTCTGAAACATGCATAGTGTTATTGAATTAAAATTTTTTTTAGTTGTTTTGTTCATTTTGTAATTTGTTACGCTATATTTTTAACGCTTACTGTATCTAGTATAATCAATTGTATTGACACCCAAGTACACATTAAAAAAAAAATTACGAGTGGGTAACCGCAAAAAATACACATTTCTAACCAAACTCCTAGAAATGCAAGGCACATTTCTCTAGAGACGTCTTTTTAGGAATTTTCTGCCTGAATTATTTTGAAAACAACTTGACAGCGACGAGTAAGCCTGCAACCGAGAAACACGTGACTTCTTTATATACAATTTTCAGCTTTATTGCTTCAGCTTAAGGCATAAAATGGAAGCTGATAATGGTTAGCTTATAGTTTGTAGATGGTCGTTCTGATGACGGTTTTTGATAACACATTTATTTTTATTTTTCAGTTTGCTCATACTAGCTTTTGCCCGTGGCTTCGCCGGCGTGGATGTCGAACTAACCTAAATTTTTTTTCTTAGTAGATACTTACTCTTCACAAGGAATACACCCTCAAAGTTTCATGTCTCTAGTATCAGTTGTTTGGTCTGTGTGTTGATATATCATCAAATCAGGCAGTCTACCATCTTTTATGATTTAATAAAAATCTTGAAATATACAACAACAACACACATACAATTTTTTTTTCATCGAATTGAGTAAAATTGAGTAAAGAAACAAACATGCTAAAAAGTGTAAATTAAAAAAACACCCTTCACCAACGTTATTTGAATCACGGCAAAAGTTTTTATAACTTCGATACAGCTGAACCGATTTTGATGAAACATATCTAAAAACCTTCGCCTGATAACCTTACTTTAAATAAATAAAAACCACATTCAAATCGAATCAGCTAGGTACTTAACAGCTATGGTGCCACAGATAGATAGACACACACATCGGTCATACCTATAACACCCCTAATTTTACGTCGGAGTAAAAAAAAAACTTTAAATTTTAATATTTAGTAAGTACGCAAAGCAAACTATTTAAGTTTACATACGCGTACTACCATAATGTTGGTGTGCGTAAAATCTACTTGTAAGATAGACCTGTCGTTACACACACATTTGCTATATCTTGTCTCTTTAACTTTAATGTTGTAGGTAGTCAATAGCTACTTCGCTCATTATGAGCGTTTGCTTGACAATATAAATATAAACCAAAAAATAAGAAGCACAAATTCAGAGTTTTACGCATGTTGTTCCATGGCTTAGGTGTATAAGCCTAGGACTCGATAACCTGTATATCACAGGTTCGAGCCACAGAAACCCCCACTTTCTTTTTGCATTTTTTTAATTTGACTTTGACGAAACTCACAACCGGTGTTGTTTTTTTTATTTCTAATAACATTTCTGTTATTTTGTTGTTTATTTTTGTAATTTATAATAGAATAGAAATAAAAATGAATCAATTTGTAATTAGAAATCAACAATATTTATTGTTCAGTAGATTTTTATGATAATTTCAATAACAAAGTATTATGCATGACAATTATTTTAAATCGGACAAGAATGAATGACACTTTTTGTATTTAAGTGGGTAATTTATTTATTTATGATATGAATAAACATGTTAGTGAGATATTAAGATACAGTTCTCCCAATTGTAACCTCACAAACAATAACATCACTCACATAAATGAAATTACCTCCACATATTATATTTATTTATCCGATTGATGCGCCTTCACTATCTATAACTTTTAGCACCATATTAGCCCTTAGGTTCGATTGGGTTCAGAACAGTAATATTATCTACATTTTTTTTTCTATTCCGCTCACTATTTTTACGCCATAATAATTATTTTGCGACTGTCCTTGTCCGATTTAAAACACTTATTAAGTTCGTTATTAAGTATAACTTTATTATTGTAAAAATTAAAATCTATTGTAAATTGTCTCTTGCGACGCGTACCCGGTTCCGGTTTTGCCTGTAAACAATGGCACTGGGAAGGAATAGCTTACGACGACGCTTTAAACCAGCTGCTGGTTCCGCACACATTGTAATGTAACGTGACGAAGTCAAGAAGGCCTCAGCTTTATGCGTAACAAGTTAACAACCATATCACGGTGTCGCGCATTGTCATTTGTGTATGCCAATCTTGCGGTCGATCGACAACGATCAATGCTTCTCGTGTCTGTATAGCGGTGCACCCACAGTTTTTCTCTGTGAACAAAAATGAAATATTGTTATATAAAACAAGAATAATTAACGAGATGTAAATAATTATAATATTTATAATAATCTATATATAATGTTATATATATATAATCATATTATTTAAACATATATATAAGTAATATATAAAAACATTATATAATATAATTATATAAGGAAGCTATAAAGTTTTATATATGCTTCCGTGATAAATAGGTCATCTAGCACACATATAATTTTTCAATTCAAACTACAACTCAGCCAAACAAACCAACTCCTTAGCGTAATATTAGTATAGATGTAACATCATTCGAATCATAAATAATGAAAAAAAAACTGAATAATTATTTTGTTACTCACCAAAATCTTCATCTTCATCGCAATTTCACATATTAAAACGTTTTGCTCATGTTAAATAACAATTTCAGCTCTCAAAGGTATAGTAAAGTGATTCATATTGTTAGATTTTTAGTAAAAAGGATCGCAAACTATTGTATTATAATTTATTTCTCGTTTACAGTAAACTTTACATATATTTAATTTTAATAAACATTGTGATAAAGTAAAAAAATGGCATTCTCTCCGACCTAAACTGACAACCGAAAAAAACATCATACCCGCCTTCTCTTTTTTTTTTAAATTTGTTCATAGACAAAAAGTTCCTATACTTTTTCTACTTTAGAAAGTTGGCAACTACTATTTAAATGTTACAACAAAATTGAGAAAAACATATTAATTCACATAAATAAATTAACAATAAATTACAATAATTCCTACTAACTACCTATTTTACTTTTTAAAATGTAATTTTTATTGTTGACTTGTTTTATGTTTTAACAGTTCGTCCATCCTGATAATCGTACACGTCCTCGTGTACTTACATACTACAAATTAAAACAAATGACTGTATTATACATTTAAATATGACAACAGTTAAATGAAATGATCTTCCTATTTTGCGCACACGTAGCTGGCGCACCTGGCGCGCACGTAGCTGGCGCACCTGGCGCGCACGTAGCTGGCGCAGTACGCGCACACGTAGCTGGCGCACCTTGTGCGCACATAGCTGGCGCACCTGGCACGCACGTAGTTGGCGCACCTTGCGCCCACGTAGCTGGCGCAATATACAGCGTGGAAAAACCCAATAGGCGCTGAAGGGAAACCACTTCAAAACCTTGATAAACAGACTTTAGAACATTATTGGCCGAACACTCAAACGTCACAGTTTTAAGACACTCTCAAATCTGTTCCTGTCTTTGTCACTCTAGGGGGATAAAGTAGAGACAGCAACAGATTTAAGAGTTTTTAAAACCCCTCAGCCAGCGCGCACGTAGCTGGCGCACCTGGCGCGCACGTAGCTGGCGCACCTTGCGCGCACGTAGTTGGCGCACCTTGCGCCCACGAAGCTGGCGCAATATGCGCACTCGTAGCTGGCGCACCTTGCGCATACGTAGCTGGCGCACCTTGCGCACACGTAGCTGATGCAGCTTGCGCGCACGTAGCTGGCGCACCTTGCGCGCACGTAGTTGGCGCACCTTGCGCCCACGAAGCTGGCGCAATATGCGCACTCGTAGCTGGCGCACCTTGCGCACACGTAGCTGGCGCACCTTGCGCGCACGTAGTTGGCGCACCTTGCGCCCACGAAGTTGGCGCAATATGCGCACTCGTAGCTGGCGCACCTTGCGCACACGTAGCTGGCGCACCTTGCGCACACGTAGCTGGCGCACCTTGCGCGCACGTCGCTGGCGCACCTTGCGCGCACGTCGCTGGCGCACCTTGCGCGCACGTCGCTGGCGCACCTTGCGCGCACGTCGCTGGCGCACCTTGCGCGCACGTTGCTGGCGCACCTTGCGCGCACGTAGCTGGCTCACCTTGCGCGCACGTAGCTGGCTCACCTTGCGCGCACGTAGCTGGCTCACCTTGCGCGCACGTAGCTGGCGCACTTTGCGCTCTGATAGATGGCGCACTTTGCGCACTTACACAAGGCGAACTTTTCGCACTGATAGATGACGCACTTTGCGCCGGTGAAATTTTCACATAGATTAATGGCGCACTTTGCGCACCTACACATGGCGAACTTTTCGCACTGATAGATGACGCACTTTGCGCCGGTGAAATTTTCACATAAATTAATGGCGCACTTTGCGCACTTTGCGCAGGCGAACTTTTCGCACTAAGGGATGACACACTTTACGTAGGCGAACTTTTCGCACTAAGAGATGGCGCACTTTGCGCAGGCGAACTTTTCGCACTGATTGATGGCGCACTTTGCGCAGGCGAACTTTTCGCACTAAGGGATGGCTAACTTTTCGCACTGATTGATGGCGCACTTTGCGCATGCGAACTTTTCGCACTAAGGGATGGCGCACTTTGCGCCGGCGAACTTTTCGCACTGATTGATGGCGCTATTTTGCGCAGGCGAACTTTTTGCACTAAGGGATGGCGCACTTTGCGCAGGCGAACTTTTCGCACTGATTGATTGCGCACTTTGCGCAGGCAAACTTTTCACACTGATGGATAGCGCTCTTTACGCAGGCGAACTTTTCGCACTGATGATGGCGTACTTTAACAACTTGTATTGCAAAAGCACACTGTGCCTTCGTGTTCGAGCATTGGTGTATGCCTCATTGCACTTTGCACAAACTATATGCCGCGCTGAGCAGCGCTTCATTAAAATACTCAATACTGTAATATTGTTCAGTAGCAAATCAATCAATAGGTACTATCATTGCCTTATTTTCAACTACTCATTACAATCTGCCTCTTTAGTAATTTCGTCTCTATGTTGTTTATCTGTAACATCATCAATATGTGTTGAGCTAATTGCTAAAAGATTACTGACAAAGCTGCTAGCACTATCTGGACAGGTCCACACAAATCTGTGATTTCTCTCATCAAGAGAGTGCCTCAGACGTTAACCCTCGTGGTTCTCGCACATTTTTGACCAATACGATTGTATGGACTTTAAAAGAAGCTTTGACCTCTGAGTTTGTTTCGGATGTTTCTTCTCAGAGCAGTCCAGCTAGTAAACATCGCCCCCCCCCCATCGTTCGCTGTCAAATCATCATTATCTTTCCCGCTAAAACTTAACCGGGCAAATATTTTGTCAATTGCATATTTATACTGCTTCGTAAACGACATACTTCGTATCAACGACTTCACATTTGTCATCACTGAATAGTTTCTAAATACGTTAGTAACATGAATAGAACCCAATAATTTTGGCCACATTTCTTGTATTGCTACTCTAACCATGAGTGTATCTTGCTATTCTAACCAAACTCTAAAAATATGTGAATAATATTTCTGTTTTTCTTACGACTTCAAAATATTCATCTACCTCATTTCTGATTTCTGTAACCTTTTCTAGCTCATTAATTCATTTTCCTATCTGTATTCTAATACCGAAACGATATGATAATGATATTCATTCGCACTTACAAGTTTACAGCCATAGAAGATTTCAGGTTGCGCTTTTCTTGTGCCTCTATTTACGGTATTAATTAAACCCTTGAACTAGAACTTATAATAAACAATCGTTCCACAAACGTTGATAATTCACAAAATTTTAAGCAACTATAGAATCTAAGATTTTTCTATTATATTTCTCAAACTGACCTGTGTGATTAGCTCTGTGTGAAACAAGAAAGTTTAAATAGGTATGCTTTGTACGTAATTCATTAATACGCTTTAAATTTTATCCTTGTAAAAGAAAAGCATAGATCACTAAGAAATTATTTCGGTACATATATTTTAAAATAATCATTCATAAGGTATAAAATATGCAACATGTAGACTTTTTTTTTTCTGCTTTTAGTATTCAGTATCATTTATTGCATTCATGTAGTTTACAAGTTGGTACAAATAATAGGTAGGTATCATACATGACCCTGCTAGGGCACAACAATATAATAAGTATTTTAAGTATCACAACACAAAAGTATATTATTATTACTATTCACATAGGTATTGCTCTGTGCTTATAACATAAAAATAAAATTCTAATTTGACCATTTTTATCAGGTGTCTAAATTACAAATAATTAGTTTTCATTTACTATTTATTCTTTAACTTCTACAACATCATCGCATTTTTTTTTTTTTTTTTTTTATCAGAAAGTATGGGTTTTATTAGTTGTGTTTCTGAATCACCAAACTGTGCTGTTGCGCGTTAGTTGTCATCAATGGTTTACGTCATCTGTTTCTATGACTACTATGACTATGCTGACTTCTTGGGAAAGGACGTAGAGGTTCTACTCAGAGCGTCAACATTCATCATGCTCTACTATAATCATACTCTTGTATTATGCTCCACCATCTTGCCGATTTTGGAACTAAGTGGCTTTTGAGAAAAGCTGCTCTTAAAGAATTAGAAACAGTAGTGAAATGTAATTAAAGGACAAAAGGTCTTAATGTAACCGAAGCGCTACAAAACTGGTTTCTGCATTAATATGGCCGTTATTCGGTGTCTGCTCACGTCTTTATAAATTGTATTCCTTACATATCATACAATCTGAAGTTAAAGCTTTCTTAAGTTTAATGAATGCATTATCTTGTTCACTAGTTAATAAACACCCACATGTGATCTCATTTTCAAGAGTTTTATCAACGGGCGTGCTATTGCAGCAAAACCTAAGTATAACAGATCGACTGAAAAATAACGAACTATTAATATGAACTGCCTGACTGCATAATAATCTCATCGTTGAGGAAATTTAATAACATATTCTATTTTACGCATTTCTTTACAGATTCTATTTTACTCATTTCTAGGCATAATTCTTCCTTTGAGACCTCGAACACTAAATTTTTTTTTTTTTTTTTTGGATTGTCGATCCCGTAATCTTTACATCTTGCACAAAATTTTCAGACAATACTAATAAGTCATTAATATAAGCCAGTTAGTTCACTTTTCTGTCCTTCGTTGATGCTTCCAATGTACAATTACATAAATCATGATATTCGAAAAATCTTTGTTAATTTTTAAATATCTGCACGCCTAGCTTTGTACCTACATGTTATTATTATATTCGTGGCCGCTACAAACACGCTCATCCCTTTTAAATGGAATTGACTAATTATTCGGATTTACTATGGTATAGTGTATGCTTGACCATCTATGACGAATACACATACCTACATAATGAGTATTAAACTTGCATTGACCATTTTCAATAATGATTTTACCGAGTGTTTGTTACTTATATAATTTATTTTTTAGACTGTACAAAAGTAGATTGTCCTATTAAAATCTCATAGCTCAATAAAAAACATATATAACGCAGGTGAAACCGCGGGGAACAGCTACTAGAATATAGATGGGGATCCATACATAATTCTAAATTGCATAAAGGTACAAATAATTAAAAGTCATATGACCAAAACCACACATTTCTGAGACTTGAAAAGAGGCTTTGTATAATTACTAAAAATATGTCCTAATGTTTCTTATTTATATATCGAATCAGTAGCATTAATGTTTGACATTAATTAAATATCTTATATAATAATAATAATAGCAGCCTATTAATCTCATTAAATGGTCAGCGTCATCAAAATAATATACACGCTACACGGGCACAGATCAATTATTAAAAACATTATGTAACCTGGGTAAAACCGCAGGGTACAGCTAGTAATTTTATAGTAGGAAATGCAGCTTTTGATTAATTCTTCCTGCCAAATATCTTAAAAGTGCATAACCGACCCTTCATGCCAACGCCTGGCAATGCCAACAAGATTTGGAAGAGTGTAATGAGCAGTTTATTTACTTTCCCAGCCGTAATAATTCTGCACATTCAACTTTATTTAACATAGTAAGTATAGTTTAATTATTAACTTTAGCATCAAACATTTACGGTTGTTAAAGCTAGTAGTGCCTTATTTAATGTTTTTATAAAATCTAGTCACATTTGAAACATCTCCATTTTTTATACAAGATTTATGATCAAAACCATAACATATACATATGTTTACTTACACGGGACGCATCAGCCCTCTCTTTTGAGAACGGCATGTCTTTTTTTTTTTTGTGCGTGACTTCAATATGCTTATTATATTATAGTGCAGCTGCAGTCGCGATCGCGCCACAACAGCTGAAGTGCCAGGATTGTATAGAACTTTAAGAACGCTTACGGTTTCTGCATTGACAGCCTTTGCTCCGAGACCGTGATTGCGATACCTGGTGTAGGTACAATCTTTCCTGTCTCCGCACAACCCACACTAAAACTTCATGGTTTCCTTTTTGATCGCACTGATGAGATCAAACGCCTCTAAGACGAGGATTGCGTCCGATCTTTGGTCGCCTATCACGACCCATTTGTTCTAAAACACAAGATTAGTTTTAAATAAAAACAACGTTACTAGACCGATAGCGGCGGCGTACTATTCTATCCCACTGCTGAATTTGTTAGATTTTTAGTAAAAAGGGTAAAACTATACTTCTTTGGGTTGGGATTTTTGGTTTTTTTTGGGTTGGGAGGGGTAAAGGGGGTTCCCTGGACCCCCCCAAACCCCTTTCCAAACAAAGCAAACGCTTACTTATAAAGTTATAATGATAAATATGTACGATACCAGATTGCCAATTTTAACGCTTGTGAAGGTCTGTGGGGCTTCAGAAAGTTGAGCCCATACATAACAAACTCCAAGAACTGCAAGATCCATAGTTTAGACACACGGTCACACATAGTTTCCAGAAAAAACTTATTTTTTCGTATTTTTTTACAAAACTTTCACTTGCACAACGAGGTATTATTATGATGACAATGACCACAGATAAACACTTAAGTTTTGGCGCCTAAACTAAAATGCCACACTCTTTTTTTTCGTAAAAAAAAAAGAATTTTTTTTTTTTAATTTTGCATTTTACGCGCGATACTTATATTATTTATTGTCTGTGGTCATATAAACAGACGATTATGTGAAAGTTGTGAAAAATTACGAAAAGTTATTTTTTCTTTACAAAATTATACGTGTGCGTGTGTCTAAACTTTGTATCTTAAAGTTTCTGCAGTGCCTAAAGCGTAACACCGCCACACGCAGCGCCGGAGAACCTCACGAGCCTTTAATTAGCCAATCCGGTATCGTACATATTTATCATTATATCTCTAAAAGTAAGCTTTTGCTTTGTTTGGAAAGGCGTTTGGGGGTGTTTGGGGAGCCCCCTTTACCCCTCCCAACCCAAAAAAATCCAAAAATCCCAACCCAAAGAAGTACAGTTTAGCCAACATTGTGATAAAGTAAAAAAATGGCATTCTCTCCGACCTAAACTGACAACCGAAAAAAACATCATACCCGCCTTCTCTTTTTTTTTTAAATTTGTTCATAGACAAAAAGTTCCTATACTTTTTCTACTTTAGAAAGTTGGCAACTACTATTTAAATGTTACAACAAAATTGAGAAAAACATATTAATTCACATAAATAAATTAACAATAAATTACAATAATTCCTACTAACTACCTATTTTACTTTTTAAAATGTAATTTTTATTGTTGACTTGTTTTATGTTTTAACAATATTGACTCACAACTAAATCAACACAACAAAAAAACAACACTTCTCCAAACAAGCAGGTATAATGTCTTAAAACGTAACGTAAGTCCATTATAGATGTTCTGTGAGTCTGATAGTCAAAAGCAATGTAATGATGAAACTAAACTATTAAATAATATTCTACCCTCAAAATTAAGAATCGTATACATTATTCTTTATTTTTGAGGGTAGAATATACATTATTCCAAAGCCAAATATGACGAAGTCTTGCTAATAATTGCATTTGTGTGCGTGGGCAACAGGTTAATGTCAAGCAAACACTAACAAATAGGCAATGTAAATACACGAGTTGATTTTATTCACACATACATTATTTATGTAGTGAATGTAAACTTAAATAAGTTGCTTTGTGTACATACATACAGATTCGTTCGTCAGTATGACAAAGAATAAAAATAAAATCCTCTATCAAATAGAACTCGATAAAATTTAGTTCGAACAATGGGTATTTAAAATTGCATGCATGCGACAGATGGCATGCAGAGGTCGGGACATTTTTGAATTTAGTTTCATCGTGTAGGAAAATATAAGAGCGGTAAAAATGTTCGTGTTGGACTGTCGCTGTTTTCTGGACAATGGAAAATATGCTGGTTAAATGTTTTTAACCCTTATGTGAGTGACGAGGTACCCGGGTACCTTTTGCAATTTCAACCATGAATAAAATAATGAATCGGCATACTAAGCGGCTGTGAGTTCCTGAGAGCTCCTAACTATCTTTAAAATTACCGTTTTTTTAAGTTTCAATTTTTCACACTTTATAATGTTGCTTATATTGACCTTATTATTTTTTACACACGTAACCGAGTGAACGAGTACCCGGGTACCTCTATGTATATGTGCAAGAATTTAATCAGTTATGACCATGGTTTTGATCTTCAATAAAATAAATTGATATATGTTTTTTATAATATTCATTTCAAATTGAAGTAAACATAGCGAAAGTTTAATTTTGTCAATATAGGTTGTATGAACATTGAGATATTGAATGTTCATCAAAAACTGACCGTTATAAGTATCACACAAGCTTTGCGAGTTTTTCTTTGCTTTTTTTTTGAGTTTTCTGCAAATGAAACAACTACCTACTACAACAATACGACCACTAAAGTCTCGTTTCGGTAATTTTGACGGAAATCGTTGGAGTGGTTTGCATCTGTAACTCACGTCTTAGTATACTATAGACTTTCTAGCTCTGCCTCCTATGTTAGCTCTGTCATTTGAGATAATTGTAGGGTTATGCTCCATGTTGATGATATATTTATATTTCCAAGACAAGACAGGATAATACCTATTTGAATCGTAGGACAAATCGATGGCCCTGAACGCTTTCTCAGGACTATCGGATTTGTCCTATGTTTGACGTTTCTAAACATCTTATCCATGCTATCAATGTTTACTAAAGTTGTTATACCTAATCCATACTAATATTATAAATGGGAAAGTGTGTCTGTCTGTCTGTCTGTCTGTTTGTCTGTCTGTCTGTCTGTCTGTCTGTCTGTCTGTCTGTTTGTCTTTCTTTCACGGCAAAACGGAGCGACGGATTGACGTGATTTTTTAAGTGGAGATAGTTGAAAGGATGGAGAGTAACATAGGCTACTTTTGGTCTCTTTCTAACGCGAGCGAAGCCGCGGGCAGAAGCTAGTATAAAATAATTACTGGTTTAGCTGTAGAATTATTTTCAACAACAGGCAACATGTGCTTTAGCGACAACATTATTACAGCAATATTTGTCAGGCACAAAGGAACAAACAGTTGTTTCCCTTTAGAAAGCAAATTTCTAAAATAAATCGTTTTGCTTTTATGTGGTTGCATAATTATAATGTAGAAGAAAGCGTTTTTTTTTCAATGTGTCAATAACGTAAAAATATAAAAAAAAACGTAAATAACAATCAAAAATACTTAAATAATATACACAAAAATGTAAGCCCTTTGATAGCGTCTGCAACGAATTCACTATTTTTGTTTACATTAAATTGTCAACGCATAGAACACAATATACTTGCATCGGTCAAGTATGGTAAACGTAATCAAAACACTAGTTAAGAAAGCTGATATTATTTATTGAGGGTACGTCTACAAGGTATTTATGTATGTAGGTACCAGGGTTAAGTTAACGTAGACAGTTATATTATGCTTATTAAATTTTATTAAGGATAAAAATTGTGGTCAATCCTTGAATTGATACAGATTAGTGATGTGTAATGGTGTTCGATTACCTTTCCGTATCAATTGGCTATTAAAAAAAGTAATAAAATATTGTAAAAGTCGCTAAAATAAAATAGACTCAAGACAACAATTCATGTATTGCACAATTGGTCGAATATTGAAATTGAAATTTATTTTTTATGTCAAAAATGTTTACATAAATAAAAACTACGCACAATGAGAGAGTTAACCCTTTGAAAAGTCAGTAAAAATATATTGCATATTATGCCATGTGTCATTCCATCGAATAAACTAAAAATCTCCTATATTTTTTTGTATGTGTAGGCCACACATAGGCACTTCCAAGATTAAACCTCACAAATAACTATTACAGAAGAACACAAACGCTCTCCGTTTACTAATGAACATTCTGGTCCAAATAAAAATGTGCTCCGTACGAGAATCACGATGTATTTAAATATGTATGTTCTGAAATTCTGTAGGAGAGGAAAAACATAAAATACGGCTGTTGGAGCAAATGTAGCCTAACGAACGTAGCTGTTACCTTACATAGG
Organism: Athetis lepigone; assembly: GCA_033675125.1. Classification (NCBI taxonomy): domain Eukaryota; kingdom Metazoa; phylum Arthropoda; class Insecta; order Lepidoptera; family Noctuidae; genus Athetis; species Athetis lepigone. Next base: position 18,564,344 of record CM066217.1, read on the forward strand.
AATGCTGGGCAACTTAATTCCTGTGCCACTGTGTAAGTGAGACAGCGACATTTATTTATGTAAGAAAATGTCGTGCTTTCTCTGTCACTCGTCTGCTTTTTAGCAAGTGGAGCGTGGTGGCGACTCGTTAACTAGGGTCTCGGGGAGCCGAATGTTAATACTCAGGCACCATACTCTGTTTCAATTTGGGGAAATTAAAAATAAAAACAGTTTTTTTCCATTTTTAAAATTTTGATGGGAAGCTATAGGAGAGGTGTAAATAGTCTTTTAGGTTGTCTTTTAGGTTCTTTTGTAGTTTTCCAGTATATAATATTGTTTTCTCTCATGTATGAGATTGTGGGTTCGAATACAAACAAATATAACAAAAATGTTACTTTTTCGATCATATAATGTAGGTACTGTCTCAAGTTTATCTTAGACATAACAGGCATTGGTAAAGGAAAATCAAAGTCAGGAAACCTAAATTGATAATGAATATTAGTCTAAGATTAGTATAAGATTGATAATGAATATTAGTCTAAGAATAAAGTCCCAAATCGCTAATCCTCGATTAAGCATTGTGATCGATGCTTGGGTATTAGAGCTTTAAGAAGAAGTTTTTGCCCTGCATAAAAAAAATAATTGGCTGGTATTACCATTAACTAATATTACATTAACACAGAATCAAATTAAACTAAACCCTTTGTAACACAAACACGAGTCGAATTTCGTCTTAATAAAAGAACTAATATTCAATGACCCTCTCCAGCCCTTTTATGTACGGTAGAACTAATAAAAAATTCAAAGTTCGATTTGTACAACAATAAGTGGGATCCAATTTAAGTTTCTTTGTTCACTGTGTGAGGGTAGGAAGAGTTTTTTAGCATAGCGGGGTCCTACACACCCCACTTGATGATTGACGTGTTAACTCGGTCGCGTGCGTAAATTAGTTTTGGCTTACATGTCGAAAAATCGAGCACTTTTTCGACAATATTGGCTGAAATGTTTTTGTTTTACTTTTTGAGTAAAAATTGTTGGTGAGTGGTTAGGGAAAGGATTGTCTTTTTTACATATTTTTTGTTTATATTATTTTATAGGAATATTGTTGTTTTGGGTTTTTAGTATTTTAACCGATTCCAAAAATTATGTTCTTAGAAAAAATTGCACAAAAAGGGAAAAATAAATAAAAACTTTTTTAACTAGAAATAAAAAGCTAAAAGCCGAAATGATTTTAATTTTAAAACAACAAACAGTACGTAAGCCATCGATTTCCAAAATACAAGATACAAGCTTTCACATGTTTTTTGTTTTTCTATACTCAGAACACATGACAAAACACATCGAGGATTCTAAATACATACATACCTACGTTCCATAAAAATGTGTCTGAGTGCCTAGTTATTGAAGCTAGCCGATAAGAGGGCATCCTATGGAGTACTCTCAACACCTCTCACGACTTGTGAAACGCCCAAATCTTTTTTGAGACATGCAAGCTTTTAGAGCATTGTAAAATGTCTATATTTGTACTCAAGCTGCTGAGGTGTGCCGTAGGGTTGTCGAAAACATCGCACTGAAGTAGTTTCAGCACAGAGTAATACTATAGGTATGCGTTAAAAATATTCAAGTGACTCCGTGTCTATGTTTACTAATATTATTCTAAAACTATAATTATTATAAATGCGAGGTAATTCTGATAGTGTTTTTATTTCTGGTCATACATGATTGTTTTATATTATTGTTTTCTTTTCGTAAAATAAACTAATATAAAGTAATAATTTGGTTGTTGAAAAAGAAACTATTTTTTTTTCTTTTTATTGACATTTAAAACTGCCAATTAATGGTGGGTTTTATTTTCTATATAGGCATTATATTTTATGCTCTATATATACTGATTGACCTAGACTCAAATGCCCCTATGTTGACTTTAGACCCCAGAACTATCAACATTAATAATTCGGAAAAAAACGTATGCTCCAAATAAATGATTCAGGTTTAAAGCAGTTGCAATATATTTTATTAAAGAAAGGAAAAAAGATTTTTGCAATTGATAAAATCCCACTTTTTATTTATTCCACGGTAAGCTTCCGTGCCTTTTTCATTATTCAGATTTCTGGGTTCAGAATGTTTTTCCGATATTGTTATTATTGCAAAAGTTTTTAGTGGCGCATTCTTTTTCTGTCTACATTACGATTATGTCGATTACGATTTTTATCTTATTCATATTTTCTAAAGTTATCCTAATATTTAAAACTTTACAGATACCATACGAAATGTTGCGATGTGCAGATAAAATAAATAAATAAAATAAATAAATATCCTGGGACATCTTACACACGGCCATCTAATCCCAAGCTAAGCAGAGCTTGTGTTATGGTAATCAGACAACTGATATATATACTTATATAATTTTTAAATATATACATATTATAAATAAATAACACCCAGACACAGAACAAACAATTATGCTCATTACACAAAGTTTGTCCTGGGTGGGAATCGAACCCACGACCTCTGGCTTAGCAGTCAGGGTCACTGACCACTAGACCAACAGGCCCGTCAAAGATGTTAAGTTTATAACCTTAATTTATTTACCAGCTATTTACTTCCCATAAGTAGTTGCTTAATGTTATACATGTATAGCATATTTATTATTCTTCATAATTAAAGTTTATATATTTATTTTCACAGCAATAGGCGGTTCTTTCTACATGTAAACCCGTTCAAACAAAATCTCATCAGCTATATTCTATTACCACAGATTTTTCAATAAACCTAAAAATATGAGAACAAAAGCGGCGGATGCAAAAATGCATAAAAACTGGCCTGTGTACTCTGGTTTCCCGATCGCAAGCTGTCACTGTCGAAAAATCGGAATGTAAACACCGCCTAACTATTGTTCCGACATTTCAATAGTTCCAATGTTCCATTGTGGACTACACGGTATTGTGGGGTAAGCAGTAATGGTGCGTGCTGGTCGAAAGTATTGTGCGGGCGATTTGTCCCTACATACTGTTTGAGGGGAAAATGTCGTGAAGTTTCCTTTCGACTTTGCTACTTAATGGGCGATTATTAATCGCATGAATGTTTTTTTTTGTCGGGTGCTAATAGAGTTGCTAAGCTTCTTCTGTCGTTTCGTATGTCAGCGGGTTTTCTTTTTTAAAACGTAGAGGCGCGGAGATTTTTGGAAAGTCAATTCTCTAAGGAGGAGAAATAGAGGATGAAAATATGGTAAAGCCACAGAAAATATCTAGTTAACTTAAAAAAAATACCCTAATTTTTACGCGGAATTATTTTTCAAGAAACTAAATATTTTCGGGGTTTCTGCTGATCTTAAAATAAGTAGTTCCAAAGGTGTATTCTTGTTGACCCCATTTACTCTATCTCCATTATTGTTAGTAGCCCTGACTGGTAAGCCGGAGGTCGTGGGTTCGATTCCCACCCAGAACAAACTTTGTGTGATGAGCATGATTGTTTGTTCTGTGTCTGGGTGTAATTTATCTATAATATGTATGTATTTATAAATTATATAATTATGTATATCAGTTGTCTGGTTACCATAACACAAGCTCTAAGCAGAGCTTAACTTGGGATCAGATGACCGTGTGTGAGCTGTCCCAGTATATATATTTATTTATTATTATTATTATTTATTATTATAGGGACATAATAATATATTATACAAGAACCTATTAACCTTTTGACGACCAACTGACAGCCAGCTTTCGGGCTGCTATTGTCTTTCTATCGTGTCTCAAATCACTTGTGTTCGAAGGATTAATAGTCCGTCAACCCTTACTTTTAGCCCAACTCACATTTGTCCGGTTTATTAGGTACTGAACAGAAAACAACGATTTGAAAACATGAAGTTTTCATCAAATTGTTTTAATCGAGTTACTCTTTCATGTTCTTCTCTGGCTTACTGCCAGGTTCTCCTCACTAAGTCTCCCAATTTGTAGAAACGCATAATAATTTATAAATTACATGCTTTGCAAGTTTTAAAATATTCTAAGTGCGCTTTTGTCTGTGTTTTTGTTACCTTTATGTCTGCTTTGAAATAATTAATGACAGTAGTATCTGCTATTTTATTAATACCAGCCTATTAGGCCACAGCACTGCAATAAAGAGTTCTTCTTACTTAGAAAAGTCAAGGCTTAGCAGTTTAAATGTTTGATAGTAACTTTCGCGTGGATGTCGAACTTCCATCCACTAATTTACCCCTTTAAAAGTCGAATTTTCAAGTCAAAGTTCAAAATCCTTTCTTATTGGCTACCAGCTCTTTACAAAGAACAAACCCTCCAAGTTTCTTGTATCTACAACCGGCGGTTTGGACTAGGAGATGATTCTACTCATAAGAACAAACAACTTTTATTATGGAACCAACTCTGTAATCTTGAAAAAAATATCAGCTGTTTCATACATTATGGTCGGGAGGGCATTGAACTTTTGTTAGAAACAGCTGATATTTTTTGAGCTATCAAGACCGAAAATACACCTAGTATTTAGATTGCATCATATAGTACTATAAGATTATCCAAAAGTTACAAAACTTAGCTTTTTAAAAAAATCAATTGCGTTTGAATTATTAAGTGTATACTGGTAATGTCTATGCTCATAACTTGTATTTGTATAGAATTGTAAATGAGAACAGATAACAAACATCTAACACTATCACCATGCATCTCAATTTTGCACAAAGTTTTCAAAAAGTTTAGGTAAAAAAGATTTATTTCGGTAGTAAAACCGTCATATAGCGCCAGGTTCTAGCATCCTAAAACTGCGAAAACCAGAATTTACTGGCCAGAGTGAAATGAAATTTTAGTGCTCCTACTGGGAGAGGAATCCGCGGGGTTATTACCTATGAAACAGCAATCAGCAATATTTGCGCAGTGATGGCGCGATCACCGCGCGATCGTCAAAAAAATCGTATTATGTATGAACCGATTGCTAATCGCTCGCTGATTGTTCTAATGCACTTATTGCTACGATGACGATAAAGTAGCAATCGCTGGAACTAAATAAAACTAATAGAACTAATTAAATATCACCTTTAACAAAAAGAACTTAACTTTGCTCTTAAAAACCATACTAAATACGAAACCACCAAACGAAAAATGCATATTTTAGTTAACTGATTGCTCCACAGAGGCAACTCTATCGCTAAATTGCTATTTGACGTGACTTGTGTGTGTTTTGAATTGACGTTTGAGCAGCAAATGCTAAATTATCGCGATCGCTCGGCTATTGCAAGATACGTAATCCCGGTGCCGGTATATTTCTGTGTGTCGCCGGTGAGTTGTAAAAATGATTCGTTCCAACTTATGGTCCATTCGATCCGCCTAGGGTTTGTTAGTGCCGCTATTGGCTGGGTCTATATTTGGTCAGGTTTGTAACTGTTGGTAGACATAGATTGTATTCTTCTGTTTGATGATTCTTTGGTATTTTTTATACCTACACAATATGTGTGTGATGAACAAGTGCACATTGGTGCATTGTTGGGACTCGGGAAGCAGTTCTGTCCTGTGTCATAATGACATGTCGAGCGGACTGAATGTTTCATACCATCAATCGAACCTGCCAGTTAAATAGGTGATGTGACATTTTATTATTAATTTTGCCTAAAGTTCATTGTAATAAACAAATTGCGTTTGTTACCTTAGGCTGTGGTAGGCATCTGCATTTCGCCGCAAATTACCAATGGCATAGATTCCACAAATGCCAATAGTCCGTCAATTAATGAATGACATTTGATAAAAGTGTTGTCATTTACTTGGTAAGAACATTCATTTACGGGTTTCCTGGATAGTCGCCAGTTTTACTTACTGGTTTAATCATGAGGCAACGAGGAGTGTCTGTTATAAAAATTCCGCAACCCCGGCAGGCGTTGGCCCTGTTGAGCCCCTTTTCGTGCTGACTTCTCTTTGAGGCGCCCGTGGAACACTAACGCGCCGTCGACGATCACTCGCCGTCCGCAGAACCACGCCTACGGTGGTCGGTATTCGTCTTGTGACCCTCGACGTTTACGCCTGGGTCTTGAAATACTTTGTTATTCAGTCTGTGAGATAGGCCAGTGGGTCTAGTGGTGGGTGACCCTGACTGATAGGATGGAGGTCGTGGGTTCGAATCGCACCCAGGACAAACTTTGTGTGAGGAGCATGATAGCTTGCTCTGCATCTGGGTGTTATTTATCTGTATTTGCTTAAAAATATGTTATACTAGCTTTTGCCCGCGACTTCGTCCGCGTGGAATAATAGTTCCCGTTCTCGGGGGATTTCTGGGATGAAAACTACTCTATGTCCCTTCTCGGGTCCCAGACTATATCTGTACCAAATTTCATTCAAATCGATTCAGTGGTTCAGGCGTAAAGAAGAGATAGACAGAGAGACCGAGTTACTTTCCCATTTAAATAAAATAAATAAATAAAACCTTTATTATTACAAATATTACATAGATAAAAAAAAAGATAAAAAAACATATACATATCTGTGGATTGTGGAACTTATGTCATTTCTATTTCACTTAATTTTACGTTAATTTATAATATTACTTAGTACGGATAAGTACTAGCGACTCGCCCCGGCTTATCACGGGTTTTGTAAACTTAAAAAAAACCCGGCTTCCTCTACTATATTATGCAGGTATCAATAGCAAACTTCCTCTTGAGTTATTCAATCGATTAACCTTTCATCGACCAAGCGACAGCCGGCTGCTGCGCTACTATTGTTTTTCTATTGTGTCTCAAAGCACGTGTGTTCGAAGCTTTAAATAAAATTACGTACTAATATGCATTGCATAATAGGGAGCCAAATAGTTTTATGCTATGTATTTATCAATGTTTATAAGTTGTTTGGGTGCTTTGGTACAACCTCGGCTTAGTTTGGGGTCAGATGGCCGTGTGTGAGTGGTCCCAGGATATTTATTTAGATACATTTAATGAATGAATGGCATTTGATTTAAGTGGTGTCGTTTACTTAGTAAGCACATTCATTGACGCATTTCTTGGACATTCGCCAATTTCTACTTACTTAATCATGAGGAAACAATGAGTGTCTTTGAAATCTTTGATGTCAGTTTCTTATTTAAGTATTAGTTTTTAGAATTTTGTAGCCTCAATTGGTTCAAAATGTAGCCAGATATCAATTTGTGTTTTATTATTGGGAATAGTAGATTTTTTTGTGCAGAAGCTAGTTCGGAGAAGTACTGTCATCATACTTCACTTCGCAAAATAGCATTGCTGTGTTCTATAGTTTTATATTCTATCCGCACCAACCGATGCCACCAATCAATAATATTATAATTGATCTATCATTGTTATGCATATAGGTGTCGCAGTGTTGTGCTGAAGATGCAGATGCTGAAAATAACAATATACAGAACCGACAAACGATTTGTAAAACTGTAAAAGTAGACTGACTTCATTTACTTCGTCCAGTCCCTAGGTGATCTGTTTCAGAATGATAAATGAGTCTATTTTCAAAGCTCCAAGGGTGCGAATTTTATGCCCTACAGTATAAATTGAATGATAGCCTGACCACCTAATTGATTGATCGATAGCAGTGGTATTTATTACTATACTCGTTTTCATTCGTGACTTGGTCCACTTATTATAAATTGTCAGTTTTCGCGGATGTGAAGTCGCAGATTATATACCTACTAGCCCATGTTTTGTCCCCGGAGTTCAAGTAAATTTTGTTCCAAATTTTATGGAAATTGGCTCGTGGTGGAATCATAAACATGATGCAAATATTTTTTACTGTAATTTTTTAAATTGATTATATTTAGGTAACAATTATAATTTTGTTCCTCAATAAAACCGTTTATTGGTTAGGTAGGAACTGTCTGTCTGGAAAATTCAGGATTTTGCATTTTCCAACTTTTGTACCGTCCTGTTCCTTTAAATTAAGACAGGTAGGTACTATGCAGTCTGCGTAGGTAATAATCTTTATTTCGAGACACTTTTAAGTTTAACGTGCAACTTCTTGAAGAAGTGTAAGTTGCAAAAATTGCACCAAAAGATGATATGTCAAGTCTATTGATCATGGTCTTCATCATCATGTCAAAAGTGCGGTTAAACTTATAGGTACCTAATTGAATTTCGACCAAATTAGTAACACAACTAAAACCATTTTCGACCTACGACATTTCGAAAATCTAAATATGTCATAGTCAATCGCGTCGCGGAAGTTTATTTACTTGCTTGCGCGTACGCAGCGTTCTGTGAAACGCAACTTTGTCCGGTTTCCTGTGTTTTAGATGCACTCATTATTTTAGTGTTACAACACATTATACTAACAACTCCTTGTTCGAAGGAACTTGGGTACTAAGTAAAATTTAGAACTATAGTAGTTTCAAAGTTCTGTAAGTAGTTACTCATGCTTGACTTTTGTGGCCCGATTCTTGAGTCACGACAGTAAAAAGGTTAAGTTGCGATGCAGTTGTGGTGTGGTTAAGCTTACCAGCTGCTGTGTTGGAAATTGCAGTGAAAATCATATTATGTAGGAGAATGAAAGCGAAATAGCTCTGACTGATTAATAAATAACAAAATCTCTCATCTCTAACCATACTTTCACGGGTTCAGATCGGGAAAGTGGAAAACCGCTCTTACAGGTAATTCAAATTTTTTAAAATGCGTTTTCGATTTTAAAGATTATTATTTTTGTTAATTTCTGCACGTATACACTTATTTTGTTAGTGTTACCGTAATTGCAAGAGCAAATTACAAGAACTCATGTCAGGCTTAACCGCAACTGCACTGCAACTAAACTTCTTTAGTCACGTGAATAGGGGCTCAGAATGTCGAGATCAAATTTTAAAGTGAAATGTTATGTTTGATAGTACTACTACTATACGATACATGATAGTCTAGACTAACCTATTTAATTGCAGGTTTAATTCCAGTAAAATTAATGAAATAAATTCGGCATTAATGTCGACGTGGTTAAGATAAATCAATAGTAATTTTAAACAAGTTAGCGTTTGATATTCTGTTTATAAACCTAATAATCAAGTTTGGCAGGTACGTCCGAAGAAAGATTTTTTTTGAATTAATGTAAACGTCTTTAGTATTTATTAGCAACGCCAGAAAAAACTATGCGTTAGTGGTTAGTTTGACCCTACAAAAAGTTCTTAATTTAATGTTTAGATCTTTTTATATCAGGTTTAAAAAAGTTCATATATTACCTAAGCTCAAGTTTATCAGCGGACGTTTGATTGCAGATATGCTAAAATACGTAGGCCCGTCTGCGTCCTATAGGACATTAAACTATGTGAAATTCTATCACAAATCACTTAGACTTTTAAATGAATGCACGCATCGCATTGCAATTTGTAATACATAGTACCGGCCAAATAAAACATAGTACCCCGTCTAGCACGATTAATGTTCTGTAAAATCAATTATTCATAAGTGTGGTGGTATGTAATGGCAATTAATAGATTTTAATAGAATTATATTATAATACTAGCTGTCCACCTATAAAAATAGAACCATAATATTCTACGCTACAGATGGCTAAAGAAATAAATTAATTTTAGAAAATGTAGAATATCTTAATCTCGGAGACAGCACCATACTTACTCCGTGAATTATTTTTTTAGAAAACCTCAAAAAAAAAAAAAAAAATCTAGCAAAGCACGGGCACCAAGGCATTTCGTTTTAATTATAAAAAAATATAAATCAGAAAATCAAAATGTAGAAATTGTAGAGACAAATATTTAAGTTATGTGATATCAATGCCAGTAGTCTTTTTATTTGGATCTACGATAATAATTTCCAAAATTATTTATTTCACATCTACTTCTTCACATGAAAATAGTAAAAGAAAACGCCATTGGCAGTCACCGACAACCTCGCGCGTAGCATTTTATCAATTTTAGGACGGAAAATTGAAAAATATCTCAAATACAGTACCTCGCAGACACTCCAATACAGCCACTTAAAAAGCAATTCCCCAAGCATTAAATCAGAGCATAAAATACCCAGACAAAAGTTCTAATATGAGAAAAAGACCTAATCAATCCCAAGGATAAAGCTCTTTACCTATAAAATTTCAATATCCCAGTTTAACGGACTTTCAGAGCGGTATTCTCATTTCAAGTCAATGAAATTGCATATAATTCCCTCGCAATCGGACCTCTCTTTTGTGCTAGGAATGAGGGAAGAGGATGGCTAATGAGCTCGATATTCAAAGGTAATGACTGCGGAGATGAATAGTACGAGTAATATGAAACAGATGATACTGTATGTATGTTTAGATGTTAAATCGCCTAACTGTAAACCGTCGTTGTTTTATTGATTTTGATATGTAAAAGCGAATGGTTGGTGGAGGGTATTTCGAATTTCAAAATCGACTACATTTACGTAAATTGAATCGATTTTAAATTGAGAAATTGCCGTAAAATAAGTAGGTACTTTGTGCGTTTGGGTCGTAATATTCGAGATTTGATTTTAAGTTACATTTATGTCAATGGTTGTTGTCATTCTTGTTGTACACAATTAAATCAGAATAAAACTATATAGTTATTTAGTTTTTTTTTCTTACTGAAACCTTTAAAGTAAAACAGTAACTAAAACTAATAAATGTTCCCTTTTGTTTTTTCTTGACTATCGCGCACTGTGCGTTGTGGCAGTAATTTTTAATAAAGTCTATGATAATTTACCTACTTTCCTACATATTATACAGATAAGGTAAAACTGTACCATCCATAGAAGGATATTCTTTTTATTTTAACGACCGCTACTCTCTCAAAGAAGAATGTAAAAATAAGGAACGACTTTCTAAGAAAGAATGAAGAATAAAGTTATAGTCACTTTTATATTCTAATATTAGCTTTTGCCCGCGACTTCGTCTGCGTGGAATAACAGTTCCCGTTCCCGGGGGATTTCCGGGATAAAAACTATCCTATGTCCTTTCTCGGGTCTCAGGCTATATCTGTACTAAAGGAGACAATTTTTTTTGGTCCCACTATTAAACGGTTACGTTTATTAATAATTTTACGCATGAAACAAGTCATCACCTTATTATAACTAACCCACTAAAAATTATATAGATATCTAACGGGAATAATGAAATAATAGTAAAAAACTATTACGGAAAAATGCATGTTGAGGAGCGTTTTTACATTTATTTCAACGTGAATTTAAATATATTATGTGAAACGAAACGTACCTAATTAACATTCCGTTGTAGATGCTCTGTGGTACAGTTTCAATCAGTTTGACACTGACAGACTACATTATTAAGCTAAGTTCATACGACCGCGCGAAACCGCTCTGTACCACTAACCGCGCGGTACAAGACCAAAGTAAGCAGCAATTATCGTAGACATTACCGCGCGTTCTACGTTCGTTGAAAAGCATTCTTGCATCCTATTTTAAGTGAAAGACTTTCATTTAAAATAGGATGCAAGAAAGTTTTTTTATTCTCTTTGTCATTTTCTGCGACGACTCAGCCTTCGGTATAAAATCCGTAAGCAAATTGCCCCCTCCTCAAGCAACATTGACATCCGGACTGGTATGCACATCATCATGCGAACGCCTCAGACCCTGTCCAGGAGGGCGAATTCGCCGCGATTCTCTCGAGTGTTGTGTCCAGAGTCTACGCGTATAGAGCGTACGTACGCGCGAGTCGTATTTCCTTCTCTTTCTCTTTTATACGTGCTCTAGCTCTGAAATTCGCGCGAAATCTGGACGCAACAAGGCGGCCTTAGTATCTCGACTCGCGTGCATTACGCGCGAGTCACGCGCGAGTTTATTAGTCGCGCGATGCTTGTGGACGCGATGTATTGGTGCCTAGTATCTTGCCTACCCGCGAGTGAATTCGCGCGAGTCGAATCGCGGCGAATTCGCCTTCCTGGACAGGGCCTCAACCACGCGGCGACGCGCGGCTTCTCGCGGTCATGTAAACTTAGCCTAATAGTTTCCAACAATTTTCTAGATAGTCAGATAAGTGCTTCTTCTGTTCTTTTCGTATTTTTATTCAATAGATGTTAGAAAAATGGCTTCTGGAGATACAGTGCATAATATATAAAGCTGTTGTAACAATTGTACAGCTCGATTTCAACGAAATGTGCAACAACTTTACTTATAAAAGCATTGGCGTCCACAGTAAAAGAATAATCGAAAAAAAAACACACCAAAGCCAGGTTTTTATGTCATTTACACCTATATTATTATTGAAAGTGCACTATTCTAACATAAAATACCTAGGAAACCTATTCACTCATTAAATAATCGCTCTTGTGAGATTTTAGGTCATTATGAGAGTCATGTTTTGACTGTCGTATTTCCCAGTATTCCGGTTACTTAGAGTTTTGCTAATATTGCCACTGTAATCTAAAGATTATAAGGAATAAACTAACGTGAATTTCATTTATAAATGCCACAATTTGTGGTGGGCCTAATCCCCGAACAAAAAAAATTGTCTCCTTTCATTCAAATCGGTTCAGTGGTTTAGGCGTGAAGAAAAGAAGACAGACAGACAGACAGACACACTTTCCCATTTATAATATTAGTATGGATATAAAGCATTCCTTTGTTGACTTAATTTAGAGCAACGATGTTTCAGTCCATATAAGTAAGATGCAAGAACCGCGCTGCACTTTCAAAAGTTTCGTTACTTCCTTCTGAATTTGTAACACTATTTCAGACAAACGATAGTTTAGTTAGCTCATAGTGGCTGAAACTCTGCTGAAGTTTACCGCTTACTCTTCCTATATCATGATGCTGTTCAGTGTGTTATACAAGTTCTATGAGGCAACCTGTATTTTGGGTGAAGGTACATATTACGATTATTTATTGGTACGATCTTTTGATCGATTTTTTTTCACTGATTGTTCATTCATGAAAACGGTCTTTGCGTAATTGTTAGTTGAGGGTTCTTCGGCTAATAATTCAGTTAGCCGAATATTCTTTGCAAAACTATCTATTTTACACTTTGGCCATTCGTTTATTCGGGCGAATGTCCTTCGGGCACACAGTCTTTTGGACAAACATTTTGCGGGCAACCGCTTTGTAGGGTGAATACACTTCGGTCAAATGTCAAAACATGCACAAATAATACACACACACCTATCAAAATACCTTTAATATCATAATCTTATCTTTGTTCTCCCCATGTTCATTTGGAGACAAAAGGTGTGCTTATAAAACATCGAGTAACGAAACATAGGCGTAACTTTAAACTATAAAGTCTATTTAAAAAATACCATTGACCTTTGTCTATGCTCTTTAGTCAAAACTATGGCATATTGTCACTAAGTTACACAAGAATTTGTTTATTAAACTAATAGAAAAAGTAATGTATATAAAGCTTTATGTCGTTAAATGGAAGTCATTATGTCGTTAGCTTCAGCAGTAGTCACAGGTAAGTTTAAGTAGCAATATGTATGTAAAAACTGTTTTACGTAACCTCGGTATTATGTAAAACAGCTGAACATCGTTTATCTATTTTACATAATTACTATACTTTCAACTAGAAGAATGGCAAAAAGGACTGTAGAACGGAATTTGAAATGTCGATGTATGGGTATTCTTAAAGGACATTGCCCAACACAGTATAGGACGCCGTTGCGCATCGAAAAAAATGGTATCTTAGTGTAAATTGGATATAAAAGCGGCGAGAGGTCGTACTTTCCAAAGAAATAAAAATTATCTACTTATTTTGTGGGTTTTTTGTTGAATTTTGATTTATATGTTCAAGTTTTGAGGTTAGTTTTGTATCATAACTTCTACCAAAAAAGTACTAGTTACAACAATATCATGATTTATATTCTCATATAACAAAACAGAATAGTTTTAACAAACCAATGAAAGTTCCCAAGTAAATGGTAATTAGGTCATACCAATCTAAGTGGCTTATAGGCATAAAGAGCAGAAAATAAACAGGCAATGCATAGAATAGGGTTTCCTATCTACTTTCTATTTGTTATGATTTATTTTTAATATGATGTTTACTTATTATTTAACATATAGACAGTTACTTTTGTATTTTTAATATTCGTATGGATATATGAAGTGACAGGCTCATATTACCTTAGCGCAAGCCGGGCTTTTCGGTCTGTAGTATAGCCATACACACGCCACTGATTGGAAGTCTTTAATTTCACCAATACTACCTGTTTGTTCCCTAATTGTTTGTTCTGACGTGTCTATGTGTAATTTGTCTAAAATATGTATGTATTTGTACACATATATGTGGAGTTTCAGCTTTCTAGATCCTTTGAATACACGTGATTCGAGACACAGTAAGACCCTATCCAGAAAGGGCGAATTCGCCGCGATTCGATTCGAGCAAATTCACTCGCGCGTTGGCGAGATACTAGGCACCAATACATCGCGTCCACAAGCATCGCGCGAATAATAAACTCGCGCGTAATTCGCGTGCAATTCGCCGGACTCTCGACTCGCGCGTAATGCGCGTGAGTCGAGATACTAGGGCCGCCTTGTTGCGTCCAGTTAACGCGCGAATTTCAGAGCGAGTGCACGTATAAAAGAGAAAGAGAGGGAAATAGAACGCCAACATTTTGATACGGAATTCGCGCGTAAGTACGCTCTTTCTGGACGCAACATTCGCGCGTGATACGCGCGAGAGAATCGCGGCGAATTTAGCAGACTTCTTAAAAGACAATAGAAGTGCGACAGCCGGCTATTGCTTGGTTAACCGTTAGGTCCGAGTCACACCGGAATGGCAGCGGCCGGCAGCGACGCGGCGAGCACTTTCAGTGTGAAATAATTTTAAACTTTAACTACGTACTTAAAAGACCAGTATCGCTTGAAAAGGTCGCGAGGTCACCCGCGGCACCGCGAGGGGCCGCGCGCCTCGCGTTTCTTGGGACGCTAGCGGCCGCTGACATTTCGGTGTGACTCGGGCTTTAAGGTGGCAAGAGGAGAACGGACGGATGGAAGAACGGATAGGCGGTCGGAAAAGAAGAAACTGTAAGACCCTGTTCAGGAGGGCGAATTCGCCGCGATTCTCTCGGGCGTATCACGCGCGAATGTTGCGTCCAGAGCCAACGCGTATAGAGCGTACCTACGCGCGAGTCGTATTTCCTTCTCTTTCTCTTTTATCCGTGCACTCGCTCTAAAATTCGCGCGAAATCTGGACGCAACAAGGCAGCCCTAGTATCTCGACTCGCGCGCATTACTCGCGAATCACGCGCGAGTCGAGAGTCCGGCGAATTGCACGCGTATTACGCGCGAGCTCATTATTCGCGCGATGCTTCTGGACTCTTGGTGCCTAGTATCTCGCCAACGCGCAAGTGAATTCGCGCGAGTCGAATCGCGGCGAATTCGCCCTTTCTGGACAGGGTCTAAGGGTTTTTTTTGTAAAAACCATTCGTAACTAATTTATTATTGTAAACAGACAAAATCTTATTCTAGTCATCATTGCAATGCGTGTAATTTTAAGCATTTGTAATATTAATGTGTGAAAATAAAAGTATTCAAAAGTCAAAGGCATTTATTTCACTTAGATTATTTACAAGCACTTCTGAATTATTGTCAAAGAGTAGGTCGGTTATTCAGAATACTGATTTCTTTCAACAGATCTTCAATCAATGGTGCCGATTCTCTTGTGCACAAACTATCGTAAATTTAAGTTAAGTGCATCTTTCTCTTTCCATTTCTTAAAGAAAAGGACAGAAGATACATTTAAGTTTAATCCTGTCAAATTAGACAGCGCCTGATGACAATTGACGTATATTTAGACGCCATGTTTTTAAATTGCTTCTAAATTATCTATGGAGTGTCTAAATTTGACAGGACTTAACTAATATTTGATCTTCTGTCCTTTTCTTAATTAAACGGAAAGAGAAAGATGCATTTAACTTAAATTTACGATAGTTTGTGCACAAGAGAATCGGCACCAATGTGTGCTACAAAGCACACATAATATAACATTCCTGAGAGAAGAGGATGTTCTTCTGACATCTGAAAATAAATATAATAAATATTATTACATATTATTTATTAATCTTAGCATAGTTTAATAGAAAATTCGTCCGCGTGGAAGCCGAAAATGATTCTAATAGGATTTTCAATTAGTATTTTACGTTATCTGCTGTTACAGTTAGCTGTACAACAAAATACAAATAGTGCTATTGACTTGGACCATCTTTGGTATTATCCATAATAACAAATAATGTTGTTAATAATATATAACAATAATGCACTCATTTTCCCCTACACGAACGAACGTCAAAAAAGCGTGTCTTGAGAAAAGCGGTACAAGATACAATACTATAGTATAATACGATACTAACCGTTGCCGGAATAATCCAGTATCGTAGAATTGTAACCATTGCATCCGTTGCCTCCCCCAGTTGACGACGGGGTAGAGGATGTTTCAAAGCAAGAGCACAGTCCACACAGCGTGTCATTTTTTACAAAATTGTTGGTACTGCACTAAGAGATAAAGGATCCGAAGTCGTAAAAACGTCAACGTACGAAAGTTTTGAAAAGATAGCTTGATCGTAATGATTCGTTATCTAATAACGCAAAATAAACTCAATTTTCAATCAAAACATTCGTCGCTTTGTTTGACTTAAAATGTCAATTTTGACTGTTAACATTTGAATTTTCGTGGCAGTGCTACCCACAGTTGATAAAAATCAACCATAAGTGATTACTTAAACACCTAAATACTTTTTGTTAGTAAAATAACATTATTTTAAAAATGTTAAATAAATATAAATTGTTGGTAACGCAAATAAATGTTATAGTCGTAATTATTTTAGACATCAACGTGTGCTCTTAAAATATAATATAAGGGAATACTATCAGTTAAGACTGATTAAGGGAAAGTTTATGAAATTGGCAACACTGCTTTTACTTAAGTACGTCATTAAAGGAAGAATGCAACAAAGTCGAATAAATAACTTATTAAATATAAAATATTAACCCCGCAAAAGATTTCCATGAAGTTATTTTAGGAAAGTTAAAATAATATGTTATGATTTATGAGTATATTTTTGTGGCTATACCGTCTAATTTTATAGCGATGTTAGATTTGATCATTCTCCTTTCATGGCATTGTTTTTCTATATATTCGGTTCTTATACCATAATAGTAGTAGTAGTAAGTGTAAGTAAGTGTGTCGTACAATTATGTCTATTATTATTATTGGTGTAATTTTAAATATCTAAAACCACAAATTACAGATTTTTCTTCAAAAATACCTAATTTTTATGTTGTGAAAATTAAATAAGTTTTTAACTTTTAGACTTCATGACTCAAAAATGCCGCATGCGACATTGGCTCTGGCGCTGTTCATCAGTGGAGTTATGGCTGTTAAGACCTTGCCGCTTAACGATGTGGTAACAAAACACTTAATTTAACAAAACAATGGTGCCGATTCTCTTGTACACAAACTTCACTAAATTTAAGTTAAGTGCCTCTCTCTCTTTCCATTCCATTAAGAAAAGGACAGAAGATGAAATATTAGTTACGTCCTGTCAAATTTAGACACTCCATAGATAATTTAGACGCGATTTAAAAACATGGCGTCTAAATATACGTCAATTTTCGTCAGGCGCTGTCTAATTTGACAGGATTAAACTAAAATGTATCTTCTGACCTTTTCTTTAAGAAATGGAAAGAGAGAGATGCACTTAACTTAAATTTTGTGAAGTTTGTGTACAAGAGAATTAGCGCCAATGTCTACTAGTACAACCAAATTTTAATAAAATGATAGCATTAACATTACGACAGATTAAAGTTTAGCGTTCATTATAATCTGCCTAGCCTTTATCTAATACATCAGGTTTAAATGCACAGACAAACCAGATTCAGTTTACCATAATCCAGCTACTTGGTAACAGGATACCTCTTGGTTAGATTGATTGTCGCAGCGTGGGCAGACCTGGCAAGATGGACCGATGATCTCATCAAGATCGCCCGGGTCCCATTGGATGCGGGTGGTGCAGGACCTATGCATGTGAAAATCTTTGGGGGAAGCCTTTGTCCAGCAGTGAACGTCTTTTGGAGGATGATGAAACAAACTGTCAGAGTTTCCAGCACGTAACCACTAATCTGTAATAATTTTAACCGAGCCTTGGTATTACCCATTAAAATTATTTTTGTGTTTAATAACTTTATTATTGAGGTATTGTATAGGATATACATATATAGCACCACCCACAACCTATAGGAGTGGAGTTTGCAGCTAGTTAATAAATATAAATCCATTCTTACTAATATTATAAATGGGAAAGTGTGTCTGTCTGTCTGTTTGTCTTTCTTTCTCGGCAAAACGGAGCGACGAATTGACGTGTTTTTTTAAGTGGAGATAGTTGAAGGGATGGAGAGTAACATAGGCTACTTTTTGTCTCTTTCTAACGCGAGCGAAGCCGCGGGCAAAAGCTAGTTATATATATTTTTTTTCTTTTTAGGAAGGAGACGGGAATTGCCTAGAATTTGGCGGAATAGTACACGTGGTCACAGTTGGGAACTGCACAATTTACAAATGTATTTTAAAAGATGGAGTCGAATTTAATACGTCGACTTGCGAACGTACTGTAATACGGTTTGATTCATAATGATTAGCATTTTTTTACATAATGTCAAGGTCGGCAAGGCAGTTTTGTCAATCGAAGCTGAAGAAACTGTATTCCTATTTCTTTATGCAACCTGTAAATTCTGTTGGCAAATATGCCGCTTCTAAATTATTAACTTACGATTGGCGATTTTTGCAATGGTTGATTTTCTACATACTAGCAAAAAGAAGGGTGCCCAAAGAAGGTTGCAATCTTTAGAGGATGTTAAATAATTATGTCACTCTGGAACTTTTTTGTCCAAGAATTTTATTAAATTGCATTGTAAAAAAAATGACAAAATTGACACACTATAATTAAGATAATTACCATTTATGACATACAGTTTGTTAATAGAGAGATAGACCGACGGAAAGATTGTTAACAGAAGCTTAGTAATAAAGTCCCATTGGCACTATTCAGACACTACAATAATCTTGTCTACAAAGTTCTCTAATATTTCAAAAGTGAAGAAAAGCATTTAGCTAAGCTGTGCTTCATAAAAGATATTGAACTGCTATTACAGCTACGAACCATGTAGTTACATTCCTGAAGTTTAGGTTCACTCAGCACAAAGGCATAGCACATAGCCTCTCTGATAAGCCGTCGAAGTGCCGAAATTAGATATAAGTACTTTATTTTTATATAATAATTATTTTATATATAAAATGGTAAGCTGACTGACTGATTGACTGGCTATTGATATTATCAACGAACAGTGTTGAACAATATTGGAAAGTGTGTTCTATGTGAAGAGCAGACTAAGAACGGTTTTTTTTATTCAACCCCTAAAGGTGTTAAATAGGAGATGGGCGAAAGCTTGTATATTTATAAAATTAAAAGTTCTAAGTAAGTTTAAGTTTACGAGTATTTCACTGTTAATTCATGTTTAAAGAAAATACATTATTGAATAATTCGTTGTCTAATCATTTATTCTGGATATTGTCTATATAATATGCAGGATGACTGTAAATCACTAAACCATGAGATGGCATGCCCTCAGGCTATGCAGCTTGTTGGTAAAGGGATTGTTCTCAAAAAGTGGCTGGTAACAACCAGATTAGTATCCGAGGATTGAGTGCTGGTCAAAAATGTGAGAGATATTAAATCTAAAACCATGTTGAAATCATTTAAACTTTATTGCCCAAAATAATGCAAGCGTGTATGTGCAATTTTATTTTTTATATATTTATTTGTTTCAGGCTTCAAGGCCCATATAAACATATACAATGCAATATTAATATAAAACTTAAAAATACTATAAATATACATTACATAATAACTAAAACTAGTAAATAATGAGTGTGTTTCAATAGGAAACTTAAAACAAATGTTCTTGTTACACTTTCCAAAACAATATTACTCAAGAAATTGAGAGTAACAGTATCTTCGTTTCCCTGAAATCCCAACTAAGTATATTAGAATTGACATCAAGTTTAACTGGATTTAGCTCCTTTTGGTTGATCCAAGTGTCAGACTTTTTGGCTTCTAACTAACTGGTAACAACCGGTATGGACCCACCGAATGACAACCGTAACCAACGGCTTTACGTACTTTCTAAGGCACTAAGTTAAATTACAAAACGCAAACCCAAGGCAAAAAACAGCACAATATTTAAATCTCGCTCATTAAAACTAAAGAGCTGTGATATCATAATATCATACTGTTTAGCCCTTAACAATTACTTTAATCACTGTTAAAATGACACCGAGGTAGACGTGACTCCGCATAGCTGTGCCTATTTCACAGTTCTGACTTAATTAGATACTACCATTTAAATAATTAATAGAGCTGCGTGGTGAATCTGTAATAGAGGTGGTACATGAGCTGAATTTAATTATTGTGTTCTTATCAAGTAAGTTTAGATAGATAACTGTTTTAACCTTTGCTGGAAATTCAAGGTTTAATGAAGTTTGTTGTTTGTGAAAATTTCTTGCGAGAATATTCTCTTGTATTAGGCTGTCATTTGTAGAATTTTGATAGTCTTTACCGTAGTCAGAAGTCAGGAAAGGAATGACAATCTGTCAATTATTTTCACCAAGTGGTATCGTGTTACACTGTTACAGAGTTGTAGAGGTCATAGGTGGAATGTTTATAATAGTTACTGTGACCCCGGAACATACAGAGCAACCGAAGGAACATGAGTGGGTTTAAGTTAGTAAAAGTCTGACACGACCTCCCGCCACACCAAGGACGGGAGATTTCATTTGAAGATTTCCCCGCTCCCCAAAAAAAAATAGTTAGTCGCTCTATGTAAAACTGGTATTCCGCAAGTGAGACTGGAACCTAACATAGTTGGGACAAACCCCTAACATAATTGGAACAAAGGCTCACAGTTGATGATCTTAACCTGTTCCTGCCGGGGTGGCGGAACCCTGCGGGGTTTGCGAAATAGTTCTACTATTTATACCGTGGCCCCGGAACATAAACCGGGTTGTTCGTGGAAGGAACATGGGTGGATTTTAGTCAGTAAAAGTCTGACACGCCCTCCCATCCGGCCCAGGGTGGAAGAAGTCATTTGATGATATCCCACCAAAAAAATCTTAGCCTCTTAGACAGGTGGTTGAATTATGTTAAAAATAGCAGATATAAATAATTAAATTCGACCGAGAGCGGGTTTTTATTATTTCTTACCTTGCGACAATGGATTTATGAAAAGGGGGAAAAAACGAAAAGAGACAAAACAGATTTATTTAAGTTACAATTTCTAGCTTTCGAGTTATTCCAGTTTATCTTAAACCTGCAACAAAAGAAAGTACCTCAAAGAAGCTTTGTTCACGCAAATATTATAAATGCTAAAGTAAAATTCTGTCCGCTTGTCTCATCACGTCAAAACTCCGCGCTTTTGTCAGCGTTCACGATAACCGACATCACGCGGACGATGTAACGAGCAAAAGTTAGTGATAAAAGTTTGAATTTGACAATCCACTTGGTCAAGGACCGCTTTTGAGTTGGGTGGTTGACGATTTCGTTTTTCTCTTCAACGAGTCAACGTACTTTTAATATCGAATTGCAATATCGCACCGTTGGATTGAAATCTACGCAATAGCGTTTACGTAAGAAGTTAAAATTAACTACACATGCACTTCTTGACGAATTTAACTAGTTAATTGAAAACAACTAACTACGATTCCACGGTTGATTAAACACTCAAAGCTACTAGATGTTAAATGCCTTCTTTTTCATTCAGTTCAAGATGTAAAATACCTATTTGACCACAGGCAAAGGGCATCGTCAAGTGGGTTGTGAGCGCGGAGCATTCCAGTTAGACTTTTTATTTTTTTTATCAATACTCACTGATTGAAATACGATTAAAAAGCATAGGTTAATGCATAGGTGCCCAGAAAATAGGTGCTAAAACGGAAACACAGCTATCCTCCTTGAGATATGAGCTCATAGAGTTTTACACATTAGACTTTTTACCATTCCTATTACCTTATGAGCATAGAAAGACTCATTTATGATGTTTATCAGTTGTCTGGTTACCATAGTATAAGCTCTGCTTAGTTTGGGATCAGATGACCGTGTGTTAGCTGTCCCAGGATTTATTTATTTATTTGATATTGATTGTACACTTACATTTTTTATCGTCTTCTATTTCGTCCTCTCGGCCGGCTGTCCTTAAAGCATCAACTCGCCCGCAGCCCGTCAGCTAGCATCGTCTTTACCCATAAGCCCTATCTTTATAAATTTTAAACCCTAAATTTTCCACAAAATATTCCCAGTATTTTCCTGTTTCTTTTTCTGTTTAAAGTCTAAGAAGTCGGTCAGTCAGGCAGCGCTATTTAGATGTCGCTGATAACATCTGCCGGGTTTTCATCTTTTCATTGCAGCTGAATGAGCACTGAATCAAGAATCTCTTGTTTTCGTATACCGGGTTCTAAAGTTGGGTTGGAAAAATCTTGTGGATTTTTGTGCAAGTCTTGCAAGTAATGCTTTTAAGCTACATTTATTTAGAACTCGCAGTTTGAAAGAAAGAAAAGAAAGAAAAACATTTATTTTGGTCACACACAGAAAAGATAAATAACACAAACAAAAAAACATAAAATTATATTAAAAAAAATACCTGTGCGAGGCTGCGATTTTAAATTATTTGCTTTTAAATTATTGTACAAACAATAACGTTACAAGTTTACATGTCAATATTATTTGTTTTTTATTTTAAGCAAACGAAGGCGCTGGTTTTTCCTTGCTAACTCAGAAAAAACGTTAAAAAGTGAGTTGTGATAACCCTATATTGGTTTGTTTACCTCTATTCTTTATCGAATTTGGCTCAAGTATAACTACACGAATTTTAATCCTTTTTCTACGCCACTAGCCAGCGCAACACATTTCATATTTTGTTTTATTTTTACATAGTAAATGGGTACTCCACAATAACCGCTGGTGACATGATAACATTATTAGCACTATATTCTGATTGTCCTCTGTGCTTGCTCAATTTCGGAAATTGATACGATAATTCATAATGTCGATGTTAGGTTAATGTTTCATGCATCGAGTTGATCTAGTGTAAATGTAAACAAAGACAGGTCGGTGTTCAGTTAAAATTTATTGATAGCTAGCTTGTAGTGGCTTCCCTCGCGTTTTACTTTGGAAAGTACTTATTTTCATTTTTAATTTTGTCTCCTCAGTGGTTAAATTTCCAAAAATTTTGTTCTCGTTTATATTGTTGCCCCACTTTCCTTTGAAAGCCCCTATTAGTGGGTGTATTTACAAACACATTGAAACTCACATACAGAAACAAGCAATCAATCAAGCAATTATACATTATAAAAAAACTCAAACAATCAACAAATAAATATTTTGGAACAAGTCACTCGCGGCCATCTGATCCCTAACTAAGCACTGTACGGGAACCCGACAACTGACATACATAATTATAAAAAATATAAAGACATACATATTATAAATAAATTACACCCAGATACAGAGAAAACAATTAGTTTATCGCACAAAGGATTAACAGCCACTGTCAAATCCTTAAAAATTTGGAACACCCGTGCAAATCTGCGGTCAAGTCACTTGTACACTACACTTACACTCACAAAATAACCTAGCTAACAGAAAAGCTCAAAAACAACTAAAACAGCCAACAAAAACCCCACCAGCATGCATCGAACACAAAACCGTCATCCAACAGAAAAACTAAACCAGAAAACAAAAACGCTGCCTATCACCGTAGAATCTAGGTTCCGTACTACTTATTATCCGGGAACAAGGCTCAGACTCCAATGACGGCTTTGAGATCCGTCACAATACCCGTAACGTTCCAGCCATGCTTTGACTGATGCAGCCTAGGACATTGCAAAAATAGTGCCAAAGGAATTTCAACCCTGAACCGATGAGCTAAGGTTTAGCAAAAAGTCCTTTTCAGTATTCATCGCACTGAACAATTAGACGAGCGATAGCGGAAGATATGAAAATGGCGTGATTGTACTCATGTTAGATATTGACGTCGGATCACTGTTTGCGTGAACTTAGAGTATAATGGTTTAATATCATTCCCATTATAAGCAATAGAATGCAGCAATCCGTACTAACATTATTTAAATGCGAAAGTAACTCTGTCTGTCTGTCTCTTTTTCACGCCTAAACCACTAAACCAATTTAAATGAAATTTGGTACAGATATAGTCTGGGACCCGAGAAAGGACATAGGATAGTTTTAATCCCGGAAATCCCCCGGGGACGGGAACTCATATCTCACGAGGACGAAGTCGAGGACAAATGCTAGTCTATAATATGTGTGTATTTACAGATTATTAAGAGTATGTTTATCAGTTGTTTTAGTTTGATGGCCGTGTGTGAGTTGTCCCAGGATATTTAATTACTTATAATCTTTATCTTTGACCTGGCAGTACTTCCGCGAGAGCCCTGGTATTCCAAATGTCTTCAGGCGGCGAAAACCATCAGTGTTAGAGAGTAACATCAGAAGAACTGTCTGCCATTTAATGAAATACAGTGCATAAAAATATATAAGCATTATAACAATCGAGATCCGCCAAAGCAAAATCTTTAACAAAGCCTAACTCCGTTCCCTTGTCCCTTGCCTCCGTACCTCATTACAGCATAATAATTGACAAAATAAAACCTGAAACACAAAAGAAACCGTGATAATAAAAGTAACAGAAGTAAACGCATTCGCGACAGGATTTCAATACGACCCCTTGTCTCATTCGTTAGAGTGTCCTAAAAAATTATGTTTCTTTTTTTGCAGTTCCGCCTAAGGACAATCGCTTGGAGTCCGAGATGAGTGGCAGCGGGATGAGAGGGGGACGGAGGATCCCCACTCCCATGCCGCCCCCAAAAGAAACTATACATCAGCCAAGGTAAGAAATTTGTGAAGTTCTTTTGGTTAAATTAATGTGGCAGCAAAACGGGATTGACGTCGTCATGCAATTATAAAAATCCCATCTATAAATAATTTATTTGTAATAAAATCGTAATAAAGTCAAAACTGTACATTTAATGTTTTTAAAAATAGTACGTTAACATGTTCTACAACCGATGCCAAAAGTAACGTCTTCAGAATCTCGGTCTGTCTGTTTGTCCAGGATAAACTTAAAAAGTACCACATAGATTTCATTATATTTTGCATGAATTTTACCAAGAATTTGGGTTAAAGCATTGGCTGTATATTATCACGAACGACGCTGTGGGTATCATCTAGTAAATAAATAAATATAAAAAAGGCAAAATAAGATCCTGAATTTAAGGGGAAAACAAATTACAATAGTGTTATGTTCCACGAAATAATTATGTGGAAAAGGGTACCTGTGAGCGCTTTCTGCGTTACAAATTCTCAGACACCATTAAACAGGAGAACGTCTTTTCCAGAAGTGATTCTGAGGAGGAAATTCCAGGCATACGTTTGAGACATAGGACTAGGACACATTATATCTCTTGAAATTACGGCAACTATTGTGCCGTCCTCGTTTGTAACATTTTCAAATATTAATACGGAGCATTCCTTGAAAGCCAGATTGATTACAAAGTCGTGGTTGACTGTATGTACAACTGAGTTAAAGTTTATTTATTTATCCTAATACATCCTCACTTATTACTCAGCAAACCATTAGCTACGTAGAGATAACGACTTAACATTATACTTATATATATCGCTAAAGGTTACGGTTACACCTGCGGGTAATTTGCGGTAGCTTTCGGTTTTGGCTCCGAGCTCTCGAAGCGAAGAGCAAGAGCCACCGAGAGCTTTGCTTAAAAACTCTGCAAGAATAAATTAAATGCCCCACGTTTTTTTGGCATTAGATTTTTGTGTATTTGTTAGGTTTTGAGATATAAATTTTTCGCTTATTTAAACCCTAATTAAAAAAATAATGTTAATATGCTGATTTTAGAACTTTAATGACCTAAAAGGCACTTTCACGAACTTCGTTCAATTGGCATGAGAATTCGAACGGCAAAGCTATTTCAAGATTCGGACCAAATGTAAATTAAAGGCTAAAACGAAGTCAAGGAGCTCATTATTTTTTTTGTTGTTTCTATATGTGAAGACATGTAAATAAAGAGAAAAATTAAAAATAAATATTTAAGCCATGGCAATTAAGAATTATCTAATCTCAACTGACAGCGCTCGTTCACGAGCATGACGCATTTTTAAACGCACGCGGCACCGTCACTCAGTGAACGAACAATTACTAATATAACCTTCCGAAAGTATTATCATACCAGTAAAACACCGGCTTAAAGGATTTTGTTAATTTACAAGGTGCTTACTAAAATAGGATTTCCAAGGAAATTATTTATTAAAACAATTATATTATTGACCAGCTCCCGGGTATTATCTTTCATGAAATTGTTAAGGGTTAAATTGGTTTTCGGAATTTATACGAATTTTACGTTGATTTTGGTCTGTAATACAAAGTTCCCGTAATAAAATATTCTTAAGAGACAAAGACATGAGACTACAAAAGGCTTAAGAGGTTAAAATTTTAATTGTCCTGATAGTAACATAAGGCCTATTTTCGCTGACATGATTTCCTCTAATTTGAGACATTATTATGATCGTGTCTAGTTTAGTGACAGTGAAAATATTTGTGAAAAATGTTGAGCTGGCAGGTGGTGTAAAAAAAATTTGCCAGCGTTACATTATTAGGCTGCAAACACTGGTACTCGTTTTGCACAGGTATTACTTCAATATTAAAAAAAAATGAACTGTAGTACTTTATTTTTAAATATATAAACAATATTGGAGACATTTCTAACTTTTTCAACACCTACCCGCGAAAAAACATTGTATTAGCTACTAACCTTGAGTTTAGTTTTTGTAAGTAAATGGGTCTAACCTTTAAATACTCAAACGTCACTCAATTTTAAGACGCTCTCAAATCTGTTGCTGACCCTACTTTATCCCTTTAGAGTGACAAAGACAGCAACAGAGCGAAGCGTAAAGTATTCCGCCGTAAAAAAAACTATTCTGATTGACTCGAATACTTTTATTTAGAAGAATTCTGTACCTACATAATTCTTATATTATGTACGTGTAGGTATAGCAAACAATTCTTCTTCTAAAACTCAAACACGCTTCAAAAATATAATAACCTTCAAGGCATTTCCGATTAAACCTTAACAAAAGGCACTCGCATAAACAAAACTAATTCAAAAATAACGCAATTATGAACAAACAAACGAACTTCCTTTTCATTATAATTAATGCAGATTAGATCCTTAGAACACGAGTTGTAATAAGATCTCAATTTACATGAAGGAAGGCCAAAGTTCATGGCTTATGAGGTACCGCCCAATCTCCGGACGATCCTACTAAGTGCCATTACTGTATTTGAGAAGCGACAGCTGGAGAGGACCTTTGAATTTGTCCTTTGTTGTCAACTGCTGTTTTCAATTTAAATTAAAATGGCGTTGGCTTTTTGAAAATCAAAGTGCGTTACGCTTGGCTAGTAAGTTCATTAATAACGCCATTAATTTTTAACTAGGCTTCGCGATTTTATCATGTTTATTCATTGTCGTGTGTAGCGTGATGTTATTAAGCTTGTCATCATAATCTCCCTAGCCTTTTCCCAACCGTGTTGGGGTCGGCTGCCAGCCTAACCGGATTCAGCTGGATACCGGTGTTTTACGTGGAGCGACTGCCTATCTGACCTCCACAACCCAGTAACTGGGCGACACGATACCTCTTGGTTCGACTGGTCAGAGTTTCTGGCTAACTAGTAACGACTGTCAAAGTTCTACGAATGACAACCGGGACCAACGGCTTTACGTGCTTTCCGAGGCACGGGATGTCAGTGATGTCTAAGATAAACTTTAGAAAGTACATATGAATTGAAAAAGTCACATTGGTACTTGTCCGGATTCGAACCCACAAACTCTTACACGAGAGGCGGGCGTCATACCCACTGGGCCATTACGATTTTTAGCTTGTTGGTGTTATTAAGCTTGTACTGTTCCAATAATCGGGTTCCGGTACCATTTTCAAAAATCAAAATATTAACGTTTTATTGTATTTTTTAATATTTTGTTTACAAATTCGGCTCGGCTCTTATTAATAGCTTTATGCTTGCGCAAAAGGCACACCATTGGTCTGTTTACTTGTAATATCATGGAATCGCACTGCAGTAGCCGATCATTGTCATAAATACTAGTTGCCAACAGCACCCCAGAATCTGCATAACCAAATACACACAGACCCTGTACTAAAATCATAGCAATTACTGCATAGAGGAGGTGTCGAGACCCATTTATAACAGGCTTGTTGACAAAACCTATGGCGTACTTTAACCGTAGATGTATACCTATGGAGATGCCATTTATTTATGAATATTATATTGTGAAGAACGTATGTGTAAGAGCGTGTCGTATCCGTCATTTTCATCGTCGTCGTCGTCGTCGTCGTCATAATGCAATTGAATGAAGAAAAGTTCACATGCCTTATTATTATTCTATACTTATGTTATAAAGCTGAAGAGTTTGTTTGAATGGTTAAATCCGCTAATTTTAGGAACTATCGATTCCAAAAAAATCGTTTTGAATAGCCCACTTTGAAGAAGGCTATATAAGGCTGTTTGGGTAAAGGCCTCTTTCATCCTCTTCTACGATTCCCTGTCTGCCTAATTTTACCCAGTCGTTTCCTCGTATGTTATCTTGTCAGTCCACCGTTTGTATATGTAACTGTTTAAAAAATACTTCGTACTCTTACGTTGATTTCTTTTTGATCGTCCCGAATATTAAGACGAAAGTCCCGATATCGCAACGAAGTCCGTACTGTTTGCCGACTGTTTTATATTCAGCTTTTTTCGTAGTCAGGGCTCGTCCACACATACATGTCAGCGACAGTAACCGATACGCTTGTCGCTTCAAGACAACAGTATCGTATGACTGTGAACCCACTTCTCAACTGTGTAGGTTAAATAGACAGCCAGTCACATCTGCGCGACCTTTTTATTTGATCTATGAACTGTCTACGTGTCTTGTTGACTGTCACGTCAACGAAAATGCTGGTTGATTGATAGTCTTATCTGTTTTCATGAGAATCTTTGTAACGTTTGAGTTCATGTAGAATATGTAGGCCCGTTTCAGGAGGGTAGGATTACCTTATTAACTGAAGCTATTAAAGAGGAGCTGTCCCTAGTTGATACGTCTTTGGTTAGTGGTCGATCCCCGTAGGTACTTGTGTCATGTTATGTCAACTACCTATCCATACTAATATTATAAATGGGAAAGTGTGTCTGTCTGTCTGTCTGTCTGTATGTCTTTCTTTCGCGGCAAAACGGGACGACGAATTGACGTTATTTTTAAGTGGAGATAGTTGAAGGGATGGAGAGTAACATAGGCTACTTTTTGTCTCTTTTTAACGCGAGCGAAGCCGCGGGCAAAAGCTAGTTCTTTATAAATCTTGCTGTCATATGCAAAAAAAAAAACGACTATGTTTAATTGACTAAACTTTCAGAGAAAAATGCTTACTTTTTTTTTTAGCTTCATTATTTAAGTATAATTTTAGTATAATAACTGGCATGGGAGTGTAGATTCAACATAATTGTAATCGAGTTGTTTTTATATGAGCTTTTTTTAAACTTCTGAATGACTTTTTGACAATTCAAAAGTACGTGGTAAAAGGTTTATTTGGTGCCATTTTTTGTAATAATTCAATGACCTTATTTCCTAAGTGAGCATTGCGATAGTGAGTTCATTAGAAGCCACAAAACAAAATCAATACCAATACTTCGTTGTAATGATTTTCAAAAGTTGTCGGAACATTTCGATGCTGGCCTTTCATAACCTTTATTGCTAGCACGCGATGATTTTTATTCGTGGAAAAAGAAATTAATTTGAAGTAATAATGATAGTTTTTGTAACAATAGTTAAAAAAAAATCGTCCTGAGGTTATTAAGGTCGCGAGACTGCAACTAACAAGAGTTTATAACTTCGAAATGGCTGAACTGATTTTGATGAAACCTATTTAGGAACCTTCGCCGGTTATCCTTAATTCAAATTAAAAACCTCAACTAAACTGGTGCTCCAGTTTAAGAGCTACGGTGCTACAGACATACAGTCAAACAGACACACACAAAGCTGCCAAACTTTTAAAACAGCTTTCATGAGTCGAAGGTTAAAAACTGCCATGCGCCTGGCATTTTGTTGACATGGATGACACTACGAAGTAAGTTATAGAGGCATAGGGCTAAAATACTGGTCAATAGGCTGCTGGATAAATAGTGAATAGTATACAAGGTGAATTTTTGGTCCTGCACCACCCGCTAGGAGATGATTCTACCCATGAAAACCAACAACTTTTATTATGAAACCAACTCTGAAATCTCGAAAAAAATATCAGCTGTTTCATATATTACGGTCGGCGGGCATTGAATTTTTGTTTGATGAAAGTAAAGTAAAATATTAAAAAAGTGCTCCATATTGGAAAAATACTAACAAAAGTTAAGAAACAGGTGTGCTATGGCAATGTTTCTTCATGTAAATTGAACTTCGACGGAAACAGGGAAACGGGAAAAATACAATCTTTTTAGTTCCCAAAAGCCGACACAAATGTTAACACGGGTACCTGAATATCAATAGATCGTCCTTTGTAACACTTGTGGGTACTATTACCATAAAATCTTGTTCACCTTAGGCGAATTTTCTTTAGAGTTTCACCGGTTTTTCGGTAAATCAAACCAGCCTGTTATGCCAGGAAGGTATAACCAGCAAGCTGCTTCAAAGACAGAAGAACTA
Source organism: Athetis lepigone (assembly GCA_033675125.1). Taxonomy (NCBI): domain Eukaryota; kingdom Metazoa; phylum Arthropoda; class Insecta; order Lepidoptera; family Noctuidae; genus Athetis; species Athetis lepigone. Next base: position 18,595,054 of record CM066217.1, read on the forward strand.
TCAAACTATTTTTTTCATCTAGTGAGACATTATTGTATCCATAGACCAGTGTTTTTCAATCTTTTTGCAAACGTGACCCCTTTAATATTTACATAATTATAGCAAGCAAAATTCTAAGCATGATTTTTTACTTATTTACATAGATTCGGGTATAGCAGGCTCATAAGTAAATCCCACAGGTACTTTAACTTAAGTATATCATATGGAATCTGTATGTAGAACTCCGTGGAAAAAGAGGGTAAGGTTAAGCGCCCTGCATAGTCTATCCCCAATACCTATATAATAATATCCATACACCAGCCTATTAATAGCTGTCCAAAGAAGGCACGAGCATTGATCACCACGCTTGCTCAAGGCGGATTGGCGATTTCGGACTTCAAGTCCCGGTTTCATCACGATGTCAGCGATGTCCAAGATAAAGTTTAGAAAGTACTCGTACATTATGGATATCTATATTTATATAATTAAATAATATAAAATATGTTATTCTGTCTACTGCCCAAGACCTCTCGAGTAAGTCTCTGCGACCCTTGTAGGTCGCGATTTGTCGAGCTACTGTTGAGAAGCACTGCCATAGACTAACCTTCCCCACATTTCTTCACTGTAAACATAAGAACGCGTAACAATATCCTGCAAAGTTATTAACTGCAGTCTTATAAGTGCTTACCTACTTGTGTTTCAAAGAATTCGGTGAAGCGGACGATAGGGTTTTTATAAATATAGTGGACTAAAGGATATTGGCTTGTATTCGATTTGGGCGAAATTAAGCTTTCGTATATCACCCAACTAGTTAGTTACCGTACCTAGTTTAAATAAATAATGTATCTCAACAATTTAAAGTAGTTTTCTTTCAACGTCCATCAAAATTTTCCAGTCATTAAATATCACGTACAGAAACCAATGTGGAAAGTTTTAAATAATAATTATTTATTGTACGAAAAGAAAATTGTGCAAAAATGGAGTAATGCGAAGCGCAACTCAGTCAACGGCATAATTGCTCACCATGCACCTTATTACAAAATTACAATACCGTAAAGAGGATTGTTTGTGTGCAATAGGTAATCCCTGGAAGTACGGAACCAATTTTATTTCATCAATATTTAACGGCGCAATGTACAGCCCGCAAAATAGATTAGTAACCAGGACCGTCAATATAAGTTTTCTCGAAAACGTTGGCTACTGTGTAATTCTAATTTTTTTTCTTTGATAATAAAATTATAATAACTTATATATTATAAGTTATTATATAACTATCCGTAGCCGTAGTTGCTTTATCATTTTGTTAATCGTACCCCCTTTTGTGATAAAATCATCTATATTGAGCTATTAAATACTCGAGCTCTACCTTAATTAAGTGAAAACAATCCAATATCCAAATAAAAGCTTTACTGGCGCTGTTTAATAAAATTTATGAAGAAAAATCTGTACATAAAAAACTATAACCTATTAAAATAGTTTAAAACTGTCGATTCACACCCTCATCATTAGGAGCAGGGTGTCCAGAATATCTTGGTATACGGCTTTTGAAGAAATCTTAATGGAATTTCGTCACGGTTAAATGTACCGTTTGCATTTATAGCAGGCGGTATTTTTTTTTTAATGATATGTGCACCTAGATTTACCTAGTTACCTAGGAATCTTAAAGTATGATTTTTGCACGTTTTTTTTATTACACATCTTATACAGCTGGTTATATAGTATGTAGAGGGTTTTTGTTTTTTTTTTGGTGAGTGGGAAATCATCAAATGACTGTTCCCGTCCTGGGTGCGGCGGGAGGGCATGTCAGACTTTTACTGACTAAAACCCACTCATGTTCCTTCGATTGCCCTTTATGTTCCAAGGTCACGGTAACTATTATAAACATTCGTAGAGTTTTGAGACTCGCTACTTCTAAATATTATAATTTCATTTATATGTTTGGGTAATCAGTCTAAGAGCAAATGAGTCAGATAAAGACTTTTTATTCGTCTACACAATTTTTTTAGCTCGATAAAATTAGTCCACCTTTATTCCATTTTCCAACGTGTTCCAGAGTTTAGCTTCTTTATAAACCAAAAAAAAAGAAAACAGTTTAATTATTAGAGTTCTGTAAGAATGCCTTTACGCACGCACCTTTACAAGGGACCATAATACACTGGCCACCCTAACAACAGATGTGCATAGACCAACCCTTTTAGGTAGCTCTTTAAAAATAAATATTTTAACTCCGACCGCGGTAATGTATGTAAAAAATTAATGGCCACATGAGCCGTGAAGTCGGTATAGTCTGTGCATTTTCGATGACAGCTACATACAAACATATGCACGTGTGTTTTATGTTATGGGGCAAGGAATAAGTTGAAAGAGATTTTATTTAAGTATGTATGTTCAGTAAGAATCTACTGGATATACTTAGAAGAAAATGATGTGACTTATGCCTGCATGATATGTAACTGTTTCAAATATTATTATTGGTTGGAATTGACTATCTTAACAAATAGTTTGGTGTATTATTTATATTCTATTCTTCTTAAATTAAACTTATTGCACCTACCAATAAGTATGACATGCGATATAGTTAAATATATTTATAATTCACATAATTATATGATAAAGCAGTGCAGCAAACTAAAATAATTAAAGCATATTCATCACGGTTACACTGAGGACCGCTAGTGCGCATGATTATACATGTAACACGCCACTAAGAGCCCTTTCAACTTTAAACACGTTCATTACCCAAAAGCGTGTACAGCCATTGCGTTCTAATTTCAAAAAAGAGTCAAACGAACGCTAACTCTTTTCACTTGCACCAAGTCCAACCCATAGCTACCGTCAATCTATTATCGTTTACTGTCGCCGCGTAAAGCGTAAATACATCTCATAAACAAGGTATTCATATTTCGACGCGTTTCATCGTGTTGCATGAAATAGTCGCACTTTTTACAACTCTGATGCAGTTGGTGTCCTTTGAACTTTGTAAATGTCATGAAATGCGACTCAAAAGGTAGTTTTACAGAGTTGTAATGCTGACAGATGCTGGCTGTGCTTTCAAAAAACTATTTAGTAATCTGTGCTAACATTTCGATTTAAGAGAAATATAGAGTTTTGTAAAAATCCGCACTTTTGCGCTTACAAGTGCCATAATTTAATTTTAACACATCATCATCGCAGCCTTTCTAAGTGTTACCATATTAAAATCATAAAATCATATTTATTTTGTAAATAGGTTATATATATAACACTTTTACACGTCAATATTTTGTTTTTTTATCTATTTTAAGCGAACGATGGGGCCTGTGTTTCGTAGCTGGACTGCTCTGAGAAGAAAAATAAACTGAATATCAGCGTTTTACGAGGGGTAATCCCGATTCTAGACCTGGCCTCGACTGCCGAGTAACTTGTAACATGATTATCTTTTGTTAGATAGTTTGTCAGACTTTCTGGCTTTTGACTACTAGTTACATGAAAAAGTACAACTGTGATCAACGACTGAACGTGGTTTTCTATACACGGGGTGCCAGACGCTAGTGATGTCCTAGACGTATTTATAAACAAAATAAACAACTTTTCTTATTGAACCAACTCTGAAATCGCGAAAAAAATATCAGCTGTTTCTAAGAAAAGTTCAATGCCCTCCCGACCATAATGTATTTAACAGTTGATATTTTTTTCGCGATATCAGAGTTGGTTCCATAAAAGTTGTTTGTTTTTATGAGTAAAATCATCTCCTAGCGCGTGAGCAAGACCAAAAATACACCTAGTACCTATATAGGGTGACTGGTAATTGTGTACGGTACTCAAACACGTAATTGTACGTAAAAAATAACAAACAATTTGTTTTATGGGAGCAAAGCTGAAATCGCGAAAAAAACATAAATGTTATAAAACATGACAGCAATATGATAGGTTGGTTGCAGAAATGTTTTCACCATTGTCTAGTTAATATCAATATTTATAAATGAACTGTAGGTAAGTTGTCCATTAGGTTAATCGTTCGTCAGTGCAGTAAATTTTAGTTAAATCAAACATTATGTGAATTAAACAGTAGGTGAGTTGGGCAATAAGCGTTATGTGAACATAAATGGAAAGGAGACATAAGTGAATTATGTCTATAGTCTGTTTTTTTTAAAAAACGAGTACCAAAAATTTTACTGCGTTTCTATTGGTCCACATAATCAGCATAAGTGTTATTATTGGTGTTAAAAGCGTTGGCCCCGCCTTGACTAATTTCCCATATCTCTCTGTCAATACCGGAAATGTAAAAGAGATATATTCAGTACCTACTCGTTTGTTAAAAAAAAAAACTATATTTCAGTTGAGAGTAGTTATTGTAATAAGCTTACAGACAGACACAGCAAAACGCCGATAATGTTATCGAACCATCGTTTTTTTTTACTATAGTACCTTTCGCAATGAATAACTAAATAATTATCTATTTAATTCATTCTTATTGGAAATCATAATTACGATTATTAAGTCGTTTTCAGTTTTTGTGAATTGACCATTTTAGGAAGTTTATCAATTTGGCATGTAGAATTTATAATGGGATCGTGACACCCCCAGCCCACACCCCTCACCAAGCATAAAGTAAAAAACAACAACACAACACACAAAAAAACTTTCTGCTGTCACCAATACCCTCATTAAGTTCCCTTCTCCGATTCCCAATGCCTTTGAGAGATCTTTTCTCTCCAACCAAAGTACTAGGGGCTAAGGATCCTCAAGTAGCCATACCGTGGCATTGTTAGTTGGTTCCTCGTAAAAAATGCACGCCCGCTTCAGGCCAGCATTCAAGTGCCATCAGCAGACTCATGCGGTCGACTGGGATGTGCTGTGCCTGGATGTGCTGTGGGATGTAGTTACTGTGGTTATAGAAATGTTAAAGTTTGGGCAAGCCCGCAAAAATAGCCTAAACAGGCTATTGTCGTCTGCCTGAACAGCAAAGCTCGATTGTCATTCAAATGAACTCTGTGCATGATTTCAATTTTAAGCAAATTATCCTGTGTGAAATAATTACTGTGCCAATAAAAAAATATGCCAAATTTGTGCCTAGGTACACTTGCCATTTATTTTATTTTTTTCTGTTACTATTTAAAGTAATTATTGATAAACGATAACTATAAAATCTTTTTAATTTTTCATTTAATATTTCAAGTAATTAAGTAAGTATTAGAAATGGTGACTGAAAAAATAACATAGTCAAGTGGTTCTTCAATAAAAAATACTAAATTAAAAATACTTGTCGTTGCTGATTGTTAAGTTTTTTTACTTTATTTCAATGTTTTTGTACATTTTTTTTAGTTTTGGGTCCTATCACTTGTTCTGATTTATTACTATACTAACCGTTTATATGCCTACCAAACCAAAACTACACTATTTTAGTTTAGACAGCAAAATTGGACGTACATAGGTATTATGCCACATCCAGACACACCTATATCCCCCACTTCACCTCGCATTAACCATTGAAGCGGTCATTACGCGACATTCTTTGGACAATATGGCTTATGTCGCGACTGGACTGAATCTGTTCAGTACTGAATATTTTATTATCAGAACTATACGTGATTAGTTTTGGAAATATACATTTTTTTAACCTTCGAACACACGTGATTCGAGAATAGAAAGACAATAGCAGCCAAACAGCCGGCTGTCGGTTGGTTGTTGAAAGGTTAATAAAAAAAAAGAAGTCAATTCTGTACATTGAATTATATTCAAAATTATTATTGGAAGATGATTGATGATCGATACTGATGCCAAAAATGCAATCAGTAATTTTTTGTCTGTCTATATGCACGCATGGGTCAAAAATTACTGACGCAATTTTAACTAAACTTTGTACGATTGTTGTCCATACTCTTGGGCAGGTTATAGGCTGTAATACATAACGCTAAGACACGTCATAGGAGCCGAGCAGCAATGATAAGTGTGGCAAAAACAGGAAAAAATATCCCTTTTTCGTTTCGTTGCGTGCACTGCAAAAATGGTTAAAGTTACGCAAAAATTATGATCTAGAAAGAAAGAAAATAAAAACAGTTTATTCGCGCTAGTGACAAGTTTAATATTATACGAACTTACTATAAATAAAATATTCTACACTTGCAATCTAAACAATTGTTCTTCTTCAAAAATTCAAAAAAAAAATACTGAAACGTATTTTTATTAACAAATTATTAAATCAATGACAGTAACAAAGGCACAAAAATAAACTTTGAATAAAAAAGAAACAAACAATCAGCTGAAATAAAATTGATATGCAGACCGCAAGTTCATTAAAATAATTTATTATGTTGAAAAAAAGTGGAAACAATGAACACTTTATGCTCCCATATTCTTTTTAAAATCGATAGTACGCATACGTCCACAGATAACTTAATGGCCCCAACACAACGTCATTTAAATGTTTTATAAATAACTCATAAATTAAATGCTTAATAAACGTATGATCATATAGAGATAAACTAGATTATTGTAACTGCATAAATGCACCATTGAAACACGGATAAAAAGGAAGCCATTTAAGTCAGATAACGAAGTACAGATGAACAAACTGTTTTTTATCAATAAATTATTTCAGAATAATGCACCATTTTGTTAAAAATACTCCAATATGTTTTAAAATGATAAGGAAAAGATAAAAGTAATAAAATAAAATCACAAAAAGAGTTTCTTGTCAGAAGTGGGATTCGAACCCACGCCCACAGAAGTGGACTGCGACCTGAACGCAGCGCCTTAGACCGCTCGGCCATCCTGACGATGGGTTGTTTGTCGAAATAGCTGTATTAATTCCAATTGCCTTTTGTTACTATTTTTCTCATGTTGTGATGTCGCGTATGGCATGTCAAATTGTTGTCTCCGTCAACAAAATTATTCTTGAACGATGACACTGAAAATGTTTTAGTTAGTGACCCTGACAGCCGGAGGTCGTGGGTTCGATTCTCGCCCAGATCAAACTTTGTGTAATTAATGTTTGTTCTGCGGGTGTAATTATTTTTTATCTGTAATAAATTATGTTAGTATATTTATCAGTTATCTGGTTACAATGCTTAGTATTTCTGCCTAGTTTGGGATCAGATGACCGTGTTGTATGAGTTGTCCCACGATATTTCTTTTTCGTGAAAACTTAAAGTACGTCTAACCCTGATTACTTATACACTTTGTTGTTTGTAAATGTATACTAATCACGTTGCTGAAGCCACGAGACTTACAGAAGCCCTAAACATACAGAGCAGGAAGAAAATGATGTTTAATGTTTGTGGAAATATGCGGGAAAACTTAGAGTAATCCCTTATGTAAGAATATTGCCGTAGAAAGATAGTTATGTAGCTTTGTATATTTTATTTATACACTAGCTTTCCCCCGCGGGGTCACCCGCAATATTAGTTACTACCGTAGGACAAAGCGTGATGTTATAGAGCCTATTATTATGAAAAAAAAAAAAAAAATTATAGTCTTCCTCAATAAATATACTACTAACATTTTTTTTAAACGCGTGTTGCCTTTCCCGGTATTAGAGCAAATAAACAAACTCTTCAGATTTATCATGTTAGTATAGTATATTGTTAATATTGTTAATTGGGTTGCGGAATGTTTATAATAGTTACCGTGACCCTGGAACATAAAGGGTAATCGAAGGAACATCAGTGGGTTTTAGTCAGTAAGAGTCTGACACGCCCTCCCGCCGCACCCAGGACGGGAGCAGTCATTGGATGATTTCCCACTCACCAAAAAAAAAAAAAGTATAGTATACGTAGATAGATATTTACTTCAGCACTACAAATAAATTATCATTCTGTATCTTCGTCGTGCACTATTTCGAAAGAATCCTCCAAAATTCTGTTAATTTTTAATGTCTCAAGGAATTCTTTTTGCTTTTGAATTTAAACCTTCGAAAACACGTGATACGAGACTCAATAGTAAGACAATGGCAGCGCGACAGCGAGCTGTCGCTTGGTCGTTAAAAGTCAACCTATTTCAAAAGAGAAGACCGAAGCGAAAAGGAAACAAAATTAACCAGAAGAAGTACTAAAAACCCCACACATGTCATATTAGTGCAAAACTAACCTCAACGTTGCACATTACGCGGACAATATGGCGTCGCGTCCGGTGTTCCGTTTGATCTTGCCATGTGGTTCCGGACAGATCGGCGCGTGCGCAGGACACGTGCGATTGTGCTCTTGTTATAATAAAATTAGTCTGCGTCGGGTTTGCATGCTTTGGTGTTGTTTTATAAACAGTTTATGTTGTTGTTACTTGATTTATGTCGAAAAGCGTATCAATTTTCATCGTATTGTGCTGAATAAATAAGCGGAAAAAATATAGGCTTTCCTTAATATATTGTGTTAAAGAACCTGCTAGTCTACGTACCTAATCTAGTCATTATATTGAGCCTATCAATTATTGTAATATTTCTCTATCATTTCAGGGGTTTGCAACAGAATGATTAAATCATAGTTATTTTTATTAATTGTAAAATGTTGCATTTCTTTAAATATCTTCACCATGAAATAGGAAAACTCTACGATTTTTTGTAGCTAATCTACGCCAAACTCTAGTTAGGCAATTGAACTAACTTACCTAACATTTACACAGTAATTTGATAACAAAAAGCTTTATTCTAATCACTGATTTAATTTCTAAAAAGAACCATCGACATTTCGTAATACCGTTAATTACTTCCTTCAACTTTACATCTTGTAAAACACAAAAAACAATCCGAAAAGATAAGATGCCTTCAGTAATTACAAGTTAACGACTGAATCATTAACTACTTAACAGAGATAAGATAAAACAAGATTGCTTGTTTAATCTAGTTTCACAGTAGCTTAAAACTATTTACCAAACCGACTCGCGATTCACGAGAATCTCAACTGAACTACTGACTCAGTTTCTTCAAAAGCGTGCAATGAATGCTTTGCATCGCTTAGGTTTGCGCTAATTATCCAGCAAAGAGCACTAATTAAAGCAATTTCAGTGACGTTTGCAGCTTAAGTGAAAAGAAAGTCGTTTTATTTTCAGTCTTCCATTTCTACGGTTTCATTCGGACTTTTACAGCTATTTATATTTCTGTTTCAGACTCTCTTTTATGATGATTTAAAACTATTAGTGTTTCATCGGCTCGCTATTTTGATGTTATTTTTATGTTTTATAAGCTGTGTAGAATATGATTTAGAGGTGCTTGCTTCGATTTCCGAGTACCAATTACTTGGTGCTGAGTAATCTCTTGATTTTGGGATTTATTTGATTCTATTTCAGGTTTAAAATCTATCATTATCGACATAGTCAATCTGTTTTCTTTATTGATGCAGTTAACAATAGCCTATCATAAAATGCCCATTTAAGGCAATTCATAACCCATAACGCAGAAAATGCTCATCATCATTTTCTATCTCTTTAGCTAAATAATTCAGATCACGAATACCAAACATCCCTTTCCTGTCAATCATAAAAATCGTACATAAAGCTTCAGTTCTCACAAGTACCCTAAACTTTACTCTTTTTCCTTTTATTACAATCGCTGAGTCCTGCTAAAATCAAAGCGGGTCTAATAAAAGCGATCATAACTTTCGGCACCTGTTTCCTCTCGATATCGAGGATTCGAGAGATCAAAGTGTTAGCGGACGCAAACTGCGAACAATTGTTACTGTGAATCATGGTTCATTGATTCACGTGTTTGTCTTCTTTTTGTGAATGGAGTAGTGTGGGTTATGTGGTGTGAGGAATGGAATAGTTTCAGTCTGTTTCGGAGTTTGGAATTTTTGGGCTGTTGGTTATGATTGAAATTGTGAATTGTTTGAAAGCCTTTTAACTATGAATTATATGAGGGGTTGCAAAACTATTTCACAACAATCACAACTCATATTTGACAGCATTTCAAAGAGAAATTTCGATTTCAAGAATGAAAAAAGTACTTATTGCTACAATATAATAGTTGTAAAACTAATTAACATACAAACACGGGTTTGCAATGAAAACAATGTTAATTAACAAGAAGATGTAATAACAAAAACAGTAGAAAACACATTCAGCGTAGAACACCACAACAAAGGCAACACAACAATGGGTACAAAAATACTCTTGAATCTAGAGCAAGCACAACACACAGAAAAAGTAAAAAAGTATTTTAGTACTGCGGTCACAGAGATCATTGAGTACGAACTACAATGAGACGCAAATAGAGAATGGGAGGCGACACCGAAGGGTGCGAATGTATGCCTAATTGCCTGCGGACGTGTCTCAACTCGGTTTTACGTACAAGTGCATCTACGTAGGGTTGTGTTGATGGTGTTAGTTTTTTTGTGACACTGATTTTGGTTAGTGAGACCTCAGTTACAAATTCATGGTTAGGTTTTTCTATATTTTCATTTCGTTTATGTTGGTTATGTAGCATCTAATAACATTTTCGCTGTTGGGTTCAATTTGCGAACTGTCGTCATCTCCCTGTCATCATCTCCCTAGCTTGTTCTATCTCAACTGTGTTGGGGTTAGCTTCCAGTCTAACCAAATTCAGATGAATATTTACCAATTGTTTACAAGCGACTGCCTAACAGACCTCCACTACCCAGCTGCTAGGTAACACGATATCCCTTGTTTAAGATAATTGTCAAACATTCTAATTTCTGACTACCAGTACTAACAAATGTCAAAGATTTAATAGACGTCACTCAATTCTGAGACGCTCTCAAGTCTATTGCTGTCCTTATTTTTTCCCTTTAGAATGACAAGGACAGCAAGAGACTTGAGAGCGTCTCAGAATTGAGTGACGTCTATTAATACGGGCCTATGTGGTACAAGATGTCAGTGATGTTTAAGATATACTTAAGGACTTAAGGAGATGATCATTCGACTAGTATGGCACAATGATGATAGGATAACGAAGCTTGGAGCTTCCGGATGAATTAGCACATCAAATCTTTTTCAATGACATTTTGTTTGTCTAGGTACTTACTTTATTTTTCACGTCAGCGTGTAATTTGTAAAGACATTAAATGGTTTTATTTTACAAACAAACTTTAATATTTTTGTTCGGTTTAGAGTGTACAAAAATTATTTTCTCTCCACCACCAACCCTAACTACCTGTGCTGTGGTATTATAAAAGCTACTATGCAACGCATTATGGGGTGCAAGCTCAAACACACACACACACATTCAAACATCGCTCTTATATCGCGTGCGTGCATACAGTAACGGAGCCGATTACTGTGGCTATAAAAACCCGAAGATAAGTGCTAACGCGTTGGGGTGAACACATAAGACAACATAAATTGCACCGTTTTTATGCGATTGAAGTCAGGAAGCCGGATTCGAACTTTGGATACCTGCGTGAATTTTGTCGCAGCGGGCTATTTACCTACATAAATAAAACGATTAAAGATTAGGATAGGTTTCGTGTTAAAAAAGTAGTAGGTACTTACTTTACACATTTTTTTTTTCAACTTAACACTGCAATACGGACAGTTTATAATACAGTTTACTCTGCCTTTGTAAAATTGAAGAATAGAATTGCATTTTTTTAAGTTTTAATTAGTGTATATGGAAAAAATATTATAACTAAGCCGAACTTAATGTCATTTCACGTTTTAGATATAATATTAATTTTTCGTTATAATATATTTATTGTGTAGTTTTATTTATTTTGTTATATTATTTTACCATTTTGTTCCGACAAAATTTCATTATTTACGATACTATAACGCCATCTATCCAAAATTGTTACTATTTAGAGTAAAAAGTACAAATAAGATCTAATAGATGGCGCTTTCACAAAAACTGTTTACCCTTCGTGCTGCCACCTAGCGGCGAGTTCATGAATATTGCTTAAAGCTTTCGGCAAATACTCCAGGCGTGAGACCATAGATAGCAGCACTCGTTAATAATAAATAATTATTCAAAGATACCTATTTTATTTGATTATGATAGTAGGTAACTGCCTCAATCAATTGAAGAGAATCGATTTTAAATTTATAAAATATCGTCCTAACTTTTCCAGCTCGCTAAATAATTATCTAATTAGGTATCTATGTATAAAAACTAAAATGTATTAAAACAATTACATTATTGATCAATTACAATATTGTAAGGTAAAATACAAAGCTATTAATAATATTAGGTACATTACTTTTACCTGATTACATTTATTTCCGTGTAAAAAGCGGCCCAAAAACAAAATAAAGAGTGCTTCAACATAGAGCTATAAACATCCTGACTTTCCTCGCAGGAAAAATAAATAAAAACTGAGTTATTGTATGTAACTGTTAATGTTAACATAAATTATCGTTGATGTTAGATTGCATTAATAACATGCAAAAATAACAAAAATATAATTACTGTTTCTTTGCTTACTGGCAGCTTGATGGCGTTTTCTAGAACTTTTTAATTTCATTTTTTACACAAATAGTTTTAATTATAAGATTTAATTCTGTTAAAGAAACCAACTCCAAGTCAAAATTTAGTGGGTACTCTAATTTATTTATTACCTTACTTAACTGTAATGATTTAAAATATTTCAAACTGATTCGTCCATACATTACAGTATTAAAAGAACTAAGACCACTTGCCAGGAGTCGAACCCACAACCACATGGGAGGTGAACGCTGTAACCACTGGGCTATCACGGCACTTACTACTTACATGCCCTAAAGCAAGTTAAGTCGAAATTGAACTAGTACAGGAACTCGTGCAGGTTGTATGCATTTAGAGATAAGAGAACAATAGGGATGACGACAGCATTAAAAATTTCCGAAAATACGGGACACATATTTTTTTGCTTGATCAAATTAATAAAAAAAAGCTTTTTTAAAAAAAAGATAACCGACTTCAAAAACTAAAAGCTCAAAAATAACTATTTCGGAAGTCGGTGGCAACACAAATCGACCGGCAGAAGAGAAGCCACCGACTTCCGAAATAGTTATTTTTGAGCTTTTAGTTTTTGAAGTCGGTTATCTTTTTTTTAAAAAAGCTTTTTATTTTTTACTTTTTATTACTTTTTAGTTAGAGTCTCAGTGTCTGCCTACGTTTTAGGGTAGCTCTCAAAATAAACTTATAATCTTACAAAATGAAAACGGCACTATGCGCGCAACGTCACAGGATATCCATTAGTGTTATTTACAAAACCTTCCACAGAATGTTACAAAGACTTTTCTGAAAACCGCATCGAAATCGGTATAGCTAAACGCGAGATAATCGCGGTCAAACATACAATCGTCTTTGAAAATCTACAATCCAAGAAAGCAAAACGCGATCTATGCGGGCAACATCACGGGATATCCATTAGTGTTATATACTAAAACCTTCCCCAGAATGTAACAAACACTTTGCTGAAAACCGCATCAAAATCGGTTCAGCCAAACGCGAGATAATCGCGGACAAACATACATACATACATACAGGTCGAACAGAGAACCTACTTTTTTTTTGAAGTCGGTTAAAAAATACAAAGATAAAGAGCAACAAAGTTCCGGAGTGGGGGCTTTTGACGTCACCGTCCTGCAAAAATTGTATCAGATCGTGACGTCATGCGCAACTTCAACGCACTGTATCTTCGTCATTCTTCGTTTTAGAGAAAAAAGTAATAATACGTGTCCAAATTTTTTTGATAATCTCTCTGACGGACTAATTACTTTTTTTTTGTCGTCTCGCATTCTGAGAAAATGTAAATAAAAATAAAATTAATCCGGGGACAAGTCACACATTTTACACGATCCTATGCTAAGCAGAGCTTGAGCTACAGTACCCAGACAACTGAAATACACACATATGTAATTTATAGGTAAATACATACCTACAAATTACAGATAAAAAAATATGTAATATAAATTTTCTATTTCATAATTGTCTCTATAGTAGGATTTGCCTCTTCTCTTAAAAAGGATTGGGACAATGTGCGGAATTTATTGTTTTTTTTTTATAACACAAATCCTTTTCCCGTAACCATAGTAATATATTCCTATAATATTCCTTGCCTATGCAACTTCTGCTCTGTAATTTGTACAATGTTACAATGATATTTGATGAAATGCCGGGGTTGCGGAATGTTTATCATAGTTACCGTGACCCTGGAACACAAAGGGCAATCGAAGGAACATGAGTGGGTTTTAGTCAGTAAAAGTCTGACACGCCCTCCCGCCGCACCCAGGACGGGAGCAGTCATTGGATGATTTCCCACTCATAAAAAAAAATATTTGATGATATAATAAAACGAATTAGAGGATTGGGAATATTGATTGATGATTTCCCACTCCCCAAAAAAAGGGGTCAAACTAATAACACCCTCTTTTTGCGTCGGGAGTTAAAAAAAGTTAATTTCAATCTTCACCAATCCGAACAAGTTAAATGACATTCACAATGTGAAAAACAGGTCACACAATAGAAAAAAATAACAATTTTCATTCCTTTCTAAGCCTAATTTAATCGTAATATAAACCAGCTGCCAAGTACAGAGCCACATACTCATTCGTTACAGAAAGCTTAGCTCTAGTGTGGCTCTAGTGAATAATAAACTATGTTGTGTGAACTGCTTATGTAGTACTAACTTTCGCCCGCGGCATCGTCCGTGTGGATGTCGAAACTCTTTCATCCAGTATTTTATTTCCTTAGGCTTGAAATTTTCAAAAAAAAAAATATTTTGCTTTTACCGCTTACCATTTTATATATATTTGTATAGGATGTATACAAAATGTCCCGGAATAAACGCACACCACCAGACACCCCAATTAGAATATTATGTTATGATCATAATACATACACTGAATTTTTATTATTATGTTTAAAACACTGTTTTTTTATAAATTAGTTGTACAGATTGTGGGAGAAAATTATAGTCACATTACAAATCTACGCATGCACACAGTCGCACTTGCATGAGGGTCTAGCGTAGGTATTTCATCCATTTTAGTTTGTTTTGACTGTACAGCGGAAGTGTGACAGCAGTTTACGTAGTTTTAATTATTTTTGGGATAAAATATTACCTTTAATAAAAATTCCAAAAATTGATTCAGTAAACGATTCTGAACAAACTATTTTCATAATGTGCATTAATTCAGTTACACATTGTATAGATGTATTTTATTTACTTAGAGCGAATGTGAAAACTGGTGTAAAGTTTATTTCTCTTGCTTGAAAATATTGTTATGAAGTTGCTATTTCATAAGTGGTGTCTATTCCTAGCAAGTACTAAATAAAATTGTGATAAATATAAAAACATGACTAGGCACAGATGACTAAATAGTTACTTCGTGACTAGGTAGGTACCATAATAAAAGTGAACTTAGATAATCCGTTAGGTAGTAGACGTCATGTTTGAGTTAAGAAACTCGTACACATTTAAACTTGAACCTTAAATACATAAATCCTTTATTAATTAGTTGATAGTTTTAAATTTAGTATCAAGGCAAAACAAAATAAAAAAATAATATCTTAGGACAAATCCCTCACAACTATCCAAAGTAGGCTAAAGCCTGTACTACTGTCACAGTGATACTTTTATTAATTATTAAAAAAAAACAACTTTGATTAAGCATTTCTACGATATAAGTATACTTATAAATATAATTCTATATACTGAATTTTGTAAACTTACCCGTCTATTGTTCCTATACGGAAGATAAATGCAAAACGCCTAGACTTTCACCACATCTATGTACTTATGGCTGTCTACCTCCCATTAGCCAGTCGCGATAAGAGCTCATTGTGAGCGGCGCGTGTAGCGACGACGTCTTCCATCATACGCGCTCTATCGCTGATCAGATAGCATTGGAGCTGTGTCGGTTTGCATTACACCGACTTAATATTAAATGGAATTTGGTAGAAGTAATTATGAACATTAAAGATGAGTTTAAGGAAAACCGGACTGCGTAAAAAGTAAAAATTTGCAATGATTAAAAGAAGACAACGATTAAATTAAGACACAAGACAGAGACCACCATTTATTGTTCTCACACAAAAAAAATAAACGATACGCGTCTATCGTAGCCATACGACAGATAATACTATGATGCCTAGACTTTCACTTTACCACATCTCAGTACTTATGGCTGTCTACCTCCCATTAGCCAGTCGCGATAAGAGCTCATTGTGAGCGGCGCGTGTAGCGATGACGTCCTCCATCATACGCGCTCTATCGCTGATCGGATAGCATCGGAGCTGTGTAGGTTTGCATTATACTGGCTACACGAAAACTGGTATTAGACAAGGTAAATGATGAATTAGAAATTCCGATTTAATAGAAAACCTGACTGCGTTAAGAGTGATTTTTTATGAAGATAAAAAGTTAAAAAGGTATACCTATCTGGTTCCGATCTCATTCTCAGTATCATCGATTTAGACCCCTCTATTATTACTTGTGATACCGGCAACATTCATTAATGACGCCCTTTTGTGGAACACCCTGCGTGACGACTATGTCCAATTGGCTGTCTGTCATAATAAGTAAGTACACAGTACACAAAAGGAAGGAAGTAAAACTATTATACTTCCTTAGAAATTCTGACAAACTTATGTACTACACCCTCGAGTCCTAATACAAAGTAAAATTGCTTTAGTTACTGTTCAGCTCCGCTTTGGTCTAATAGTTTGCCAATATTAAAAATTTCTACACAAATAATAGAAAGAGTGAGTTATACAAACTAAGTCATCATTTATTAGGGGTCCGTCAAAAACTTAATGACATAGGGTTAAGTCACTGGACTGAACCTAATAACAAAGCAGTTCCATTTTAATCAACTTAACACCGTACCTAAAACCGATATTCACTTAACTAAATCAGAAACTGTTAACTTGCATAATTGATTAGATTTATACAATGCTTTGGACAGAACAGTACTCCAATATCTCGGTCTAGACATAACCACAATTCATATAAGGTACAAGCCATTAAAATCGCCAATAACCATTAAGTCAATGGAAACACGCCAAGTACTACCGAATGCAATACAATAGCCAGTATTAAATCTAACCAATAAATTATTCAAAGACGTTTCACCCGCAGAACTGCTGGAGTGATCCCAAAATATTTTTGATCCTGCTTCAAATGCACTTGGATCTTAACTCCAATCAATAAAGTTTGCAATTGAAGAGCATGCAGTTTGGTGACCGTATAGTTATGTTGGTGTTTTGCAGTGTAAAGGAGTACCTATAATTCAACGCCCAACGGTGACCGAGTATACGTCAAGATGTGTGAATGTCTATATTAGATGCTATTTTATGGTCGCGTATGTGGAGAATAGATTATTAATCATACTGTGAAGGGAGTTGGCGCTACGGTGGAATATTTTATTTTGTACTTCTGATAAATCGAATGTTGTATTCAAATTCAAAGCGTTTATTTTAATGGAATCAGTAACGAGAACTTTTGAATCGTCAAGGAGTTATAAAGTTGAAGCTAGTTACTTGTTCTTAAACGTCACGGAGACCTCCATAGAGATGAACGTGTAAGAAACTCAATGTGTTTTTTTTTTAATTTTAATCACTAAATCCTGGTGGTATTAGTACTGTTGCCTTTATTATGTGGTAAAAAATTAGGTAAAGAGCCCGATATACTGGATCTAGATGCGGCTAGACTGTTAGATAGTTAGACGAATAGACCCACTCTAACATTAGTTGGTTAAGGCTAAGGAGATATTAAAGTCCAATAAATTTCAGTTCCCTTGATGTCAAACATAACAAAGAAAAGCAACGATGAATAATAAAGGTAAAATTAACCTCAAACACTCACTAAAAGTCCGAAGCCAAATAACCTAGATATAAAAAAATAACGACCCAAAATCTAATAGAATTCAACACTTTCCCTGAACAATAACTTAAAAATAAGCGACGACAATTTGTAATAAAACCGTATATCATAATAAAAATAAAATAAGAATACACACTTCCGTAGGAAAAAACGATTACTTTAGCCACGATAAAGGAGTATATTAAGACGATAAACCCGTCTATAGGAGACGTTGAGGGACATAATATGTGTAATAACATATAAAATATAATCTGAGAACGGTCGGCCATATTGCTTGGGTCATGGGTTCGCGAACTAACTGTTTCGAGAAATCACTTTCACAACCATTTTTTCTGCTGATTTAGTCTTGTTACATATGGGGGTCTTGAACTTTAAAGGGTGAAACCTTCATAACAGTTTTTTATAAGAATTTGTAGCAGCTGGAGTTCCATTAACTTGGATTGATGATGTTTTCAACACTTTAGCGTTTTTACGCTAAAGTGTTGAAAACATCATCAATCCATATACTATATAATCGTGAAAGATTTGAGGTGTTGCTAAATTAATGTCTTGAAATATATGAGACAAAAATAAAAGATTTACTGTCTTGATGAGTACGTATGTATAAATTTTCAAGAATGTATGGACTGTTTAAAGAAAACAACAATAAGAATGACTAGAAGTATAGTCTCCAAGACCCTCTGAATGGTTGGGTTTTACTGGAGAGCATCTAACATCCGAACAATTGAGCTTAGATCTGCAAATCGTGACAATACATATTTCAGTAGTGAAATTAATGAATACCGTGTGTAAATGTTTTGCTAAGATAAAAAATACTAAAAATAAATAGAAATTAATCAGCGAAGGTCCAGCATAAGCTACTAACTAAAAATGACAAAAATATTAACGGTACCTAACGTTGTCACTAAAAGTAAGCAATAATAAAATTGAATCGCATCGCTCCAAAGTAATCAATATAAAAGCAAAAATTATGATGACAGAAGACATTTATTATTTGTGGCGATACCCTACTTTGATACGGAAACGACCCAAATCTTTAATGTTAACCAAGATTGACTCAGAAATGACCCGCTAAACATTTACCATAAGCCATGAAGACTCTCCCATCCATCTGAACCCTTCAAAACGATTTGCTAACGCATCCAAAAACGTATGTGACCCTCAAAACTGTCATGGGATGGTTGGAGAGGCTAAAGGACCTACAAAAATTGATCCATGCCACAATGGGGTTCCTATAAAAATAAACTGGAACCCTTACAAGGTCGATGCTAATGTGAAACCAATACGTTTATGATGTTTTCCGGGTACAGACACTGTTAATATTTGATATGTAAGACTTCTGTGGACATTATAGGAAATTGGAGAGGTCAAGCGGAATGGCTGTTTATAAAATTTTCGGGAACCCGATCCTGCTGGTTGGCTGGTTATTGGAGTATTAAATTTGTTTGGATATATTGGAAATATCCACATTAATTTTGTAAGAAGGAAGGAAGAAGCTGTCTGTGTGATGCTTTTGCAGCTAAACCACAGCACCGATTTTGACTCAGCTTTATACTAGATAAGCTGGAATCCTCAAAAAAAAACAACAATTAAAGTATAGGCTAGTTCTGTGCGAAACAGCGAAGCTATATTTAGGTACAAAGGGTGCCAGTATTATTTAAGCCATTATGTCTCATGTGGCTTATGCGGCGGTTATGTGATGACAATCAAGAGTTCAGGAGTTGTTTGCCATCCAACGAAATTTAAAAAAAAACTACACCAAGACATTCTCGCGGATTATTAATATAACTTGTTGATGAGCTTCGTCTGTTATTGCAGCATTATACTAAGGTAAAGGTGAAAGTGAAAGTCTACAAACATATTTATGAAACAATAATGTGTACAATTTATTTGTCATCAGTCCCTTTTCTTGTTGATCTTTATGAGTATTAATTTGACGCGTTGTTGGTTAAGCGTTGAGTGTTGAGATCCTCAAGTAGACTATGGCCGAATGATTTTATGAAGGCTGCTTCTGGTTTGATAAGAAGTATGATGGATTATTGGTTTTTCAATATTATCAAGCAGTGAGCAATCAATGCTGCTTTTTTACTAGGATGACTAGATGCTTGTTACAATCATGTCGAATATCATCAACACAAAAATTAGTGATGGAAGTATTAAAGAAAACATTGCTGAATAAATAAGGACCAGTCCATTGACTCTTTTTAAGTAGGTATTTATTTTCAACAGCGTGTCAAATTTTTCTACAAAGTAATGTATGTAGTAGTATTTCAATTGCGCTCGAAGTAAACAGTGTATAAGGTAAAATGACCCAATCAATAGGATGATAAAAGTATTTCATTAAAATGCCTACTCAGATTGAGGATAGACCTTGTTAATTGTTTTGAATTTGAATAGTTTGAAAGAGAATAACAAAGAATGTAAATCTAAAAGAAATTAATCCTAATAACGACTGTAATTGTTTGGAATTAGATGATCACAGTGTATAGTAGTTTCTATTCTATATTTATCTCATTCACTCCATCCAAAATGAAATCCTACTTTAATTTTAGATATCTCCTACCACCACATTCAGCAAAAAATCTTCACATCTGCTCCACCCACATTTTCTCCAAAATTCTGCAGTAATTCATTAACACTTCGACTACAAACAGGCGAATGTTTTGACAGATGCTCATCTGTACATCTCCACAAATTGTTATTTTTGACGCCGGGGGAGTTAATTTGCGTCTCTTGTTTTAACACCAGGCCGGCAATAAAGGGATTAGTAAACGTAATTTGCATGTAATAACTTGAAGGTGACGTAAGCTGGTCTGGTTTTGAGTAGTGTGCATTTTTTTGCGACGGAACAGAGGTGAATCCGTTTGGGGTGAGAGGTTGTGTTTGTACCAAACCCAATGGATGTTTCCATTTATGGTGTATGGGTCTGGTCGTAGGTTGAAAAATATTATCTGTAGGTGAAATAAAAGCAAACATGTAAGTGATTCAGACAGTTGGTTTTTTTTTGTGGAGTGGTAAATCATCAAATGACTGCTCCCGTCCTGAGTGCGGCGGGAGGGCGTGTCAGACTTTTACTGACTAAAACCCACTCATGTTCCTTTTTTTTTTTTTTTGGTGAGTGGGAAATCATCCAATGACTGCTCCCGTCCTGGGTGCGACGGGAGGGCGTGTCAGACTCTTACTGACTAAAACCCACTCATGTTCCTTCGATTGCCCTTTATGTTCCAGGGTCACGGTAACTATTATAAACATTCCGCAACCCCGGCAGGCGTTGGCCCTGCTGGGCCCCTTCCTGTGCTGACTCCTTCTCTTTGAGGCGCGCGTGGAACAAAACGCGCCGTCTACGCGGTCCTGGTCCTAGCCGGGCGGCGAGCTACCCATCGCTCGCCATCCGCAGAACCGCGCCTACGGTGGCCGGTAGTCGTCTTGCGACTCTCGACGTCTTCGCCTGGGTCTTAGTCCGGGGCGAGAGGCTCGTCGTTGCCTCTCGCGCGCCGCCGCTTCCTTCACTAGCATAACTGCTTCGCAGAAGGAGGCGACGGCATCCCATTACGTCTCGCCCCGAAGCATGGCCTGAACCAGCGCCGGGCGCGAGAGGTCACCGCCGCCGATCGCCTCTACGAGGACACGTCGATGCTCCGCCCATGCGCGGCACACCTCTACTGTGTGCTCGACCGTGTCCTCCAGGTGACCGTTACTGCAGTGGTGACACCCAGGCGTCGCTTCCGCCCGAAACCCACTCATGTTCCTTCGGTTGCCCTTTATGTTCCGGGGTCACAGTAACTATTATAAACATTTCGCAACCCCGGCACAGTTGGTTTTCTTCGATCTTATGTTTGTATTACGGTCGTAGTACAAAAGTAGTGATAAAGCTATATTATTATAAAGTTTCATAAAATCCGTTCAGTAGCTTTTACGTGAAAAAGTAACAAACATCCACACACACTCACATACATTCAAACTTTGACATTTATCATAGGATTTTTTTATTGTAGGATTTGTAACTTCAGAAATTACATACGTCTTAACCTCTTGAAGATCAACCGACCGACAGCCGGCTGTTAGGGTCTTACGTCATCGGCGCACTTCCGTCAAACCCCAACCGACAGCTGGCTGTCGGGGTCTCCCTTTCATTCTAGCCTTTATTTTTAATACTTGATCGATGCTTACAGACTACTTTTGTATGAAGTAGTTTGATTATGTACGTTCCTGGATATATTTCCTACTACTTGAACGCATAAATCGTATAATCTATGCTCGTTGGTTTTTTCGGCTTGACATTTTCGGCGTAATTGTTGGTGCGTGAGCGCTTTGCATCGAAGTTTTTTGCCAATTGTATTGGATTTAGAGCAAGTAAGTATTATGTGTTATTAGAAACAAAATAAACATAAACAACAAAATATACATTATGGCTCGTTGCTAAAATACGAATATAATTTAACAGGACTGTTACCTAAACTCAGATCTCCAATTGCAATCGTTGTTTATAAGATGTATCGCATTCTATCGTCTGTCTGTATCATAGCGAGGCATAAATAAACACTGGCAATACACGCGAGGGTGTCGCAAGCGATTATTAGTCGGATGTTAGTCGTGACGGTTCGGCGAGACAGAACAAATACTGCGATTGTTGCTGAGTCTACATCGTGCTTAGTCGCTGAGACTTTTTGTAAATTGCATTTATTTTTCTATCGCATTTGCAACATTTATTATCTTTCATAGAGTTGGAATAGTTTGACGTGATGATGATGATTTAACCTTTCGACAACCAAGCGACAGCCGGCTGTCGCGCTGCTAATGTCTTTCTATTGTGTCTCGAATCACGTGTGTTCGAAGTTTTAAATCGTTTCTGGGTTTTTCTTCAAATTTCGAAGTAAGATAAATAGACATAATGTTAATCTTTTTATGGTATAATGTTCTGCCGTCAGTCCACAAATAGAACCGCTTTTTACGTGCAAACTATGCCGCAAATTGAAATTGGCTATAAGTCTTGATGGAATATATCCTTGCGCCATATTTGTTTACACACGATACATCATTCTGAAATGATAAACTACGTTTGCGTTTTTCTTAACCATAAAGGGTAGCAAACAAACCAAAACAAGGAAAAATTCTTTCAACATTGTCACCCTAAGCAACACGTGCGCTCATTTACTTTAGAAAATATTTGGCTGCACTAATTTCACGTGTCTTCAAAACTTTCCTCACTTAATTTTAAACCCTACCCTCTTCAATATACGATTCTATTTCGCCATCGCCAGCGATTGTGTTATGGATCAGTGTTGCAACCGCGATCATAGTTTCTGTATTCATTGTTTTCGTTGACGACAGCGTTGTGTTGCAATGTTTAAATGTCGAACGATGTCAGTTTGACCCTAGCTTCAAAGGTCATTGCATAAGCAGGTAAAAGTACAAGTAAGAAAGGGCTTATTGTTAACAATGTTATGATGGTTATGTATCTGTCGCAGTCATCTGGTTAAATCAGCTATTTGATTGTATGACTAGCGCGTTAATTGAATGACGACATTTAATTGAATGACTAAACGACAACTCGTCAGGTTGTTTAATGTAACGTTCAACGACTTGACTGAACGTCATTTAGCATTGTCGTTTAATGGGATATAGTCGACTTTGTAATGTTTGTTTAGGGTGACCATAAGTTCGCAACTTAAAAACTTAACTTCCTTTAAATAACAAAAATGAGGACATGACATGACACACTTTATTATGATTTTAATTTAAAAAAAAACTTTAAAACTAGTCGGCGGCGGCGTATCAATAGGTAAATCCATGCTGTCACACTATTTTACCAAGAATAAGTCACTTAAAAGTAAATTTAATAAAAATAATATCAAAACAGTGCTATCTGCGCGAGCTAATTTACGCCATATTTGTTTTGGTGACTACTAACGCCGCAGTGAAAAAAAAAATGAACTAAATTACAATCACCTGACTGATATTACGTCCGCTCTGTTCAAAGGGCTATGCTTCAATCAGCTATCTAGTTGGACGTTGAGTGACGCTTGTTTAATCAGCTTTCGGCCTAGTCATTCAATTAAATGTTGCTATTCAATGAACGCGCTAGTCATACAATCAAATAGCTGATTCAACCAGATGACTGCGACATATCGATGGTAGAAATCGAGTGTGTTGATGACGAATAGTAACTGTACTTGTGATTAATGGTACGCAAAGAATTAATATAGCGTACTTACACAGATAATGTAGTTTGATTTCATGTTTTTTCACATAATAACGGTGATGTTAGATTATTAAATAAACTTTTTTTTAGGGTTCTGTACCTCAAAAGGTAAAAACGGAACCCTTATAGAATCACTTTGTTTAATTTCTCTCTTTAGTTTTCATCCACGTAGAGTTAGGTCTAAAGTTGCTGTTCGGTTCCGCACTTGTGGATGATAGATTGCTATACTAATGTACAGGCTGGGTATATTACTCTAAAGTTTATTAAATCGTTTAAACACACGTAATTTGAGACAAAGTAGCAGCCCCGCAGCCGGCTGTCGGTTGGTCGGCAAGAGGTTAAATCTATTCAGTAGTTTTTACGTCTATTCATCATCGTAAGAGAAATATACATCATCACAAAGTTTCACATTTAGACACATCTGTTTTAGTTGGATTATTTTACAGGTGACAACATTATTATCATCTCAATTTCCCATCAAACTCCTGTAAACATGCGTGGCTAACTGGCGAAGATTATTTGATCTTAGAATACATCGTCAGAATATTAATAAGCGGCGACAGCCCGCGGGCAAGGTGACATCTTGGATGTCATGCTACCCTGGTACTCGATTTGTTCACTCGCCTCGCTTTAAATTGTTGGAATTTCAAGACCTTTTAAAAAAATAGAAAACGTTTTCAAATTCTCCTTATAATTATAAAGGAACTCCTAGAAAATACTAATTAAACTCCTAGATAAATACTCGAAGACCCTTCGAGTATTTATCTAGTCAATAATATGTTTTTAAATTAACCCTTTTTTTAACATCAGCACTCTAGAAACGTTGAAAACGACACCTTGACGCATATTGTGAAAAATGCCATGACCGCCATCTTGGATTTTTAAATCGAAAACGTCACTTAAGACGCTTACTGCAAAACGGACATTGTCATCGCGCCTTCAAAAAAAAATATACTCGTCGCATGTTGAGTAGTCTTCTGTTAGAAGTAGGTTTTTGTTTTTATTATATTTTTGACACGTCTTCTAACTATATTCATCAAAATCGCTCTATTACCAAAAGAATCGACGAAAGGCCTGTGAATATGGGATTTTTCAATAAAACCTTTAAAATTCAATATCTCCGTAGTCGTAAGACATCCTATTGCAGGATCAAATATATCAGAAATGAACTAAATAATAACGTGCTATATTATTCAGCACGATTTTCCATGCAACCCAGCAAGGCATATAATAAAAGAAATGGTCAACTTCCAACCGTTTACAAAGTTAAAGCGAGCTTAAAACCCATAGTAGAGTCTCCGGCGCCAAAACTATCAGAATGCGAGTAGCGGCTCTTTCGTCGCGACTAACTCAGTTAGTCGCGTACCTGCAGGCACTTTTCACTTTTGGCTAGACCTAGACTGAGACGATACGTGTTATATGTTACAGCAATTGTATCAGACATGTTTGGTCTGAGACGATACGTGTTACGCGTTACAGTTTTATGTTTTAAGTAGCAGACAATAGGGATGTCAACTGCATAAAAAAATGGCATTCGGTGTAGCCTGTCCGTTAGACTCTCCAGAACTTCTGGACCCGCGTACTTTTTGCTTGATCACGTTATAAAAAATACAAAGTGCATTCAAAGTGCCGTAATAGGAGCTTGTGATGTCACTGTTCAGTAACAATTGTATCTAAGCGTGACGTCACGCAAAACTTAAATGCACTGTATCGTCGTCATTTTTCGTTTACGAGAAAAAGGAAAAAATACGTGTCCAATATTTTTTGATTATCCAATTCCATAATTTGAATATAACCGACTAAATGGACTTATTAGTTTTTTTTGTGGTCTCGCCTATTTTATGAGATTAGTTTGCTAGTAGTAAGCTATTATTGGGTGGTTTTAAGGAAGGGAATATTCGAAGGAATATTTAATTAATTCATAGTTTCTACTTAAAGCAAGCGGTCTCTTCTGTGTTAAATTACTTACATGATACATTTTTTTTTATTTAGCAATACTAACAGGTGTAGCAAACGAACTTCATTATTTTGTTTTAAAGACTGTCTAGTTTTTCGAATCAAAAACTTTTTAGTTCTTGCGAATTCTTGCAAAAGTGCTCCCTT
The DNA here is from genome assembly GCA_033675125.1 of Athetis lepigone. NCBI lineage: Eukaryota > Metazoa > Arthropoda > Insecta > Lepidoptera > Noctuidae > Athetis > Athetis lepigone. The sequence goes on from CM066217.1 coordinate 18,621,070, forward strand.
TCTTGAACTTTCTAGTAGTAACGGAAAATCGTGGAGAAAGTAAGTATACTTTTCTACTTGTAAAGTTTTTATTAAGAACATTATTATCAAGTTCAAATCTCGAACTTGTTAAACAGTTTGTTGAGTTAGTTTTACTTGATTTTCGACTTTGTTCCATCGACTTAGGGTTGTCCAAGATTATTTATATTTTAGTTCGATAAAGGTCTTGAAGTATGAATATCAATTTTATATCCAATAGCAAATTTTATTTGTTACTAGACGACTTTTTTACAACAAATATCCTACATGAACTAACTTCAAAAACTTCGGGTTCTCAATAAGTCTAGTATGATGTTTTTTGTATAAGTTTATGTAAGTACGTGAAATTTTCACTAACTATGAATCATTTATAATGCTTTTTTTCCCGCAACATCCATGAAATCTATCTTTAAAGTTTTGTTTTGTTAATTGTCTTTAATTGTAACAGTTTAAGGATACGTTATTACGTTATTATGACCATAAATAAAAGACTTTGAGTTTGATACTTCCGCTAAAGGCTGGTTCCACAAAATGATCGTGCTTGTTAAAACCCACCAAAAGCGGACAGAAGAGACGGAATTCAGTGGTAATGCTACATATGTAATAAGTATAATACTGATAGAATTTACACAAACCTAATCTAAACACCAGTTAAATTCAGTTCCAAGTAGAAATACAAAATATGCGCCGCCGCCGGTCCCTTGTGACGACTGTTAAAATTAATTTACGCACCAAAAAATATGCTCGCCAATATTTCACGTCGGCAATCTTCGGCAATTTCCGACAAATCCCTTCGACATAAAAGCAAATCGCTTGGCGATCTGTCAGTGTGGTGGAAAAGGCAAAAAAGTTGAATTTTCTTACGGCATAAACGTCATAAATAAAAGGAGGTAGCCAACTTTCAGCCGTTACCGGTGTCGGTGAGGTTCTGGAGACTTATTCTGAAACACGGTAGGGTTTGTATAGAATGCTAAAAGTATTGACATTTTTATTTGGATGCTTAAGCAGAGAGCGTTTCTAAACGTGGCTTTTGTGAGTTACCTGTGTTGTGAAAGAAAACGATGTTTTGTAATATTTTAATAATGCTATTCATTCTCTTGTAAATTGTTATCAATGGCTAAAGTTGAAAGTATTTCTATTCTTAGTGAATTTGAATTATGAGAAAATCATGCAAAATGTATATTTTTAATTCAGACATCATAGAAAATCCTGAAAAAAAAAATTCTGAACCCATAACCGAAATAGTGACATCCATTTTTTTTTTAAATTTTGAATGGGCTTGCGCTTGGTCCCAAACTAGCCCGAGGGCATAGACGGAGCCTACGATGGAGCGAGTTTACCCAATAGATGCCTATGCACTCGTTTTTTAAATACTTCCGGGTTATATGAATTTGGAAACACAGACGCCGGCAGGGAATTCCATTCCTTAGCGGTGCGCATTATGAATGATTTTGAGAAGCGCTGCGTGCGGATACCCTTTCTTGGTTGATATTCCTCATATTATGAGGAATATCAACCAAGAAAGGGTGATTATCCCGCCGTACGTCTGGTTGTCCATTTACACTATCTCCACTAATATTATAAAAAGATTATTTTTTTTTAAGTTTGGTCCAATTCTAAAAAAAAAAGACGGGTTGCACTCCGGGAGTGCCGGCAAAAGTGAAAACTTGATTATAGCTGTCTACTATCCATCCGTCCTACGCTTTTTCGATCAGGTCACGTGTCCTGACGCGAGTTTAAGATTTTATACCCATTACAGAAAAAGTGTTCAACGCCGCTAAAGAAGTTTTCACTTCAAAAACACATTCGCTCATTTATTTACGAGTGTGCCTTTGGCTCGCCTGCCCCAAGCCATTAGCAGGACCACTATATCTCTCTCTCTCTATCTACAGCAAGCTTATATTAAGCTGTTTCGCCAAGATTTTCCAACACTATTACTCCACGGGTTAAAATACTTAAACTTTGAACTCGGGAAAATTGTACCTTGTATCAGTGTGTGTGAGATTTTTATCGCGCGTTCAATTGTTATCCGTCCTACGCTTTTTCGATCAGGGTCACGTGTCCTGACGCGAGTTTAAGATTTTATACCCATTACAGAAAAAGTGCTCAACGCCGCTAAAGAAGTTTTCACTTCAAAAAACAGAAAAAACCTTTACTATTCTGGACTGCTAAAAAGGCTTAAAAAATCGTGCTTAAAAGAGTCGGCTACATAAATACAAAAAAAAATGTGGTAGAAATACGTGCTAACGTAGTCAAGAGCAAAAACTACAAATAAAAACAAATAAAAAGAAAACATTCAGAATAAGGCGATGTGGGCGCAATTTGTCGGCGCGGACGTTCGGCGCGCTCTCCGCAGGAAATGAGCGTATTTGTCTTACCTGAGCGGGGCGTGGTGCCTTGTGAAGCGGAGAGCGGAATAGTTCGCCACTTTAGATAATGTTATATAACTATTATCTTTATTATATATAAAAGAAAGTCGTGTTAGTTACACATTTTATAACTCAAGAACGGCAGAACCGATTTTGCTGAAAATTGGTGGGGAGGTAGCTTAGGACCAAGGACGGACATAGAATACTTTTTACCTTCTTTTTTTAGTAACCAAAAATCTGATATAACGCGGGTGAAACCGCGGGGGACTGCTAGTATATTATTAATTATAGTCTGGAGTCACTCTAAAGTCTTCATATTTATTACTTAATTTTCCCAACGAGGGCCAACTTTTAAGCATGTGTAAACAACATAGTTATAAGGTGTTGGGAAAATTCGTCTCAACCACTATTGAACGTAGATACACTTACGACATGAGTCTGGAGAAATTAAGACATCTAGTTTCCATATTTATTAAGTTTACGTTTTACGCAGCTGTTCGTGTTTGTAAATATGATCAAAAAAGCCAATCTGTGTTGCTTTTGGGATAATTTTAATTCATAATGAAGGGTGTTTAAGAAGAGAAAAAGATGAGTATCTTATGTTGTGATGGACTTTGATCGCTCATTCACGAAAACCCGTGAGCATTGCTTGCTGAGTGACTTTATAGTTTTCATCCGGAAATGATATCGCTTAGTAAAATTAGATGAAGCCAAATTCTAGTGTAATGCTACGGACATTCTCATATATCTCTCACATCACCGAGCATCTATTCCAGCTCACTTGGAACTTGGACTTTAAAACTATCTCTACAATCAAATATATTAACTATGTATGAAATATAACATCATATCAATATATATAGAACAAACATACAAACCAACAATTAACTAAATTTCAAAACAAAAAGATCAGCCTCCCGCTAACACTAGAACCCCACCCAACTTAAAGTTGGAGCCACACATTCATAAATTCACTTACCAACATTTATGAATGTTAATAATTAAAGCCACTATAGCCTCGTGCGATTTATTTGGTGCTTCAACTGTTTATGCACCGCTTGCCACTGAGTCTGGAAGTCAGGCATCTGACGTCATATTGTGGTGATCTGGTGCAGAGAAGGATATGCGTTTGTTTTCTTATGTGAAATGTTTCTGTCTTATTTAGGAATTTATAAAGTGAATTGTATTATTGTGAAGTCGAGCGTATGCCAGTGGATGGAACATTAAAATTTATTTAAATGACGCCACTTTTTAGCCTTTTATTATACGTCATCTGGCAAAAGCACACTCTTATATAGAGAAAGGGTAAGCGTTGACCATGATTGCTGGTGGATTGGCGTTTTTAAACATATATAATTACAAGCCTAGGTTTCTTCACTTATTGCTTTACCGTTATAAGAGCTGTTCTAAACTCAGAGTACCTGTGAATTGAAAAATACACATTGGTAGTTGATGGTAGTTCTAAACCATTCTATGCCTTAACCGACGACTTACTGACATTGACTTTTAAATGGAGTAAGATCAATACCAGTCCGCCTTAAGCAAATGTGGGGTTTCTTCCTTCGTTAAATGAGAAGATGCCTTTGCCCAGCAGTGGGACAATATAGCCTGGTATATATGCCATATTTATCCAGTATACATTTTAAAAGTCCAGCATCTTATAAAAGTACGTCTACTTGTACATAAGAAACTATGTCGACTTTTACAATAAAAATAATAGAACTTTCCAATGTAGGTTATTAGATACACGTTTCAATACGGGTACAAAGGTCATTAAGAAACCATACAAAATGTCCATTACGACTTGTAATTAATTGTAAAATCGATACCTCTATTATGTACTTTGTTAAAATAAAAACGAATCGACATTTCTAATTTAGTGCAATCTTAGAAGACTGTAAAACAACTGTAAATAGTTAAAAACATGACGTACAAATATCAGGACGGGATTAGGCTTTGTCAATACAGAATAATAAAATTGTTATTCATCCCACCTATTCGAAAAAGACGACTTTGTTCCCCTTTAAGAACGCCCAAAGTTGATGTTTTCTATAAGAAACTTTCGGCGGGCAATAATGACGCTCCAAATTCAAAAAGTGCGCCTAAAAGTAACTTTTAATCGCACTTTTTGAATTTGGAGCGTCTTTGCATGTTTTACGCCCTGTTATAAGTGCGCCTAAAAACTCGCCAAAGAATCGAACGCAAATAATGAATGGCTGGTACGACGTCCAATACCATAGTCACGCCACGGCTGAATAAAAAAAAACTTAAATAGAAATAGAACGCGCAAACTACAGCCCGAGTTATCGTAATAATTTTCACGGATTGTTTTGCAGCAAATTATTAATGAAGCTGCTATTATTATCAAGATATCATAATAATAGCATTATTATCAAGATATGATAATAAAAGCAGCTACAATATTAATTTTACAATAAAGTATGAAGCGCCTTTTATTTTCTCATAGGGGGTGATGAAAAGTAGAGTGTATCACTCGGGCGCAAAATATATTTTTGGCTCGGGCGACGTACTTTGAATCCCTCGCTACGTTCGGGATTCTATTTAAGAATCCCTCGCAAAGCTCGGGATTCTACTCTAGAATCCCTCACTTCGCTCTGGATTCAAAAACGCCCTCGCCGTAAAAATATTACTTTGCGCCCTTGTAATACAATCTACTATTAAATGGCGAGAGGTTAAGTAGATACGTTTATGGAAATGACGCCCAAACTTCTTTATTTACAGATGCTAAAGTACGAATAAAATAAAAAAGAGATAATTTTTGACCTAGTTTAGGGATATTTATATGAGATTTTTTTTAAACGATAGTAAAACTGAAAATAAGTATTTTATAACTTTGTCTATAAGTGATGACTGTTACTGATTAATTAAATATTTAGTTGAGACATAAGTGCACATTATAATAATTAACTTTGAACAAGCTGTCTTATCTGACGTTAATATATTACTGCCACAGACATCTGAAATACAAGAGGCTACCCTGCTTCTCATCTCATCGCATTTCAGATGTCTGGGGCCCTAGTCTGCTATTACAATCTCAATGACTAGTCATCGGCCGAATATTTGACAACTTTGACAGTTTTTATATGGGAAATGTGTCAAAAGTTTGACGTTACACGTCAAAAATCGATCATTGAGACACGATTTTAATAGCAGACTAGGGCCTCCCCAAAATCATTCAAGAAATAATAGTTGCTTGTCTGAATTACCCTACAATCGAAATTGATCTTTGATGATTGAATCTTTCATTTGTTTTTTTCTTTCCAGATCAACGCCACGTTTGGTTGGCTCAGACGCTTCCTACAAACTGAGTCCCCATGAGATGGAAGCACTGAATGCGGTAAGTTTTAATATTCTTATCTTTTTTTGGAAATAAACCTGATCTAAGATTACGTCAAACGTTAGCCTCTGAAATATCGATGAAAATATGGCACACTAATAATCTACATTAAAGGTTACCTAACAACTGAAAACATAATTTGTTTCGGAGAACTATAATTATGATTGATTGCTAAAAGTATTTTCATGGCTAAAAGAAATAATTCTCTCTTAGAATAATAATTATTATTGATTGCATCGATGCAATAAGCTAAGCATATTTTCAAAACCGCTATCGCTTATGCCCTGTACCACAATTTCGTGCGTTTATAGAATTTATTGACCAATTACGTAATCTATTTATAGCAACCGAATAGCCATTCATCTATCGCATATATTGCAGATAACATCTGAATAATTTTAGAAACTACCTAACTGACATGTTGCAAATAATTTCTCGATTTAATGGTCATATTAATATTATTTATAGATTTTCCTCTATCGAGGAGACCATCTTGGGTGCAAAACAAGTTTTTCTTAGTTAAATCATTAATCTTTAAGGGAAATGGTTATTTTAATTTTCTATCTTGTTAGATTTAATTCGCAATAAACTGGGTGCGGGTAATTATAGTCATTTCTTGTTGTGTCTGAATTGATGGACGTATTTATTTTAATCCAGGCTAAAATCTACATAATTTGCATTATTTTAATATAATTGCTTTACAATTAATTGTATTTATCTATTGTATTGCATGAGATTTATTTGTATTAATGGCCTATCTATTATTATTTTATAGTTAATAAAAACGGGACAAGTCCAAGTTAGTTAATAACGTGTAGGTAATTAGAGATTGTAGATGTCTGTGATGTCCAAAAATTTTTTGATAAAGTACATATGAATTGATTAGAACCTACTACCTCTTACACGAGCGGCGGGCGCCTTATTCACTGGGCCATCACGACATTGTGTGACGAATGTGTGTGGTATTATATGCCTACAATATTCTCGTAGCGAGTTGTTAGGGTGACGTCATTCGTCTAGGTTGAAAGGGATAACAAAAAAATATTTATAACAATTTCTATTTTTTCCGCTGCCACGTAGGTTTTTTTTGTAGTAGTAAGTAGAAATTAAAGTAATTTGTTATTTTAATTAAAGTTTAATAATTGTGTTCTGGGATATATCAATATTTTTTTTAAAGTGTCACGTATTTTGTGTACGCGCTTTGAAAACACGTCTCTCTATACCTATATATATTAAGTGTAAAAACGTCTGTTTACCTATATTTTTAAGTTGCTTTCATCGATACTCTCAATTGTAGGTTAATGGCCGAGATTTTATTTAAATAGCATTGAAAAAATCTATACAACGTCTAACTCAAAGTAACATCTATAAGCACACGTAATATAGCAATTAAGTTCAGGTTATAACCAAACTATTCCATAGCGACCCATATGTTAAACACGCGAATATTTGTTCTATGGTTTTAATTAGTACTTATACATAATTGTATATAGGTTGTATAAATGAGAATGAAGTGGTTTTGCGGCCACAGTCTCGTAATATATTCCCATTATTGTGTATGCTATAGAGTACATTTTGTTATAATAATTCTAAGCTCTTGGTGCATTCGAACAGCATTCACGAGAGGCGGTTTGGAAATGTTTGCAGGGAAAATAATATTTATTGTTGTGCTTTCGCTTGTAACTTTGCCAACGTAAACTATCATAAAAGTAATGAACGAGAATTTACAGACAGAAAAATGGATAAACCGTGATACCGTGGATTTTCTATAAGCAACATTTTGACGTTTGATAGCCGCCATCTTAGCTTTGACAAATATTAACCAGCAGTTCAGAAGTCATGGGGGAATGAATGCACAAAAATGCAACTCGTACGACTTATTAAAAAGAGTCTGTTGTGCATCTCGCTGGAATGCGACCCCTCTCCCGCCTCCCCGCCACGCCCCGTGTTTGCCTTGTTTGTTTAATAGCCATAGCATTATCTCAGCGTTACGTCACAGCGCGAGGTGCACAGTTACGTCGTACTGGTAGCAAAATTAAAGCTAAATCTATATATATAAAACAAAGTCGGGTTTGTTACAACACTTATAACTCGAGATCGGCTAGACCAATTTTCATGGTTTTTGGTTCGTTGGATTTATGCTCGCCCCGAATAGCAGAATACATCTTAAAAATAATGAAAAATCGACGAGAACATAATTATAAAAGATGAATCATTTTCCCCTATAGTTAATTCCATCCATACTAATATTATAAATGGGAAAGTGTGTCTGTCTGTCTGTCTGTTTGTCTTTCTTTCACGGCAAAACGGAGCGACGAATTAACGTGATTTTTTAAGTGGAGATAGTTGAAGGGATGAAGACAAAAGCTAGTACTTATATAAATTATCAAAAACAACTGTGTCCCAAGTCTTGATATTATATTTGATTCGTGCCAACCCTAGATCTTAACCAGTTACTACCTGTAAACACTTTTTACGCCTTTCTTGAGCATAAAATTAGTTTCACACAAATCTGAACTCCTCCAAGACCTACCGATTAGGGTCGGCTATTGTTACATTGTTGCAATTAAGGTCTATAGCCCACAGTGGTTCCAATTCAGTAAGGCGTCGATCCTTACCCGTAGCGTCTTTTGTAATGTCACTAAGAAGGAAGATTCAGAAGATCCACAAATAATTAAGAATAAAAAATGCAGTTTGTTGTAGGTTTTGAGACCTTTTGAAACAAACAAGGATACTATCCAACATATTTTCTGAGAAATTCTTGCAATAATTAAAAGAAATAGACCCACCATCGGATTTTCGCAAGAGGCGAATATTTTTATGGCTTATCTGTATGTGTTTCAAGTCTGGTTGTCTGTGTATGTAATTATGATTGCATTATATGAATTTATTCTTTATTAGCAAAAATTCACGGCCAAAAGCATGCAAGGCTAAAAGCCGGCTGCACGTGCTGTTTGGAAAAAGCCCGTGGGTTGTGTCGTCGGTACAAACGTCAAACGTCAAACGTCGGTGTAATTGTGTTTATTGCCTTAACGGTGTTTGTTTTCAAGCCTTGTTCAAAGTAGTTCTACTGTTCATTTTGTCTAATATTAGTACCTACACCTCTGTAATTACAGTTTATTTTAAGTAACAAAGGATTCAGTTACAGTTGTCCTTTGTACTGTTTCTGACCATTTGGGAATGGAAAACCTGGCCTTATTTTACAGAAGTTTATTAAAGGTAAAAGGTAAGGATAGGCTTTCTAATTACATTGTGGTTACGGTATTCTGAGTAACTTTTATCTTATGGCAATGCTTGTTTTGTATCAATACTTAATTTGGCGTACGGGAGAATATTATTCGAAGGACCTGAGAATCTAAAGTGGCTAGTAGATTCTATCGCACAACCGATTACCACTGTAATAAGCTCTGATATGAAGTCTAGACTACGTTGAAAACTGTAATTTTGATGCAAATAAACCGGTCAATTTAACTTGATCATATTTATAACTAATGACCCGCCCCTGCTTCGCACGGGTATATTACAAATCTTAGAAAACCCTGGTTTTACTCTACGATAATATGCACGTAATATGCATTATAAACTTTCCTCTTGGAACATTGGGACTGTCATCATTGGATAAAACCATGTAAAGGAATCTTTATAAAACTACTAAAAAATAGATTTTTCTGATAAACGGGTTAAAAAAAGTGATTTCGTATTAAAACTGTAGCGTATAAATAGCTGTTTTCAACGAAAAACCCCTTTTGTTTACCCTCCCACATGAGCACTTTGTGTACTCCTGTAAAACAAACCAGCCTAATTTATTTGACGTCAGAGTAGGTGTACATTTAATTATGGCTATTGACGTCTAACTATATTTTAACATGTATGTTAAAATATAAATACGATTAGACCCATAAGATCACCTGTGATAATTTTTCAAACCAGCTGTTTAGGTTTTTGAGAGGGAAGGAGGACGCTATATTTTAACAATATTATATTTTTATTTGTTGTGGATGGGAAATGAGTTTGCCCGCCCTGGGCGGGGCAGGAGGGAGTGTCTCAGACTTTTACTGACTTAAAAACTCACCCACGCTCCTTCGGTTACCCTTTATGTTCCGGAGCCACGGTAACTCTTTCGAACAATTATTTCATCAATTTGTCGATGTTGTAAAAACAAACATGCGTGCTACGTTTTATCTTTCTAGCACTTACCGTTTGGGCGGTAGGCCGAGGACGGACGGACATGAAAAAACTGTAATGTTTTTTTTGTAGCATTTTAGTACGGAACCTTTAAAAGGACTGAATAACGAAAGAAAACGAACATATACTCCAACGATGGATATAATGCGTAGGTACACATTATACAGTACATAGGTGGTACATAAACATTTATAGTACAGGGTACAGTCCTGCACAAAAGTCTGCCGACAATTTGCACGGTAGCAGGGTTCCATTAGCTCATCAAGACGCTTTTGTAAGCAGACGTGGCGGAAACAGAAGGGATTTGATGTATAATCTGTGAGGACGCCCTATGATTACTTACCATGGGAACTCGATAGGAAGATTTCTTTGACTTTTGACGATTATTCGACATATTCCTTGTCAGTTCAAGATTTCTCACTGTTTTACTCTTCACTAGAGTCTATTTATCCAAAAATTTCATGGCCCAACTTTTTTAAACTAAAGAGCGTAATTAGTTTTACCAGAGTTCTTCCAGCAGAGCTCCAATTATTCTTTTTAAGTTATCAAAAATAAGTCAGTCATTCAGTATTAATAAATATTATATGAAATAGTAATCTGAATGACTGACTGGGTGATATAATAAATATCCTGGGACAACTCACACACGGTCACGGTACTATGGTAACCAGACTACTGATAAACATCCATACTAATATTATAAATGCGAAAGTAACTCTGTCTGTCTGTCTTTCTGTCTGTCTGTCTGTCTGTCTCTTCTTCACGCCTAAACCACTGAACCGATTTGAATGAAATTTAGTACAGATATAGTCTGCGACCCGAGAAAGGACATAGGATAGTTTTCATCCCGTAAATCCTCCGGGAACGGGAACTATTATTCCACGCGGACGAAGTCGCGGGCAAAAGCTAGTACTTATATAATTTATTAATACATACATATATCTACTTAAAGATAAATTACACCCAGACACAGAACAAACACACATGCTCACCACACAAAGTTTGTTCTGGGTGGGAACCAAACCCACGACCTCCGGCTTAGCAGTCAGCGTTACTAACTACTAGACCTACTGGCCCGTCAAATATGTCAGCGCACAGCCCAAACTGCTAGTTTCAGAGACATGAAACTTGGAGATTTGAAACTTGTGAATCGTAAGTATCCACTAAGAAACGTTTTTTAGAAATGATGATGAATATGGAAGTTTCAACATTAACACGGGCGAAAGCTAGTAAGTCATAAATAATTAATTGAGTAATTGACGTGTAAAACTATTCTCCTTTATGTGCAATGTCGCCTTATTTTTACAAAGCAGATCGGCAGTTCATAGTAGGGGCAACAGTTTCAAAAGATACGTTTGAATAACTTGCAACAGCAATATAATCGTTGATTGTGTCGTAACCAAGTTCCTGGTCGTCATAACGACTCTTTTGTGGTTTAATTGTACGCACTTCTGTTGTTAACGTTTCACTTTGAAGGGAAATATTTAGATCAGATTTAGGTAAAAAAATTGCGTAAAATAAGAATGTAAGTAATTTACATTCTTATTTTACGCAATTTTTTAAAGTTATTGAAAAATCTCTAATGTTTTTTATGGAGCTACTTCATTTGGCGTATTTGGCAAAACATTTGCGTTACTTAGGTGATACAAATTCTATTCTAGAGTTATTAGAATAAGATTGATATTACGTTGTATCGAACACGCAAATATTTTGCCGAACACACCGAGTGTAGTCGCCATATCAAAGTTTGGTTGATAGGTATACACAAACTAGCAGACTCAGAAAATATTTAATATTTCATGAATTAAACTTGTTACGTAGAACAGCAGCCAAGCGCTTAACCAACAACTTTAATTATGGGAACAAACCTGAAATGCCGAAAACAAAATCAGCTGTTCCGTAGATTTATGTTTGCCTAATGTACTGAAAAGCTGATGTTTTTCGCGATTTTGGCGTTACTTCCATAATAAAAATTGTTTGTGATCATGAGCATAATCACGTGTTTAAGTATCGAACACTAATTGCCAGTCACCCTATAAGATGTCGCTCTTAGACATCTCCAATACCATAACCCTCCAGATTCATGAATGAGTGTAAGCTAAAATTCTTATTTCTCTCTTCTTCTCTTGTCTATTGCCACTTATAACCAAAACACAGTAACACTGCTTTGCGGCATAAATACGTATAGTAATTCTTTCCTGGAAGAGCTCATTCATAAAAAGCTCTTCTACTATTTTTTATCTAACTATATGGGTTTAGTTTGACCTATTTTTACGTAGCACAAAGCTTCCGCCTATACAACACACATTTTTGTTTATCATAAACCAAAGAGGGGTCAATGTACTTATCATTATTACCAAATTTCACCTAATGTGGCATGAAGGCATGAAAAATCCGTTGATCCATACATTTTGTTCAGTTATACTACCAATCTTATAAAGCTTTGTGAGGATGGATGTATGTTACTCTTACATCCAAAAAGTACTGAATGGATTTTGTTCAAACTTTATAATAACTATACATCGATTAATTCGAACACACGAGATTCGACACACAATAGAAAGACAATAGCAGCGCGAGAGCCGGCTGTCGCTTGCTCGTTGAAAGGTTAAAATAACACCGAAGCTACATTTTATCACGCTATAACCCACGGGGATGAAGCAGTAACCAAAAATCTAACTTAACGTGACTAGCACCCACTGGTTCAAAATGTTTTATTATGCACAAACTCGTACACATAACAATTAGTTGTTTACACAATTCACTGTCTGAAGACAACAAAGCAAAACTGCATTAATTATTAACTCAATCATAACAACAATTCGTAGTTAGCTCTCAAGATTGCTTGGCATTTGTCAACTGAAATGAACTTGTTATTAATTGATCATCAAACGAAAACACAAGGGAAGGTGCAGACGAAATGCAAATCAAAACAGACAGACATGCTGTACCAATATCTAATGGGGTTGATATTACAACTACTCGCACCAAATCACTGTTATTCCAACGACCGCGAAACGATAATGGCGATTAGTATAATTAAATGAAAACATTAGAGCCAAATAAAGACAGTCACGGTGTAGCCAGATAAATAAATTTACACTCTATTAAGTTGCAGTGATTCAGCTAGGAGGGACGGAGGACCCCTCTCGTGGCGCCGTAGGTCGCACACGTTATGCCGAAGGGATACAGATTATAATAATCTTGGCGATGATCTCGCATAACGAGATAAAGGTGCTAAGGTTTTTGGGAATGGCTTCTGATGAAGAAAATGACGGTTTGGATGATGAAGTTGCTGTTTAGTTTAAATTTGAATGTTTAGTTTCTTATAGAATAATGATATTGATGTAAGTCTTATACTTTAGAATCAATATGTACCCACAGATGACTAAGATTAAAGGATAACAATTAATATATACTTAACCTTTTTACGACCCACCGACAGCCGGCTGTCGGGCTGTTATTGTCTTTCTATTGTGTCTCAAATCACGTGTGTTCGAAGGATTAATATTAAAAAGTCAAACGATTAGTTCTATACAATACACGAAACTCAAGAATTACAGATTCTAGCAGACTGTGAGATAAAAACCAAGTCTACCAAAAGGGAGTTCAATAAAGAAAAAGAAATTGATATAAATAATAATCAGCTGTTTTTACCCAGTAATCGTCGACTTAAGGAATCGAATAAAAACTTAGCAAGTATTAAATTGCATTCAAAATACGCTGATATGGTACCCAGTTCTCATGCAAAATAGCATGCACTTTTTGTTCTGTCAGCATTAATTATTGGTAAATTGATGACTTATTTAATACGGGTTTTTCGGTCACAGCTGTTACAACAGAACACGGAATTGACAATAATAACTCAATGCTTTTGCTTGATTTCTTTTTTATGCCAATCGTAAAAATGCGATAAGAGAAATGACATCGGTTTATGTTTCATACCGAGTGTTAAATGTTAACCTTTAATTTCCTGTTGGTTTGAGTGATATTTTTGTAATGTCAGATCTCTTATTTTGCCATATTCTTCATTGTTTTTTGCTTGCTATGAATTCAATGAGAAAACAAACTTATCTTGGTTTATTATAGGGGGTTATTTATTTCATTTAAACTATGACCGAATAAAAACATCATTTTCAAATTTTGAAATAGACTATTTACATACACATACGAACACTGAAAGTTAAATAAAATCTTCTAACAACCGTATCAATTAAAATTCATTCAAATAAACAGTACCAATAACACAGAACAGAAACTGTTCCGTGATCAATAAAAATGACGAATACCTAACCCGAAGAATGTGCTAAGTTTTGTTTATTTATTTCAACCCCTAGAGCGGGATAAATAGATTTTCTTAGCACGTACTTTGGTAAAGCACTATACCTGTCACTGTTATACATCTGTCAAACGTCAAGTGCGCAACAGAGACGATGCTTGGCTCGATGGCTAAGCTAAAGTCAGGCGTCGATGGCTAAGCCAAAGTCAAGGCTCGATAGCTAAGCCAAATTCAGTGCTAAGTACCGTGCTTTTATCTCTCTATTAGTGTACTTACAAATCGTGCAATTGTACATTTAGGCATCTGTGGTCAATTTTAAGAGATGTCATCCATCGTGTTCGTGATAGATTAGTTTGACGGTTATAGAAACTGAATGCAGCACACCACGGCATACAATAGGCTGCGTAGCCATAGCTCTGGCCAAATATCAATTTAACAGCTGTTATTAATGTCATGTGTCACAAATTCTGACTGCTACGCAAAATTGACCCTTATGATCGCAGTCATTTTGTTATTCTATCTGTGGTATGGTTGTGGTTCACTAACTGGCCTCTGGCCAACCATACAATCGCCAGATAAAGGGGTAGATTGAAAAACTTTTTTTAACAAAAAAAAAGTTCTGTTACCCGCCTTTTTTATGTCCGTGTCTATTAAGCTATAATAGTCATTTGACTCACATTTACCTTGACGTAAAAAAATATATATCAAACGGGCAACGTTAATGCATCGCGCTAGCAATCTCGAAATCGAGGGGTGCATAATTTATCATACAGAGCCACTGCTTCATATGTGAAGCTATTTTAGGGTTGCGCGGTTAAAAACTGACAAACGGGAACGCTGGAATGTCGGTGGTTTGGACAGCGGTAATTTGGGACACAGTTTTGTGATTTCAATATTGATGGTGAAGTATCGTAGTGGTGCACCCAACTCTACTACACGATTTTATAAAATCTTGGAAGGGGTTAAGTACCGCACGCACACTTTCCCGTTTATAATATTAAATACGGATGAGTACAAGGATCTTATCTCAATACGGCTCTGATATAATAGTTATAAAGGAAATAGCGAGAAGAATATTTATGCTCAAACGGTCAAACAGCTTTGGCGATTCCCGTATATTTATTTTCTAGTACATCAAATTGGTGTGTTAAATACATATTAAAGACAAATATATAATTACTATAAAACATTTATTAAAATAAATTACATTTGACCTTACTTGCTCACTCTTCTCTACTTCTAAGATAAGATTTTGAAAGGGGCATTTGTTTCTCTTATAATGTAGGTACATGGAAAATAATCAGTTAAACGTTTACATCCAAACTTTTTGAACATATTTTTTTAATGATTTTTTTATGCAATAATAAATATTATAGCTACTGAATGACCCAAACTAACTCGTTTCACGCTTGCCGCATTTTTTATTACATCACACGTCTCTGTGAAGAATGAATTTCAAATGGTGTCGGAAGTTTGTGTTGGGGGAATAAATCCTACTCCCTTACTACGAGAAACAATCAAATGATATCTGGACGCGACACTATGTTCGGACGAGTTGGAAGTGAGTTGATGCATTATGTAAAAAATCAGACAAGGAAGAAAATGATAGATAGATAGATAGATAACAAATTTATTCGGAGCAAAACACATGACATACACAAAATAAAAACAATGTTACAAAAAAGAAAATTAAAGTGACTAAGCAGTGCGTGTCTCTGGTTTGCACCAAATGGGTGTCCAGCTCAGCATATGTCAGGTATAGGCTCAGCATATACCTGACGCTGGTATTCTGCTGGAACCAGGTGACTCAGGGACGCCAAGAAGGCGAAAGTAAAAGGAGAAAAAAAAGATTTAAGTAACAAAATAGTGTGCGGGTAAAAGGAAAATATTCATATATAATTTAAATTATTTGTGTGGGTGTAATTACTAGTAAATTTGAGTCTGTGTTACTTGAAAAGTGATGCTATTTTAAGAGTATTATGTGTGTTCATTATTCACAAGTAAGTATCCACGTAAGTACATTTAATAATATGTCACGTCCAAATTCAACAACCATAATAAAATTACATATACAAAAAAACAGAAAAACAGAAAATAGACATGTTTTGTCGCTGTCAACTATATTATAGAAGTATTTGCGGCAACCATATCGAGATCCCTTTGTGTATCTAAAAGAAATCTACGCAATGTTCTTTTAAAAGTGCCTAGTGTTTTTAGATATTTGCATGTCTAATTTTCGACTAAGTGTTTGAAACATGTACTAGTTTTAAGATCTCATCTTGTACAACACTTATGGCAAATAAATTATATTATTATTATTATTATTATTATTAGATTTCTAATAGGGGGTGGGATATTATTCCAGCATTTGGATGCCGCATATCTAAAACTACCTCTGAAGGCCGCAGTTTTGTGTGGCTCGGTGGATAGTTGCAGTGAGCATTGTCTGGCCGCGCATTCCCTTCTACTCGCAATCCAGCTCAGCTTTTTGAACAAGTAACTCGGCTGTTTGAGATTAATAACCCCAAATAGTAGGCACGCTAAGTGTAGCTTCCGGCGCGACTTCATTTTTAAAATAGAGTGCTTGTTCAAAAAAGGAGTTACGTGGCTTCTGTACGGGATTGCAAAGCAGAATCGAGCACAAGCGTTTTGCACTCTCTGGATCAGCCTGTCGGTTCTAGCTAGGAGCCGAGGACCGAACACTGTGTCTGCGTAGTTCAAATTTGATAGTACCAGCGACTCAACCAGCTGAATGCGCAGTTCCTCGGATAAGTAAGGCCTTATCTTGTATAGGACCTTGAGCCGATAAAAACAGTTCCGGACTGAGTCTGCCACATGACCTTCATACCGCAGACCTGTGTCCATATTTAGGCCCAGATTTCGCGCCTCACTTACCCGATCCACCGATTCACCCAGCAAGGTAACATTAAGAGTAGCCGGTAATGCACTAATTTGATATTTTGTACCAAACAACATATATTTGGTTTTTACCGGGTTGAGAACCAAGCTGTTGCTTTCTGCCCAGGCTGCTATCCTATCGAGATCGTCGTTCAAGACCTTCAAAGCACTGTCATATTCGCTAGGTTTGAACGAAATGTACATTTGAACATCGTCAGCGTAAATGTGGTACCTGCAGCTCTGAATAGAATTTATGATGTCAGCGCAGTACAGGATAAAGATGAGAGGGCCGAGAATCGATCCCTGCGGTACGCCCCTATCAACAGGAGTAAGAGATGATGCAAGATGTAAGCCATTGCTTTGGCGGATTTCGACACGCTGCTGGCGGTTACTAAGGTAACTATAAAACCAGTTTGTCGTTTGGCTGTCAAAGCCGTAGTAATTTAATTTAGACAAAAACAGATTGATGTTAATGCAGTCGAAAGCCCGCGAAAAATCAAGTAAGACAAGGATAGTACACAATCCCTTGTCCTGCGCCGACAGAATATTGTCTGTCACATCCAGAAGAGCCGTAGAAGTACCACGTCGCCTACGGAAGCCCGATTGAAGCTCAGGTAGAATAGATTGTTCTTCCAGGTATTGTGACACTTGCTTGTAAACAGCCCTTTCAACAATTTTGGATAGGCAAGGCAAAATACTAATTGGTCTAAGGTCTTTTAACTCTGAGGGATTGGTTTTTTTGGGTATAGGCCTAACCAACGCAGTCTTCCAGGCGTCAGGGAAGGTTGAGGAAAGTATAGAGCCGTTTACAATGTCAGTAATTGCTTTCAACGTGTGTGGCAGTGTAAATAAAAGCATATTCAGGGTTATTTTGTCACAACCTTCAGCATTTGATTTAAGCTGTCCAAAATATCGCATTATTTCCTCAGCACCTACTGGCTGCAGTGCAAAAGTGGCTTCGCTAAAACGGTGAGACTCAAAGTAAGCTACCTGCGACACACTACAAGAGGGATTACCGGGGACGTTCAGAAAGTGTTTATTTATTTGGTCCGTATCAGTGAGGTGATGTGGAAGGTCATTTATTTGGTTTGACGGCAGTATGGTATTTTTTAGATTTTTCCAAAGCGTTTTTGGGTCTTTCATTTTTCCATTAATATTTACCTTAAAATATGCAACCTTCTCATTGAATAAAGAACTTGATACTAGTGATTTCAACTGCTTATAATATGTTTTTTTTGAGTCGGACTTGGTCTTACGAAATGTGGCAAGTGCGTTATTCCTTAAATGCATCATGTACTTTATTGTGTCCGTTATCCAGGGAAGGGAAGGTTTTTTAATTAAACACGACTTGACCGGAGCGTGCAAATCAAATATGTTCAAAATGTACATATTGAATTTCTGAACTTTGAGATTGACATCTGTCAAATTACTGATGTCATTCCAGTCTATGTGTGACAGGTCACGGTCCAATAAATCTTTGTTTATTTGTTTAAGTGGTCTAAAAGTTACTAAATGAGGTTTGTACTTACTACACCTGATGTTAAACTCACAAATAATTAACGAGTGCCCGTTTGTTGAACCGAATGACTCGACAGATACCCCTCTGGGGTTGAGATTAGTACACACAAGATCGATAAGCGTCTCACTGTGGTCCGTGAAATGAGTGGGAGAACTGACTAGCTGCTTCAGGCTTAGGCTTTTTAAAAACTCGTCTACCTTTTTCGATTGACCGTCAACATTCAAGAGGTTAACGTTAAAGTCACCAAGCAGTATATAGTGGTCGCATTGTACCATAGAACTGATGGAGTCTGTAAGCGCGTCGAGAAAGAGATCCAGGTCAGAGCGAGGCGGGCGGTAGGCTGTGCCGATAGCAATTTTACTTCCGTTTATTGTAATGATAAGCCACATTTGCTCAATAGACCCATACCTGGGGTCAGTTAGGGCAGACCAGGTTCGTGCGGTTAGGCCGCGCTTGAGATAGAACCCCACACCTCCCCCGCGACCCCCATGCACAGAGAGCGGTCGCGGCGTGTGACGCAGGAGGTAGCCAGGCACTGTGGGAGCACGCCCTTCCTCACCCTGTCGAAGCCAGGTCTCATTTATTGCTATTATGTCAAAGCAATGTCTTTCCACTGCTGCTATAAAGTCATCATGTTTAGTGCCTAGGGAGCCAACATTTAAGAAGCCAACCTTAAGATATCTTTCAGGCATGTCTAATTAATGTAGTAAAGTATTCAGCGATGTGGAAATATCCAATCAGATAACGTGTATATGCACAGTAGTCAGTTATTAAAATTGTAAACAATGATACCACAATATAAATTATGGAATTAATGAGATTGTATTTGATATTGCAATTGTAAATACAAAAAATTGAATATAATAGTCCAACGGTGTCCGAGATGTCAAAATGTAAAAGGTTGTAAATATAAATAATAGTAAATAATAATTGAATGTAAAATATTATAAATAATGATTTCATATAAAAAATTGTGAATAATGATTTCATGTAAAAAATGCTCATAAAAAAATTAAAATCATAGTTGCAGGTTTTAGCAACATTTGTAAACAAAAACTTCATATTTTGTATCATGTAAATAAGTAAATTGTGTAATTTAAAAATGTCCAATATTAAAAATATAATTGTTATGAAAATAAAAGTGTTGTTACAAATATTATGAATAATTGGGATGAACAATTCCATATCTTGTAATGTATATATTAATAACTTATGAAATGGAAATGAATAAGAATGATAGTTGTAAATAGTAATATTTGTAAATAATGAATTAGGAATATAAAATAAGATGTGATGTAAATGATAATTTGATTAGTCTCATTGATGTGTGTAAAAATAACAGATGAAACTAGTTGCATGACTGTAAATATGTAAATAAAATTGTAAATATACATAATTTGGTAGTAAAAAGATTTCCCTAAAATCAAATTGCCATATGGTACTACAGGAAACACGCACGGCTGTGTAGTCGGTTCACGAAAACAAATAAAATTATACAAAAAAATTAGTATAGTGGGCGAACAGACTATTGTCCAAAAATTTTGACGACGTCATCCTCGCATCTGATACGCTCCGTCTTGTCTCCATCCACTCTGCGGGCCAGGATCCTCCCCCCTCTCGTCCACACGTACCTCCAGTTGTGCTTGCTCCCTGCCTGCCGAGCAAGATAGAAGAGCTGGCGGTTCTGTTTGGTAAGGCGCTCGTTGATGTAGACACGACGCGGCGGCGACGACCCACGTACGTCGAGGTCATCCGTACACAGGCCGCGGCGCACACGAGCCGCGCGGAGCAGGGTATCGCGCGTCGCACGCCTAGCGAAGCGCACGGCTATACTTCGCGGCCTCGACACAGCGTGGTCGGCAGGGATGTTGCCACCAGACGGATCTATCCTGTTACGGAGTGTGGATCCAACCCGTTCGGCATGAACCACGTCCCTCTCATCAATGCTGACTCCGAGCTTAACAGCCATGGTCTTTATAATGTGGATGGTGCTTTCCTCTTTGCTCTCTGGAATCCCGGTGATTTCTATATCATTGTTCAATAGTTCCTGATCGCGTTCGTTGAGCTGCATCTTCAATTCAGCAATGGTATTTTGAAGACTCGGATCTGGTGTGAGGACTTTTTGTTCTACTTTGAGTTCCATAGAACTCAGTCGTAGCTCCAGGTTGTCCATGCGCTCGTCCGACGTCTTAAGGGAAACTTGTAACTGCGCCATTTCATCTCGTAGTTGCTGCAGTTCGAGGTGCATTTGGCGGAACTCTTTCCGAAGTTCCTCTTTAAATAGGTGCAGCTCAGCGGCGAAGTCTGGGGAAGAGTTTAAGGTGACATTAAGCTCAGAGGAGTCTAATTGACTCGTATCCATAAGCTCTTCTGGGGTGCATGTCTCCGCGTGTACTATGGTCGTAATATCTGTACCTTCAGTGAAAAGTGATACATGTCGACCCAGATCGGTTTTTATATTCTCTGATATAACTTATTAAAAAAAAATTAACTTAATTTCTATCTTATCCCCGTTGTTATAAGATTGAAAATAAATGAGATTTTTTTGTGAACATTGATATAAGTAAGCTATTTTTTATTGAAATTATTGTGTAAAACAATACTGTTTGATTCATACCAAAGTGCTCCGAACCGATATTCATATTTCTAAAATGTATTTTAATACGATTCGAGTTACCACATCTTACGCGAACCGAAAGCTTTTACTTCAATTAATCCAAAGTGATACAAATGAAATCCTATCACAAAACATTAAAAAATTGAAACAATACATTCTAGTGAAAAGTGTTACATTTGTACATGAACCATACAAACACAAATTTATTTTCATAAAAATATGTGACTAACGATACAACTGCTAATCAAACAATTTACACGTAATTTATGTAGCCAATTTTGATGTGATTACAAATTAAATAGTAATGGAATTAGTAAGAACATAAGGGAAATAGGTAATATGACTTCGTGAATAATGATACTAATAAAGTAGAATCAAAACTGCATTGCGTTTTAGAACAAAATTAGCAAAAAAATACGTAGTACACAGTGATACAAGTTCGCGCAGCTCTTACGCACCCCACTCCCTACTTCCCCGCGGGGCGCATGGAAAGAGCGCAGGCGATGCGGGATTCTTAGTTTTCTTAGTCTCGGGCGTGCGTCAGGACAGAAGCGTCGTGCGGTACAGCACACTACTACGATGCGTAAGGTAAGACTTGTATCATTTTACACGAATTGTGTAACAATTTTGATATTTAAATGTTTACAAAGAACATGTATTTTATATTGATTTAAGAATTTAATAATATTGTCATATTACACAGTATTTTATAAATACCTATTTTAAAACAATATTAATTAATTTATAAAAAGAATACCTAATTTTCGAACTTACTAATCGTAAAACAGACTATTATGATATTATTACAATAATAGGTAGCCTTTTTTTTTTGGTGAGTGGGAAATAATCCAATGACTGCTCTCGTCCTGGATGCGGCGGGAGGGCGTGTCAGATTCTTACTGACTAAAACCCACTCATGTTCCTTCGATTGCCTTTTATGTTCCAGGGTCACGGTGACTACTATACACAATCCGCAACCCCGGCAGGCGTTGGCCCTGTTGGGCCCCTTCCTGTGCTAACTCCTTCTCTTTGAGGCGCGCGTGGAACACTAACGCGCCGTCGACGCGGTCCTGGTCCTAGCCGGGCGGTGAGCTACCCATCGCTCGCCATCTGCAGAACCGCGCCTACGATGGTCGGTGGTCGTCTTGCGACTCTCAACGTCTTCGCCTGGGTCTTAGTCCGGGGCGAGAGCCTCGTCGTTGCCTCTCGCGCGCCGCCGCTTCCTTCACCAGCATAACTGCTTCGGAGAAGGAGACGACGGCATCCCATTCCGTCTCGCCCCGCAGCATGGCCTGAACCAGCGCCGGGCGCGAGAGGTCACCGCCGCCGATCGCCTCTACGAGTACACGTCGATGGTGCGCCCATGCGCGGCACACCTCCACCGTGTGCTCTGGTAGGGATCTTGCCCGTACTTCCGGGATTGTCCTGATAGCTGTGGAATACCTCTTCACTCCTCAAGCACCTCGATATATGTTACCCCCTTGTCGCTACGTCACTATGTGCTAGCGGCCGTTTTCGGGGGCCCATTTACTGAGTGTGCAAGTCACCCCCTGCCATTTTTTCGTGTTTACAACCATTGGTCAGGCAGGGGCCATAGTCATTCCATAGTATCTGGTACCTTATTTATTAAAGAATCCAAGCCCATAGTCCAAATTTCTTGTAGTTGCCATATTTTACAATAGTCCAACACCATCCGGGGGTTGTCCTTAGGTGCACTTATATAGTGCATATAGGGATAATCGCCGGCTAGTGCCCCTTTTCACATAAAGTTTTGCCCAAGGGGCCTCTGCGAGTTGGCTTCGGCCCCTCGTACGCCTTCCAAAAGCCCGGGATCCCTGGGTCCCAAGATATAGAAATATATAAGAAAATAATAATAATTAAATTTATTTAATGACAACAAAGGTCCAATAGTTAGTAATAACTTATCTACTAAGGGTTAGTAACACTTAGAAACTATTCATTACTGCCGGACAAGCAGTGCTAACCAGTGCCTAAGCACCGGCGCATCGTACTTGCCGGCCATGCCATGGTTTGTAGGATGCTGTTAGCGCTGGTCCTAGTTCTACCTAGCAACGAGGCTGCCTTCTTCCCAATGATGGCATGAAAGTCATCCACCCGCGCCCAAGCGAACATGCCCGACGCACTGCAGTACCTAGGTAACCCTAACAGCACCCGAAAACCATTATTATATTGTACCCGCAGGGCGTCTAGAGCCTTCCGCGTACAGTTAACCCACAGACCGCCCGTGTAGAACGATTGACAAAAAGCTTTGAACAAAGTGATTTGTGACTATATTTGCGAGGTTTTATAAAAAAAACCGTATAGCAGTTTCGGTGTATCTCAAAAACAAAAATCAGCTAGTGGGCCTAACTTTTTTCCTGGCTACATTTTATCAATTTGTTCTTCAAACTGTGCGAGCAAGGGTGGTGGGGGACCCTATCAAATAAAGCCCGGAAACCGGTTAAGTAACCGGTTTCCGAGCCCTGGTTCTATCTGCTCTTCTTTCTTTTAAGGTGGAAAATAGAGCCAAGCATCAGCGTCAGTGCGAAATAATAATGTATGGATGGCGGCACTGGGCCGTGACGCCACGTCAGCCGCTGAGTGCCACCATCCATACATTTTCATGTCACACTGACGCTGACGCTCTGCTAGAAATTACCCTTTCTATGACAAAAACGTTTGAAAATACTTATTACTTGTATCAATAAACACTTCGATGTAAACAAAATGTATCACAATAAATTCTAGCTTGTAGCATTAATCACTTACTAGTTTGAAAAATACAATGGTGTTTAGGGGTACAATTGAATATTTACGTAGGAATTTTAAATAAAACAATAAAAAATGGTTGCTGATAATCAAAATGATCATATTAGTTTTACGACTTTTTCTCACAGCAACTATTTGCAGACAAAACATGCCAAAACACAAGCCTTATAACATTTTACACAAAACGGTAACTAAATGTGTAAAATAATTCATTTCATTATAGATTTAAATACACAAAAATAAGCAAAGAAAACTATAGTGTACGGTGATATAACTGGCTATTTTTACTAATTACTTAAATTCCGTGCAAAATAATATATTCAAACCAAGCTCATTATTATCTTTAAAATATTATCTACACGTACCACATATCGTTTTTTATTTTAGAACGTTAGAAAAATAACGAGATTTTTTTAAATCTTTAACCTTAAATTACTCAAAACTATGATTTTTTACTTGTATCACTTTTCACTGAAGGTACAGATATGGTCGTATGGTCGTGTAAAATGGCATTCTGTTTAGTCCGTCCGTTTGGCCGTTCCAAAATACTAAATGCATATTTTTCGCTTGATCAAATTAATAAAAAAATACCAGGATAAAGAGCAACAAAGTTCCGAAGTAGGGTTTTGTGACGTAACTGTTTAGTAAAAAAAACCTAGTCGTGACGTCATCAGGGAAAAGTTCAACGCACTAAATCAGTCTAAAGGGTCGTCATTTTTCGTTTACGAGAAAAAATAAAAAATACGTGTCCGAAACTTTTTGATATTCTTCCTGACGGACTAATTAGTTTTTTTTTCTGTTGTCTCGCCTACTATCTATGGATAGATTAAAGAGTTAGCCCATAAGGCTTCCTTGGGAAGTTTATTAGAGAGGATTTGTTTTTGTCTAAATAATAGAAATTATGAAAGGAACGGAAACGGAATGTTCCAAAAATTCCAAATTATGTTCAACATAATTTGGAATTTTTGGAACATTCCGTTTTTCATTATGTATGATACATTTGAAATGACTAGAATAGATTCTTAAGGTTGTCAAAAGAGAATAGCTAAATAAATAGTTTTGCTAGCGGTTGGAGTGAAAAAAAACTCGACGCCAAATCGTATAAGCGATGTTTTGGCGAGTTCAAACGAGCAACAAGTAAGGACGCAAGGTGTTTTAGGGTGTTAGAAACTTGAAAGAAATATAAGCCTTGAATCGGCCTGAAGTGTGATGTATGATGTAGGTACCATTATGATATCAAAGACGATTCTTATATTGAATTACGATGTTGAATCGGTTGGGTTGAATTCTTTATACTTACTCGAATAATGGAACCTACATTCAAATTTCGAATTAATAAAAAAACACCACCGTTTTAATCCGTTTTTTTCTAATCCGTCAAAAGTATTTGATAGTTCTATATTTGAATGTAGATGTGGTGGACATTGGAATTTAAATGATTGTCTTTTCATTGACATTATTATAGCGAGAGGTAAGGTAAGGTAGGTAGGTAAGGTATCAACTTACCTCTTGATATTTGAAATAATAGTTACTTTGTTTTAAAAAATTTCGTTGTGATCGTTCTTTTATTATTTGCATAATTGTAATGTAGTGATTGAATGAGGATGACACTATAATACTAGAATGTATCACTTAATCAACCATTCATCAACTCCAATCCACTTTCAACCGTCGCTGCCTTAAAACAAAGTCGAAATTTCATCTCCTGTAATCTCAACGGCAAAAAGCGTCATTTTTTTACAATCCCCAACCGCTGTAGGAACATCTATCAATATCGTAAATTTGACTATAACAACGTATTTCTGGTTTACCGGTGGCGTATGTCTGTGCGTGCCGGAGTACTAGGGGAGCAGAAATTAATAAGAGGAAACGCGATTTTAACGACTTCCAGACAAATTGATGCGGAACGATCATTTGTTATGTTCGAAGTTTGAAGCTGTATTCTGGAAGGTTCGATGGAATATCTAGGTGTTGAGATAATGATGAATGTGAAGATGGGTAATTATTAATTTTTGCACTTACGTATGTATTTAGGTAGGCATGGAGTTTTTAATTGTGTATGTTATAAAAAAATAACTTTTAAGAATGAAACAAAAACTCAATTTTCATTTTTAATTTAAACTTCAGGAAAATGTTCTCTTATAAACTAAGTAAAAGGTTAAAAATACACGTGGAAAAAAAATAAACGCAGATCTTTTAAAAATAAAAATTAAATTTGTTTTTTACAAAATATATTTATAAGTCAAGATTTATTTTTACACAATACTGTCGTGACTATAGTTGCAAAACTTCTGAAAAATTCGAAATAATTCCGGAATACTTCTGGGAAAGTTTCTTTAAATCAGAATTATTCAAAATGAATTTAAATTTAGAATTGTATTTTTTTGCAGAATATTTTTATATTTTTTTTTAAATATCGAATGACGGTGCCAAAAGAAGAAAAAAAAAAATATCGAATGGAATTTTGCATCGACCGTCGATCGCCGCCGGCTGACTGTGTGCACGAAGGCGATGGCGGTGCGGGGTGCGGTGAGAGGGGAGATGCTCCCCCCCCGGAGAAGTTTTCAGAAAGATTCATACCCCGCAATCGAAAGTTTCCGCGGAATATTTCGCCCGAATATTTCAATAAGAATAAACGTGTTTATTTTTTGTGTGGTGGGTGAATTAATTATTTTTCAGTGGCACATAAGTTAGTAAAATATAAATGTTTATTTTATTATAAATCTGATCGATTAAGTATATTTGTTAATATTTTCATAAAAAAATAAAAATCCCTTTAATCGCGGGATAACATATCTACATAATATGTTATCCTGCAATTAACAGGATTTTTATTTTTTTGTTTTTATGTAGGTTATATCGAAGTCGAATGCTATTTTTCAAAATGTTAGTTGTGGAATAAAAAACCAGGCCGAGCATATTTGATTTGTTTTTTGAAAAAGGGTTGCCTATGTTTTTGGTTAGTTTGTATATAGCTCTGCTGTTCGCATCGCTAAGTATTCGCGAGTCACATAGATAGGTATTACTAAATAAAGGAAAACCTAATAAATAAACTCAAAAACTATTGTGTCGCTTTCAAAAATTCTTTCACTGTTGGAAAGCTACTACAAATATTATAATGCGGAGGAGTTTGTTTGTTTGTTTGTTTAAACGCGCTAATCTCAGGAACTACTGATCCGATTAGAGAAATTCTTTGTTTTTTAAAGTCCATTTATAGAGGAAGGTATTAGCACAGATTAATAAATAGTTACTACGTAACAGATACTTCACTCCAATACAAAAACCAAAATACCTACGCTATAATAGCCTACAAAATCATAATAATAATACCAGTTGTTTGCAGCAAGGAGAAATGTACCGTAAGTACGCACAAAGAGAGTTGAGATTCTTTTGCCCGCCGCGCGACTAACGTGTGTGCGTGTCGTCCAGCAAATCTGCTAGGGTTATACGTATGATGATAATGGTAATAAAACGAATGTTTTAGAAAAACAATTATTTTTTTATTTGTTGATCAAATATTTTTTAGTTTGATAAAATGACTGATGCATATTTTTCGTTCCTTGAATTCCCGACTAATATATTTTAGTGTCGAAAATATCCAAAACCGTGTGAATAATTTTAATAAATAATCAAAAGGGAAACAGGAAAATTAGGAAACAGGGGAATTGCACAATAATCACGCAATAGTTATTGTGGTTTCGGCATTTTGATAGTCAGCGCTGTACCCGTGACGCGCGAGCACTCAGCCGGGCGCGCGACAGCCCGGTGTTCGTTGTATCGTCGACGATACGCGAAGCGGTAGGCATAAAACGCGTGGCCTTGAGCGAGTGACGGACGCCTGGTATTAGGCTATATAACATTACGCTGCGACCAATAGGAGCGAAGCGTCAGTGAGAAATGTTGCAAAAACGGGGAAAATTTTTCACATTTGAGGACTTTTGTTGCGTGCGCTGAATAAACGGTTTACGGGGGGCTAAGAAGTAACCAAAGGAACATAAACGCGGATAAAACCGCGGGGGACAGCTAGTAGGCTATATTCCCTATGAACCCATTAGAGGTAACTGCTGTACTCGATTGAGTACAGCATTATTCCGAAGTATAAATAACAGATCTTGTAAATTTTAGGTGATACACCTTATTATTTTACTTCATTACGCTGTACTCAATAGAGTACAGTGGCTTTTAATGGATTAATACAATGTCACCGGGTTTTTTTTGGCAGTTGAAATATTCCCAAAGTTTCAGAATATTTCGGAATACTTCCGAAGTATTCGACGGGAATGTTTCGGAATTTTTCCCGCCAGCATCTATAGTCGTGACTAAATGGTAACAAATTGTCTTCAACTTTCTTCTTCACTTGACGTACTGTACAAAATTAATAATTCTACAAAAATCAAATAATATTGTATTCTCTATTAATAACTTCAACTTGAAATTCCTCTTAACACCTTAGTTGTAACAGAATACCCCCGCGTTCTGTCAGCTGGTCTTCCCCAACTATTGTAAACTTGATTTGACGTCCAAAACAATATGGCTACCATCTGGCAGCTGACAAGAAAACAATTTAGCTGCTAACTATTAGCAACTCCCCACGGTGTAGTAAGTTATAACTTCTCGTGTATACAAAAACAAAAATAGATTTTGAATATACACGCTAATTGGAGAATGTAGAAAAAAATCACATAGGTTCGAGTTGGGATCTTGTTTGAAGCGTTTCGTACCACCGCAATCACCAATACACCCACCTATTATCATCTCATTGCAGGGAAACGCCTCTTCTCATTGATTACGACGCTTGTTTCAAACGGATTTGTGATAACAGACTCTTATTTAAACCTTCAAACACATGTGATTCTAGACACAATAGAAAGAAAATAGCAGCCCGACAGCCGGCTGTCACTCGGTCGTTAAAAGGTTGATTACAAGTCTAGGTTCCCTCACTATATTTTCATTAAAAACTTGGAAAATACTTATGAATGAATAAAATCACGTTTGTGTCTATTTGTGGTATCAAACCAGTAATTTCATGCATAAGATCCTTAAAAAAATTGTACAAGATTGAAGGGTTTTTAATTCTTTTCTTTTTAATTTGAGTTTTACAAATACGATATTGTTTCAATGTTCCAAAATTCTATTTTACAAGTCACAGCCCTGTATAATCAAAACAGATGGACTGTGTAATTTTAGTGATAGGGTTCTATTTGGCAGTCTTAACGTAAGAAACTTTATTAAACGTTAACGTACGAAACTGTATAAAAACATGGTGTAGTAAGTGACAGGTGCGTTGCAACCCTTACTTTTAAAAGGTCAGCGAGCATCGTCTTATTCTGATTCAAGAGTGTGATTATGGGATCAAATCAGAGAATCCCATGTAGGGACTATTTAAATCTGTTGATCTGTTAGGTCGATCCGACCTCTTACGAACTTTTGGACGTGGAAAGTGCTCAGATTCGATGTCGATTTTTATAAGAGAGATAATAATGTATGGTGACTGATAATTACTGACCGACACTTAAACACATATTTCAACTAATTATATAAAAAAAAAAATAGATACAGCGCAAGTGTGGTTGACTTCGTTTAGTGTATGTATCAGCAGTTAGATTTTTGACATGGAGGTGTAAGTACCTAAATCAACAAGATTTTGGCACTTACATGACTTTTCGCAAGATATGGCCGTCCACTAACTTTAGTACCGACTGAGTGGCGTAAATCTGAGATCAAGCAGCCGAGTGAGACAAAGATTTATTTCAATTTTTGTTGTGATTACACAACATGTCCCGGAATAAGCGCACACCACCAAGTACCCCAATTAGAATAATATATTATGTTATAATCATAATACATACACTGAATTTTTATTATTATGTTTAAAACACTGTTTTTTTTTATAAATTAGTTGTACAGATTGTTGGAGAAAATTATAGTCAAATTACTAATCTACGCATGCACACAGTCGCACTTGCATAAGGAAGGGTCTAGCGTAGTAGGTATTTCATCCATTTTAGTTTGTTTTTACTGTACAGCGGAAGTGTGACAGCAGTTTACGTAGTTTTAATTATTTTTGGGATAAAATATTACCTATATTAAAAATTACAAAAATCGATTCAGTAAACGATTCTGAACAAACTATTTTCTCAAAGTGCATTAATTCAGTTACACATTGTATAACTGTGTGCTTCTCTCATGAAGAGATAGATATGCGAGGACCATGAGGGTAATAACTAAAGTGCACTTTAGTTATTACCTTCATGGTCCTCGCATAATTTGACCAATACAATATTGTACGGACTTTAAAAGAGACTGACCTCTCAATTTGTTTCGGTTGTTTTTCTTAGAGTAGTCCAGCTAGGAAACATCGGCCCTATCGTTCGATTAAAAAAAAAAAATGACGTGTAAAAGTGTTTTTTTACCTACTTATTTACAAAATAAAATAAAAAAACATTTATCAATCACTAATTACCATTTGCTCAATAAGCCTTAAGTTCGACGACCAGTTCATATAGATACCTATATATCAGCTGTTAATGAATGTGTACACTCCGCATATTATTTACTTAAATTGTTTACCTGTGGAATCACGTAGTTTTAAAGCTCAAAACAGTCGCTTTCACAGCGTGTAACAGATGAAAATGATGCAAAAAATGTAAATAAACAGATGCAAGTTATTTACATACAGCGAAATCTCATCGACGATGCGGGCAGCCTCGTAACATGAGAGGGATACTACGGGTTTTCGAATCCAGGTAGTAGTGAAAAACTATATTAACTGATAGTAAAAAATGTATAATCTATTATTTACTATTCGTGTGGTCAAAAAGCACCTGTCTATGGACGCTAGTAACGCCAGAAATATCACACGTGTATAACGAAACCTTCATTTTTTTTTAAATAAAAACGGCATGCTGCCTCTTCCTCGGTCTCGCACATTTTTTTTTGTGACATGTCCACTGATTGATTGACTACATTATTATAGTCTATCATTGTAGTTTACGCAGACTTGGTGATGAGTCTCTGAAATTTTGCAATCGTTTCAGATACTGTAAGAATTAAAAGTCAATTAAATGTAACTCAATTCTCAAATAACAAAATAATGTAAGAAAGGGATAACGATATACCAATTCAAATACCCGCTAAGAAAATTTTAACCTATTACGGTTATTTTCGACAGACAAACGAAGGAACAAAGGAGAATGTGAATTTGCGATAAGATCACATTCTCACTCTTTAGAAACGAAACACTCAAAAACTTCACACAACACATCTTCTAAACAACTCGAAAGCGACTCACTTACTGCACACTACCATAAGTACCTCCCGCTCAGCTCTGTCATAAATGATACAGAATCAACTCAGAATTTGCATGCGGACGAGACATGTTTGCAAATCATATGTTGCGATTTACCAAGACTAGGTACATATGTACTTAGTACGTTTGCTTTGCGCGAACTGCTCGACTGTTCCAGCTTAATATCGAGTATCTGCACTTTGTTTGGCAATTGTTTGGGCGGTTATTTGGGAGCGTCAGTTTCAACGTGGTAGCGGATATTTGTCTGATTGATGTGAATAGGGATGACGACAACATAAAAAAAATGGCAATTTGTTTAGTCCGTCTGATAGATCGGCCAAAAATACGGGACACGTATTTTTTTGTTTGATCAAATTAATAAAAATACAAACATAAAGAGCAACAAAGTTTCGGGGAGGGGGCTTTTGACGTCACCATCTTGTAAAAATTGTATAAGATCGTGACGCCACGCGAAACTTCTACGCACTGTATCGTCGTCATTTTACGTTTACGAGGAAAAAGAAAAAATACGTGTCCTATATTTTTTGATAATCTAACTGACGGACTAATTACTTTTTTTCGTCGTCTCGCCTATTCTTCAAGACAAGATGGGCGAATTAGTGTGTTGATGACCAGATTTGCAATAGGCATCATCCTCATCTCCCTGGTCTTTTTCTAATTATGTTAAGGTCGGCATCAAGTCTTTAGCAATGTTTTACATGGAACTAACGCCTTTTAGACCTCAAAAACCCAGTTATTCGGTTACGCGATAAAACTGATGACCCTTGTTTGATCTGATTGACAGACTTTCTGGGTTTTGATCACCCGGAACGACTTGTCAAAGATCTTCGAATGAAGGTTCCAACTTTATATGTTTTCTGTGGCACGTGATGTCAGTGAAGGTCAACTTA
The DNA here is from genome assembly GCA_033675125.1 of Athetis lepigone. NCBI lineage: Eukaryota > Metazoa > Arthropoda > Insecta > Lepidoptera > Noctuidae > Athetis > Athetis lepigone. The sequence goes on from CM066217.1 coordinate 18,653,281, forward strand.
GAAAGTATAATTGATTTTAAAAAGTTACATTGCTACTTGGACGACTTTTAATCCGAAACTGTATGAAAGGCTGGTGTACAAAGGCATGGGACATCACGATACATATATAGTATGTGCTTAGTAACGTACATTGATCTTAGTTATTTTGTTATACAATATCTTTATATTCTACATCATAAGTGTCAAATTCGTTTGCAAGTATCAGTGACAACTTCAAGGATTTTGGCGTAACATAATATGTAAGTCGAGAGTAGTATATGAGGTGGTTTTAATACATTGTATCCTAACACTGTAGGCTATGACATTGTAATTAGGATTAAAACTTACTCCACATCTGCTCCCAGAATTACCAACAATTTATGAGTAGTGATGTTATAACGTACTTGTTTAATAATTAGAATTGGGAGGTTGTTGAGTTTCCATTGCTGCAAAATTATCTTGTGTTAATGGTTTACGTGCACACGAACTTGTCTAATCGTTAGGAATATCTGTACTATTTTTAAATTAGTTTACAGACCTGTACTTCCGATATGATAGAAGTTTATGACTGTCTAATAATCACACCTGTTCAAGGTCATTTTCTCTTAATGTTTACCTTCACTGATGACTGTGATTTATTTATTTATTTAAAACTTCATGCACAAGCGTACAAGGGCGGACTTAATGCCTTAGGCATTCTCTACCAGTCAACCCAGAGTTGATGAGATATAACATGGTAGGTGCATATTACAAATTTACAATAAAAGGACACAACTTACAGAATAACAAACAAAAAAAAACTGAAAACACATAATTAAGTGGATAGGCTTAAAACTAACATAATATAAGCTTAACATATATACACATATAAATACATATTTATCGAAGATATATATACTTAATATATAAATATATATATATTTACAAATATATTATATATATATATATATATATATATATAAATATACAAGGAAGAAAATGGTGAATAAACTCTGCTCATTTGTCATGAAAATAGATCCTCAACTTCCGTTTAAATGCATATCGACTAGTGGCCGTCCTGATATCGAGAGGTAAGGCGTTCCAGAGAAGAATGGACTGAATATGAAAGGAAGAATGAACTATATCAGAGGTATGAGAAGGACAAAGTAAAAGAAGATTGTTAGATGAGCGCAGATTTCTGGCATGAGAAGAACACAAATATTGAAAATGAGACATAAGGTAAGAAGGAGGGCTGGGAGAATTGAGTAACGAGAAAAGCGATGTCTAAATTATTTTTTTAGAAAGTCTATATGGATTGAAAAAGTCATATAAGTAGGTACTTGCCCGGATTTGAATCCACAAACTATTACTAGACAAGCCCAGTGGCTAAAGTGAGACCTTTACCACTGGACCATCACGACGTGAAGTTGGTTTATTTCACTACTCATATATTTCAGTTAATACTTACTAACCGACCCAGTCATCGCCAAACCGTTAACATAAACAGTATTAAATCATACTAGCATTACCCGGAACACTCGTCCAGACAGACAGACGTCTAAACATTAACTGTCAGTAGATTTACAAAAGGAGGGTAGTCAGCGGTGACTAACGATCTGTTTGTTATCAAACTCGCCACTGTGTAATGTAAAGGTTGGGCTTGTGTAATGCGTATGAGTCGATTTAGGTTGAGAAAAGGCGAGTTTCCAGAATGAATCTGTTTTGAAGTAACAATTATGTTTTGTCTTTGGTATTGTAACAAAAAAGTCAACCGATTTCGTATAGAAATTAGAATTAAAGTCAGGTGAATACCAAGCTTAGTGTTTTAAAATTAGAGCTATAAGCTTATTTCACACTAAGTTAATAATATAAGAGCTTTTAGGTCATAGTTCATAACATAACACAACAATATTCCTCACCAAAAATTTTTTAGAACACGTTCACAATTTGCTATACTATGTTACTAGCTGTCCCCTGCGGTTTCGCCCGCATTTTTCGTTACTGCTCCGCTCCCGTGGGTCGTAGCGTGATGGTAAATAGCCAATAGCATTCCTCGACAAATGGGCTATCTAACACTGAAAGAATTTTTCAAATCGGACCAGTAGTTCCAGAGATTACCCCCTACATACAAACTTACAAACTTACAAATTTTACCTCTTTATAATATTAGTATAGATAAGAAACGTGTGGATGCGTATGTTTGTGTAAGAATATTATTGTGTATGCTGTTTAAAGTGTAATGTAAAATGAGCTTAAAATGTCTTACAAACTATAGTCACTTAGTCTAAAATTAATTGCTAGCAATATCTTAGAAAAGTGTTAATTCTCCTAAATAATCTTCTATCTGCTGGCATATAAAGACTACCATTATTGTCCTTTCCCTAATATCTCCAAAATCAAGTTCAAGGTCAATAAGCTGTGAACAGACACACAAACAAACTTCAATATTGTTTGATCAATTTTCAAATAGGAAAATTTCCATTCTACCTGTCCATACGACATCCCTAAAAACTTTAATCTGAACCAATAAGGACCAAATAATGCAACCGAAATACCAGAGCGTCAAATAATTTGGATGTAGGTACAGGCTGTGTCAGCAAGTTGCAGCCCTCTTTGTGCAGAAATGATGACGTGATGTCGCCCACCACACTTATTAGTATAGATATATCGAGGATAGTGAAGTCCTGGATGTGGCATCAGGTAACTGAAGGTGAGACTAGGCAAGAGCAGGATAGATGAAGGGTTTTTCGGTCATCGGATGACTAATGTATAAGTTGAACAAAACAATAGTTTACACGTACGTACGTATTCATCAAAAGAAAAGAAAGAGCCATTATTTGATATTACTGGTCATAAATAAATTATAATAATAATTAATATTATATTATGAATATTTTTGTAATTTATCTATAAATGTATGTATTTATAAATTATATAAGTAATCAGTTGTCTGGTTACCATAACACAAGCTCTAAGCAGGGCTTAACTTGGGATCAGATGACCATGTGTGAGTTGTCCCAGTATATTTATTTATTTATTTAAAACTAGCTTTTGCCCGCGGCTTCGCTCGCGTTAAAAAGAGACAAAATGTAGCCTATGTTACTCTCCATCCCTTCAACTATCTCTACTTAAAAAATCAAGTCAATTCGTCGCTCCGTTTTGCCGTGAAAGAAAGACAAACAGACAGACAGACACACTTTCCCATTTATAATATTAGTATAGATAACATTTTGAAAATGTATTTATTTGGGTCAGTAGTTTATTTTAATAGGTTTGATAAAAAGCCTGCAATTTGTCTGCCTCTAAAAGAAGTATGACATTTAAGTTAAAGTTTCCTGGAATGTGGAGTTCATTCTAGAATTTTTTCTTCTACATGAATGTACTGTTGCCACATCCAGTCACAAATTCTACCTCGTTTACAATCACCTAGACAAATTCACCCTCCGACATTGTCGCTTTGATCTGGTACTGATGTTTTGGTTTCCACTCAGCACCCATGCATCGAGGGGACACGCTACCTAGCTATCTATGTCGCCTACAATTTGAGACCTCCTTGTCGGTGATTAATTCCTGGTACCTTTGTTTAGGTGTCACGGTGTTTTGGTCCTATGTGCTTTGTGTATTGTTTAGGTGTTAATAATAACTTAAATATTACTTTTTATCATAAATATAGGTATTCGTTTTTGACAAGATATTTTTTAAAGTCATAAATCAAAATCTTTTGAAAGAATTGCAAGTAACTGGCTTTGGGTTATCCCAGTGTTTTCGTTTACAGGGATTTCTTTGATATTTAAAACACACATGAAGCGTCAGTTTTGCTAGCTAATAACAAAATATTTTGCAAGTTTTAGAAATATAGAAAATATAACAACATAAGCTTGAAATATTTGCCCAGACACTAAAGTGCACCAAGCAAGTCCCTCATTTATTACGTCCAGGTCAGGTCAAAAGCTTCTTAAAAGCGCTAACTACTGTATTTCACTCAGTATTACGTACTTCATACATATATATTGCTTTTAGAGCAATAAGCTTCAATTAACCACAACAGAATACTGAGAGATATTGATTTATAATATGAGAGAGACAATATTGAGTCCAGAAAAAAGTATTAGAATTTTGTTAATCTTAACTTATAATATGTAGAATATATTTACTACTAGCTTCTATTCGTACCTTCTTTTTTGGATATTCGACCCCTGTAGGAGTAAAATGGGAGATGGAAGTTTCAACACCCACGCGAGGAAAGCCGCGGGGAAAACAAGTTATTTATATCTTATTAAAACTAAGTATAATATATGTATTGCATCCTATTCCTAATGAACGTGTGAGAATTTAGGTTAGAAATATAATCCAAAAAGTTTTTACCTGACTACGCGAAAATGTCATACAGTTTCTCAGTACCAACACCCAGTTTGGAACAATATTAAACTTTGAATCTACTAAGCTAGGACATTACCAGCAGATGGTACCGAAAGACCAGCTCATATCTAAATGTTTATAATATTGTAAAGTCGGTTTAACCTTTCAACGAGCAATCGACAGCCGGCTGTAGCGCAGCTATTGTTTTTTTATTGTGTCTCGAATCACGTATGTTCAAAGGTTTAAAAAAATCTCACTACATGAAATATATGGAGTGGGAGAGAGGAGGGAAGAGAAGTCAAGTGCATAAAACTAAATAGAGATAGCATAACAAGTGACGCGTAGAAAGCATCTGAGCGCAAAGCAACGCGAGGAAATGATCACGAGGGGTACCAGGATAGCATAGATGACGTGGATAATGTTGTGGATTATGAGTTATGACTGATGAGATTTGTGGGCAGAGCATTTGTCGTTCGTACTCAATTAAGTAAATGTGCTGATGGGACGTCGTATTTTTTGTATGGTAAATTAAACTGAATCTGACTAATGATAGTAGTTGTTTGTGGGCGTTTATGCTAAATGGTTTACCTACAGTTTTTGCTGATACAGAATCTTTTATTATTATGTTCCATGAAAAAGAATTATTATTAAATATAAAGCCTCGTCCCCACTAGGAACATTTGTCGAGCGACATATGTTCCCGTTGAGATCGGGCGATGTCGGACGACGTCGCTGTGACATTGTTGAAACTGTTTCTTGTCGCACAGTCGATGAAAATAACAGTTTCAACAATGGTGCGGCGAGGTCGTCCGACGTCGCCCGACATCGCCCGATGTCACCGGGGACACATGACGCTCGACAATGTTCCTAGTGGGGACGAGGCTTTATATTCACAAGAACAAATACAACCATAACACACACACACAAATGCAACGACAACCATAGCTACAGAACATAATGTTTTAAATACTATGTTCCTTCAAAATGAATGACAACCAAAAATAATTCAGAAGCGCAAAAACTAACGGTGATAATAGCTACGACACACACAAAAAAACGTCACATTGAAAACCTACACCAAAAATATCGTACAAAAACCCCATTATCACGTTTAGTAACTTTCCATTTCCTATTATCAGTACCCTACCGCCCACATAATGAATAAGGAAACATCCATACATCCAAGCATCCTCGCCGTTACCATGGAAATACGTCATAACATCCACATTACTAGGAGGGTAGATCGGCAAATGTTTTTTATTTGATTTCGCATCCAATTTGCTCTCTCAAGCGCCAGAAGCGGTCCAACCACGCGATATGATAGGAATTACTTTACTATAGCTATGTGCGAAACTGTTTTATGTTGTGTCTGTAAATTGGTGGTTTGAGGCGCAATTATTTTACTAGGGCCGGTTTTTCGATCGCTTTCTTTTTCTAATTATAGATTGCTTTGTCTCACACATTATTTTTGTTGTTTCAGGATCAGGAAAGTGATTTATTTGTAACTTGATATAGCTTCCATTTCCTATTTTTGTTAGGCAAACATAAATGTACTGCCCCCTTACCATGACGTTTAAAGTAAGATTGTTTTAGTCCTGTTGCAGGAGTGTGCAAGTGACAGCGTTAGACACGATGTCTAGCGCCGTCTCTTTCCCACTGAAAGTAATATCAAAGTGATACTGCCATAAGGGCTTGTGGTACGCCCCCTGAAAAGCTGAGTTTGTTTCGCAATTTAAGGTAGTTCCCATAGTAAAACTTTTTGGTTATCATGAGCACAATCACGTGTTTAAGTTGCCAGTCACACACTATATATTTTTTTTCCATTTTTAGGGTTCCGTATCCAAAGGGTATACAAAAAAAAACAAAAATAAAATATTAAGGGGGTCCCCATACAATAAACGTGTTTTTTTTTTCGTATTTTTTTGAGATGATAGTACGGAACCCTTCGTGCGCGAGTCCGACTCGCACTTGGCCGGTTTTTATCTAAACACGAAATTGATGTTGTGTTGTCTAAGCGGTCTAGTAAACATCTTCATAGAATGCTCCGTAAGGAACAAAACACGATTAAAGTATTGTTTTTGGGTGAAAGTTATATATTACCTTCAACATGTATATATTTTTATGGAGGTAAGCACGGAGGTTATAGGTTATATATCTTGCATCCAAGACATAATCTAGATTCTAGCGAAGTTAAAACTTAACTATAATATTTGCATAACAACATAACAATAAATTATCTCATGATAATATTAAAAAGAATACATAAACTTGTGGCTCGAAAGACCATGTTGAAGTTGCGGAATGTTTATAATAGTTACCGTGACCCTGGAACATAAAGGGCAATCGAAGGAACATGAGTGGGTTTTAGTCAGTAAGAGTCTGACACGCCCTCCCGCCGCACCCAGGACGGGAGCAGTTATTGGGTGATTTCCCACTCACCAAAAAAAGAAAAAGGACCATGTTGAAATAATAATGTGGGTGACCTTCAAAAAAGCTGACATAATAACCAGTCAAGGCTCATAGAGTCTGAAAGGATCTTTTCGTCCAATTTAATATTGGACACCCCGAACTTTTCCCATGATAGAATTATCTCAAGTGTTTCATAGGAAATCGGATAGAAAAATAATCTCGATAAGATATCGCTTTGCCACTAGTCGGTATTAGAAAGGGCTTTACGAATTTTCTTCAGTTTAAATACTTGGGTATTATAAAGATACTAGCTTTTGCCCGCGGCTTCGCTCGCGTTATAAAGAGATAAAAAGTAGCCTATGTTACTCTCCATCCCTTCAACTATTTCCACTTAAAAAATCACGTCAATTCGTCGCTCCGTTTTGCCGTGAAAGAAAGACAAACATACAGACAGACAGACAGACACACTTTCTCATTTATAATATTAGTATGGATAAATAAAAATTATTACTGTTACTATTTTTATGTTATTAACAATCGATTTATTATTTACCCCTAATTAAATTATAGAATTAAATTGTTAAAATAAAATAAAATAGAATATTAACACTAACAATAACGGATATTTACTTAGGCATATTTTACAATAACACAAGCAGTTTTTCCCTCTGGCATCTTTAACACTAAAATTAATAAGGCTTTCGCAACCCTCGCGATTTAGATTCACAACATTTCATCACATCTACAAAGAGTATATAATGACGCCTATTCAATATGCGTCTCAGACGGCGCAAATCCGCAAAGAATGCGCTACATGTGCAGCGATACTTAATTGGGTCTCAGGTGCGTTCGTGGAAGCAATAACTGGCGCGAATTACATACTCGCTACATTTATACGCACGCGTGCAGACGCCCTTAGTTGGAGCGGGGCATTCGTCATGCGACTGGCTGCGATTGTCGATTTTTTCTTTTATTGTTGATAAGAATAGTGTGTTTTGCACTTTCATGTGATGTAGGTAAGGCTTAACAATGTGCGTGCTGTGTGCTTTTCTATGATTTAGTGACATCTGTCAATCAGTTAAATAAAAATAATAATTTATTAATAAAATAATTTATCTCAGTTCTTCCTCGTTTGATTTCCTTAACATTTTCATTTCTTTACGAAATCCTAGATACTGTTCTGCTTTCTCTCAGTGCCTTGTTGGTGGCCGGTTATCATAGCTAAGAGTAGAGAAAAGAATAGAGAGATGGTCCCAAAAAAGTATAAAGATAAATAAAGTTACACTATAATTCTAATCGTTGATTTTCAACCAAAGAAACTAGAAGTGAATATCTAAAATTGTGTGACAAAAATGTCGAAACAAAATTTTGATCGGAGCTTCCATAGGCATCTTTACATACATACGTTACCGCGTAGTCGCGAAGCTGAGGATTAAAATATTACGATTCAACACAGGATCATCATTAAGAGGATTGTAATATTTTGTTAAATATTTCTTTTACAGTGGGATTTTTTGTTGCATTTGCTTATTTTTTACTTAGAAAGTTTTTCTGTGGCTCTTTGTGATCTAGGTAAAAAGGTTTTTACTAAGCTAGGAGCTAGAATTATTAGTAATTGAAATTGAAGTTTTTGGTAAAACAACGTAAATGATCTAAGTATGAAAAAAAAAAATACCACGGATGCCGTATGTTTGAAGATTTTCAGTGGTGTTAGGATATATTTAATGCTATTTACTATTTTCCCATTTTGTTTTCTAACATTCTTAAGAATCGAAAAAGTTCACTGCCTCCGAGACTAAAAACCGTTAACTCTTTAAATAATGAATTACTTCATCAAAATGTTATCAATTGAAAGATATCTGCACAGGGACCTCATTACGCAAAATAAAGTTGATTCATTGTTAATATTGGTCAAAATTATAATTTGAGTGAAAGTGCAATGGGCTTGTAATAACTTGATTGATTGGGAATGATAACGCCGCGCCGCCTGTTAGGGTTGGCGGCCATCTTGAAAAGAAATATTAATCATACCAATGTAAAAAAAAATTGGTAGGTAATTGTGTTTCGGTACTTAACATAATAATATAACTGGAGTTATTAGTTTCATTTTTGGAACTAAGTCGAATGTCTGTTTATTACAATAGCAGCGTATTACTGACCCACTGCAGAGTAAATGCCTCTTCCCATAATATTAGAAGGCAGAAGCATTGCACGCTTGTTTGAGTCGGATTGGAGATTTCAGTCTTTCCGGGGTTGCGGAATGTTTATAATAGTTACCGTGACCCTGGAACATAAAGGGCAATCGAAGGAACATGAGTGGGTTTTAGTCAGTAAAAGTCTGACACGCCCTCCCGCCGCACCCAGGACGGGAGCAGTCATTCGATGACTTCTCACTCACCAAAAAAAAAAAGATTTCAGTCTTTTATTCTTGAAGTGAAAAGTTTTTTTACCATGTTTTTTCATTTATCATGTTTTTCTCTAAAATATGCCCAAAAATGTTTTTTTTAAGAACATTTTTTATTGAATTATCACATTAGCACTTGTCTGAATTTAAACCCACAATCTCATAGTTATGAAGTGCTCTATCCATTAAGCCATCACGACATTTTCCAGTCGGATTGAAATTAGATTATTTTTTAATATGATAGCCATATTTTGGAGGACCTATAGTTTTTAAATTAAGGTCCGACCCTTTCGAGCGGAACTAAATAATGTAACTTAACACTAGTGAAGCCACAGGGTTTAACTGCAGCTGATAAAAACACCCCAGGATGATTAAAATGGTAATTAATGAAGCAGATGGTATTTAAATTTAAGACTGACTGACATTGCTGACGTCAAGCATTATAATAAAGTACTTATTTTATAACTAAGTAATTTATATTTATTATATTATTATATTTTTTATGCCCTTGTGAAGTTACGGCCATTTAGTAATTTAGCTACTAAAATACTATTTATTTTTTACACCCATATGTAAAATGGTAAAGTGACTGATTGACTATCGATATGTCTAACCACAGCACAAATTGCTGGTCCTAGAGACATGAGACTTGGAGGGTATGGTATTTGTGAAGAGCAGGGATGTATTAAGAAAGGATTTTTGGAAATTCCAACCCAAAAGATAAGGCCAAACGAGCGTTATTTGAGTGGCAGAATTTCGGTCGCTTTCATAGAAAAAGTCTCGCAACGCAAAATGAGTGGTCTGCACCGTACCAGAACACGAAATTCTACGACTCATGACTCACAAAATAACGCTCGTTTGGCCTCATCCTAAGGCGATTCACACACGGCACCGCGCACAGCCGCGGAGGGTGAACAAACGTACACCGCTCGACCGCGCGGTCGAGCGGTGCCGAAAAGGATAAAAGGAGGGAAGGAAGTTTCGACATCCAAGCGGTTGAAGCCGCAAGCGAAAGCTAGTTTTTTATAAAACTTGTGCCAATATCTTTAGTAATTCAAAAAACCGATCGATTAGTTCCAAAATATAGTAGATACAAAACAAAAGCTATTTAAATTCTACTGCTACGCCATGCCAACCCTAAAATCGAACTCCGTCCAATAAATTACATCGATATTATCGCAAAATAAAAAAAGTCATAATAAAAAAGCTGAGAGCGTGATAATTGGCTTCGAAACATAATTACAGTAGCGAGAATTATCGCCAACCACCAACGTGTGGACAGGCGACTCCCGGTGGCCTCATTTGGCAGGATCCGATGTATTTCATCATTAAAATACTATTATTATTTCGTATATCTTCATTTTACTATTGGTTGATATTATGCTATGGGCTGACTAGCTTTCGCCCGCGGCTTCGCTTGCGTTAGAAAGAGACAAAAAGTAGCCTATGTTACTCTCTATCCTTTCAACTATCTCCACTCAAAAAATCACGTCAATTCATCGCTCCGTTTTGCCGTGAAAGAAAGACAAACAGACGGACAGACAGACACTTTCCCATTTATAATATTAGTATGGATGGATGACTGAAATTGGTGATTGATACTTAATCATACATACTATCAACACTTATATTAAAGAGGAAAAAATTTAAATATATAAAGAAACAGACACTTGTTTGTTTTTAATAGACAAACTCTTAAACCAAGAAATCGATTTAAAAAATTCTTTCACAAATATAAAACTACATTATCAGCAAATAACATAATAGGCAACCATACATTACACGAGTGAAATCATGAGGAATAGCTAGTAAAATATCTATAAGTATCCAATGACAAAAATACATTAATTAACTAGTGGCCATCTTGTCTTAAATTCTTAAACGGATGAAACGATTTAGATGCGTTATTTTTTTAAATAGGTTAGGTTCTAAGATATATAAATTAAAATATATACTGGGACAACTCACACACGGTTATCTGATCCCAAGTTAAACTCTGCTAAGAGCTTGTGTTATGGTAACCAGACAACTGATATGTCATAATCAATACTTACATAATTTATAAATACACACATATGATAGATAAATTACACCCAGACACAGAACAAACCATCATGCTCATCACACAAAGTTTGTTCTGGGTGGGAATCGAACCCACGACCTCCGGCTTAGCAGTCAGGGCTTCTAACCACTACACCAACAGGCCCGTCAAAGATAAGCAAGCAAGTTAGGTTAGGTATCTCTTTTTCTAAAAATTGGTTCATCCCTTTAGAAATTAACGACTCTTTTGTTAGCTGAAATCGCGATCTTAATAACTTCAGGGGCGAGATTTTCATTTTGAACTTGTTGACATTGGTTCTCACTGAAATCAAATTGCTACAAGGTTTAGAACGATATTAATAATGACATTTTATTTTCAAAGTCAAAGTCAAATCTGTTATTTCCATTAGACCATGAAAAGGCACTTTGAAACGTCATTCTTATAAAACAAAAGTGAATCTACCGCCCATTCGGAAATGTTGTTACGTATGGAGAAGAATGGGCAAGAAACTCCATACTTACTCTTTTAAAATAATGTTGTTACAATATTATTATTTGTACATTGTTAAATGTGAAGAGAAGAATGTATATAATGTCAAAACCATTTCCGTCAAAAGAGTATATAAACATAATAAAAATTAAAATTAATTAGGAAATGGAAGCTAGTCAAGTTCACGAACATTTAGTGTAACACATTTCCCGAGATTTCCCGGATTGATCGGCGTTTCACAACAGACACGACAATTTTATTAGTAGATAATAATCGCAGGTTAATTTAACTTCCCTCGTGTCACGGTGTAACCACCCCATTTAATGCTCTATTACTTTATTTACATAATCAGGGGTCGTCAGTGATACGTGTATTTTATAAGATGACTTAAGGGTTGTTTACCGCTTACTAATGTAGAGATTGAAGTCCGGCTAGGACCAGGACCGCGTAGACGGCGCGTTTTGTTCCACGCGCGCCTCAAAGAGAAGGAGTCAGCACAGGAAGGGGCCCAACAGGGCCAACGCCTGCCGGGGTTGCGGAATGTTTATAATAGTTACCGTGACCCTGGAACATAAAGGGCAATCGAAGGAACATGAGTGGGTTTTAGTCAGTAAGAGTCTGACACGCCCTCCCGTCGCACCCAGGACGGGAGCAGTCATTGGATGATTTCCCACTAACCAAAAAAAAAAAAAAAAAGGTGCTTATGTCAATAATGGTATGTTGCTAAATAGGTTTCGTTTTCAATGGGAGAATTTAAAATAATATTTAAAATAGAGTTGTCATGATTCATAGTGTATGGTGGTTGTGAGTTTAAAACCGGGTAGGTCCTATGTGATTTTCTTGTGTTCCTAAGTATATTAGACTTCGTATGCAATAACCGACATTAAATAAACGAAGTGTTGAAGTGTTGGTAAGTTTGTGTTGTTTCTTTTCTATATATATATCTATCTTTTTATAGGTTTATGATAATACCATACACCATCTTATGCATTGGTAAACTAGAGGTATTTGTTTTTTTACAGAATAAGACTGAAATTAAATGCGGTTCTCTCTGTTTACAAGTTAATTTTAAAAGGCGAAAAGAGTTGTGGGTATATCCACAGTTATAGTTCATTTTAAAAGTTTATCAGAGCGTCGTGGGGATACCACAGTAAACTTTCTTTCATAGTACACAGTACAGTATATTTGCTCGAAGTCTTAGCAAATAGGTTTGGTCGGCGCTACTGCTTGCACATTTGCATCTCTGCTTCTTATAGTATCATGTTTCAGTTTACCGTCCGGCGAGACGATATATTGATTATCTCAGGTATCCTGAGCTCTATGTATTGGAGTAAGTTTTTTTTGGAAGAGCTTGACCGGGACAGTACTACTATCACCTATTTCTGCCCTAAAGATGTGTTATTGTGTTTCTTTATTGACGGACCTGTTGGTCTAGTAGTTAGTGACCCTGGCTGCTAAGCCGGAGGTCGTGGCTTCGATTTCCACCCAGCATTATAGCATATTCATTTAAGTATGTACATCAGTTGTCTGGTTACCACAGTACAAGTTGCTTAGTTTGGTATCAGACGGACGTGTGTGAGTTGTCCCAGGATATTTTTTATTCATATTAATTTAGTCCTACCCAAAAATGCTCAGACTTCTGCCAGTCTTTGATATAACGACCCTGTCTACAATAACCTACCTATAAACCACAGCTTCAGTAGACCGCACGAACATCAGTAATACATATTTATACATCCGTTAGTATTAGTAGACCGCACGAACATTTATACATACTTATACATCCAGATAAAGTCAAATAATGCTCTAAAAACCATCAAAGGCATGGCGGCTTACCGGTGATGTGTACGTCAGCCCTGAAGGGTGGAATGGGGGATTATGACTAAATTGAAAACGTGTCTCAAGCCCTATTTTGGCAGCACCAATTAATGCGAAACGAATAAAGAGTTTCTCTTTGACAGTTGAGTACGCAGGAAGGCAGGCGTTTTTTTTGGCTTTATTTTGTTGTTTTTTTTTTTGGTGGAAAAGCTATGTACCACTGCAGTTCACGTAAACGAATAAAATTATATCTTAGAGATAACATAGTTTCAAAGTTAAAATTAACCAAGCGACAACCGGCTGTCGCGCTGCTATTGTCTTACTATTGTGTCTCAAATCACGTGTGTCGAACACATGTGCTTGCCGAGGTTTAATAAATAAATATATAACAATCATTTATTTCAGACTGTAGTTTGTCCATATTAGGTTAGTAACAATCAGACTTATAAACTATGTTAGTACAATATAAAAACTAATTGAAAACAACAATAACAACTAAAATCTGAGGGCAGCCGACAAAGTTTTACAGGTAATGTGAACCCTCGTCCAGTGCCTCATTTAATGACTTACTATGTAGTTGAAATAAAAACAGCAGATACTTTCAGACTTGGAGTTTTATTGTAACTAACTTACACCGTACACGTATTACAAGACATATTAAATGTAAGATGGAGTGTTGCCAACTTAATTAAAATTACATTGTCTATTATAGACCAATGCCAACACCCCCCTTCAATGTAATATTAATTACTCTCAACTTAAGGTTACTCTCTTAAGTTACACATACTAATATTGGCAAATTTTAACAGTAACGAGGCATTTACAGGCTTAGTTAAGGCATCTGCCAACTGATCCTCAGTCTTAACATATTTAACAACAATTTTACCTTTATTTATTAACTCTTTAACATAATGGTAACGTATATCAATATGTTTTAGTCTTTTAATACATTCAGTACTGGCTACCTTAATAGCGGACTGATTGTCACACATAATAGTAACTGGAGACATGTTTACATTAGGAAAGAGATCTTTCAATATGTTTATTAGCCAACATGCCTCACCTGCAGCCATACTCATAGAGATATATTCGGATTCAGTAGAAGAAAGACTTACTGAACATTGTTTCTTGGAGCACCAAGAGACTAAACAATTATTAAACATGAAACAGAACCCAGTGGTGGATTTCCTATCAACTAAATCTCCACCCCAATTAGCATCACAGTAACCTATTAGTTTACCTTTATCATTGCATTTATAAACAAGTTTATAGTCTAAAGTATGTTTTATATATCTTAGCACTCTCTTCAATGATGACAATAACATATTATTAGCTTTATTCTGATACCTACTAAGAATGGATACAGATATACATAAATCAGGCCTTGTACCACACGCTGCATACATAAGACATCCTATTATCTGTCTACATAGGTTTTCTATACCTTTATCTGACTTTTCATCACAGTTCTGATTGAATACAAAATTTTGATCAATAGGAGATGATACAGGCTTACAATTTTCCATATGAAAACGCTTCAATACATTTATTAAATATTCCTTTTGTGATAACTCAGTTACACCTGTCTCTAAATTTTGTTTAACATTAATACCAATGAAATCTGATATGAAACCTAAAGTTTTCATTCTAAATTTTCTACACAACATATTTTTAAACTCATTTACACTGGTTTCATCTGTACCAAATGTCAAAATGTCATCGACATACAATAGCACGTAAACTTTACATCTATCATTGCTCTTTACATAAAGACACGAATCAGCTTTGGATTTTACAAAATTTTCTTGTGTCATTACTGAGTTAAACTTGTCATTCCAGTGTTTAGGAGACTTCTTAAGGCCATATAAAGACTTATGTAATTTAACAACATTATTATTATCATTAAATGCTCCTTCTGGTAGTTGTAAATACACATCATCATTAATTTCACCATACAGAAATGCGCCAGTGACATCCATTTGATGGATTGGTAATTTTAACAAAGTAGCAACAGATACAAACAATCTAAAGGTGGTTAACTTTGCCACTGGTGCATAAATGTCGTTATAATCAATATCATTGTTTTGCTCAAATCCCCTAGCTACTAATCTGGCCTTGTATTGTTTTACCCCATTATTATATTTAATTTTGAATACCCATTTACTAGAGATTACCTTACAATCATTAGGCTTCTGACAAAATTCCCATGTCCTATTTTCTGCTAGTGTGTTCAGCTCCGTTTGCATCGCCTTTTGCCATTCTGATGCATTTTCATGCCTCATGGCTTCTTGGTATGTTCTCGGCTCATTCTCATTTAACAATACTACATTATTGCATTTGTAGAATGATGTTTGCTTTTTCTTACGCTGACTAGGTTCCCTACTCTGTGACTCTGCTCCAACCTCCTCGTCATCATCACTGCAGTCTTCACTAGTAGCTGGTTCATAAATACTATCATCATCACAATCTTCAGAACTTGAAGCACTCAATTCTTCCTCTGGTAATTTTAATTCCACATCTTGGCTTGGCATTTCTCCCTTTTCTTGTTCATCTTCCAATATTATATCATAATCTATTTCTTTTGAGCACTTTAAAAATATCACATCTCTTTTTATTTGAACAGTATTGTTTTTCTCAAAAAATATTCTGTATCCTTTCGTTTCCTCTCCATAGCCTACCATAATTCCATTTTCACCTTTAGAGTCCCATTTTGTTCTCTTTTCTTTTGGGATATGGACAAATACGGGGTTTCCAAAGATCTTTAAGTCGTGTATGTCATATTTTTTTCCTGTCCAAACCTCATATGGAGTTTTCACTTTATCAGTACTCAGTCCTGTTCGGTTAAGTACATAACATCCAGTATTTATTGCCTCAGCCCATAATTTCTTTGGCAATCCCTTGGCATACAATAGAGATCGAGCTGTTTCCACCAATGTCCTGTTTTCACGCTCGGCTTTTCCATTTTGCTCTGGAGTGTATGTAACTGTTGTCTGATGTACAATTCCAAACTGGGCAAACATTTCCTTCATATTTTTATTAACAAACTCCAGACCATTATCACTCCGAAAATATAAAATTTTATTGCCTGTCATATTTTCACTTATCTTTATAAACTTTTCAACATAAGCTTTGACTTCATATTTTCCTTTCAAAAAATAGACAGTTCTGTACCTTGAAAAATCATCTTTCAGCAGAAGAAAATACTTGGCTCCTCCAATGGAAGTTTCCTCCATCGGGCCGCATACATCCGCATGGATTAATTCACACACTCTTGAAGTAGTCGTCTGACTGGTAGAAAAAGGCAGGCGATGTGATTTTCCCTCTAAACATCCTTTGCAGTTGTCGACAAAGTTATCAGTAGCTTTGATATTATTCTGCGCTAGTATTTTTTTCACATGTTGTATGTTTTGGTGGGCTAGTTTTTCGTGCCATTCATTTATACTAGATTGCATCTTAGCCACGTTTGCTGAAACATGTTTGTAACGCACGTCTAATAAATACATATCTTGATTACGATAAGATACCGCACATACTTTGTTTTGCTTTGAAAACTTGCAAATGTTCTCGTCCGTAACCATAACGTAACCTCTATCCATGATGCATTTGACAGATAACAAGTTTGTTTTTAATTCCGGAACGAATAACACATAGTCTATGGTTGTGTCAATCCATTCTTCGCCGTTGTTAACTTGCAGCGCTATCTGTCCAGAACCATGCACACTGCACAAGTTACCGTTCCCTACAGTAACAAACGTGTTTGATGTTGACGGAGTATATGTCTTAAATAAATCACGATCACAACACATATGGTTACTCGCACCAGTGTCCACTATCCACTGTGCCTTTTGAAAGAGTTCACTGGCACTCTGGGTTACAAAAGCGTTATTACTCTCACTCTTGTCTTTATTCTTTCTAAACCAGCATTCACTTTTTAAATGTCCCATTTTCTTGCAGTAAAAACACTTTTTACCTCGTTTGTTATCATTTTCCGATTTATTGTTTTGTTTATTACGGCACTCACTTTGAAGATGTCCTTTGTTATTACACTTATAGCATTTGACGTCCTTTTTATCAAATCCTCTTGCAGCAAAAGCCACGGACGACCCTGATTGCACAGGCAATTCCTGTCTGTCTTTCAACCTCTCCTCTTCTATCAATAACCTTGCCACTAGATTGTCATAGGTTTGTTTACTATCCGGCGCCGATTCCCATGCAGATACAAAATGTTTGTAATAATCTGGAAGTGACATCAAGACCTTCGTAATCACGAATTTTTCAGAGATATCCTCTCCCATTTGCTTTAACTGATTTTTCATTTCTTCTATTTTTGACAAAAATGAAGACATCTCAGTTCCATCTTCGAACTTATACTGAAAAAATCTTTGTTGTATTAGATGGATACTTGTATCAGATTTTTGTTCATAAACGCTCGCCAGTTTGTTCCACATTTGCGCCGCCGTAGTGCAAGTAATTATATGCATCATTGCATTTTCCGACATCCTTGTAACGATCCATGTTTGAGCTTTTGCGTCACGTTTTTCCCAATCTGCTATTTTAGTGGCATCACTCGGCTTCACCGAGATTCCCTGTACCACATCCAACAGCCCATGACTGCGTAGTAAAATGGTGGATTGGAATTTCCACACATTCCAATTAGATGCACCCTCCAATTTAATGCTTGCCTGCTTGTTTTCTTCCATATTGTATTAACTGCCTGCTCGTCCCGTCCTTGCGTTGCAAGTTTTATTTTACCCAAGTGTTAACCTCAAACGCCACGTGCCACGCGCCGGTGCCGACAATTGGTTTTCTTCGACGAAACAGTTTTATTTTGTCCAAATGGTTTGCTTTCTTCTTCAAGGTTATGTGTCTGGGCCCATAACCTGTAGTTGAAATAAAAACAGCAGATACTTTCAGACTTGGAGTTTTATTGTAACTAACTTACACCGTACACGTATTACAAGACATATTAAATGTAAGATGGAGTGTTGCCAACTTAATTAAAATTACATTGTCTATTATAGACCAATGCCAACATACTAGAATGTTTATTTTGCCAAAAACAGTGCTTTAATTTTTTTTTTATAATAATAATAAATAACTTCAGACCATAATCCATCTGATCTTCAGCTAAGCAAAGCTTGTGTTGCGGTCTTGTTGTTCTAGTGGTTAGGACTCTGACTGCTAAGCCGGAGGTCGACGATCCGATTCCCGGCCAGGACAATCATTGTGTGAAGAGCATGTTCTGTGGTGTAATTTCTCTTTATTTACCCATTAATTTATCTATATATATAAAACGCTTCCGTTACTGAGTGACTGACAGACAACGCACAGCCGAAACTACTGGTCGTAGAGAGCTGAAATTTGGCATGTGTGTTTGTAGGGGGGTGTAGGCGCGTACTAAGAGAGGGTTTTTGGAAATTCCCCCCCAAAGGGGAGAAAAGGGGGGTAAACTGTTTTTTTTTATTTCTCAATGGATTCACTTAAAACTTTGCATGTAAGTTCCACCAGTGATGCAACTGAGCACTGCGAGAGGATTTTTGGAAATTCCCCCCGATGGGGGAGAAAAGCGGGATAAACTGTATTTTTTATTTCTTTATGCATTCACTTAGAACTTTGCATGTAGGTTCCATCAGTGATGCAACTGAGCGCTGCGAGAGGATTTTTGGAAATTTTTCCCATGGGGGAGAAAAAGGGGGGGAAATTGTTTTTTATTATTTCTTTATGGATTCACTTAAAACTTTGCATGTAGGTTCTACCAGTGATGCAACTGAGCACTGCGAGAGGATTTTTGGAAATTCCCCTTCATGGGGGCGGGGAAAAGGGGGAAATTTAATGTCTCTATATCTTTATGGATTCACTTAAAACTTTGTAACTAAGTTGCACCACTGATGCAACTGAGCACTAAGAGAGTATTTTTGTTTTTTCTTTCTGTAACCAGGCTGTATCTCATGCACCATGATAGTCGGATAGTTATCTGTTGCCGCTTTAACAACATCTTTAGCCTATACGTGTACATTACTGGGCAAAGGCTTCTTCTCACGTAGAGAAGGTTAGGGCATTAAAAATCACTTGCTTGCTCAAGGCGGATTGCTGATTTCAAACTTATAATTTGAAATTTAGGTTTCCTTACGATGTTTTCTTCACCGCCTGTCAGTGGTGTCGAAATACTATTAGAAAGAACATAAAACTCGGAAAAAAACACATTGGTACTTGCTAGGAGAGGCGGGCCTTAACCCACCATGGCGCGTATAACAACAAATACTAAAAAACAGAATAAAACAAAAAAATAGGGGGCTACCATACAAAAAAACATACTGTCATTACATACATTTATCATTGTTTGCCAAACACACAGATTATAGCAACAACACCTAGGTAACTCAGACAGCACATCAAGTTACCCATCATTCTCATCATCTCCCTAGCCTATTCCCAACTATGTTGGGGTTGGCTTCCAACCTAACCGGATTTAGCTGGGTATCAGTGTTTTACGTGGAGCGACTGCCTGTCAGATCTCCACAACCCAGTAACTGGGCGACACAATACCCCTTGGTTAGACTGGTCAGACGCGTAACGACTGTCAAAGTTTCACGAACGACAACCGGGACCAACGGCTTTACGTGCTTTCCGAGGCACGGGAATTCAGTGAAGTCCAAAATAGACTTTGGAAAGTATATATAAATTGAAAAACTTACTTTGGTACTTGCCCGGATTCGAACCCTCAACCTCTTACACGAGAGGCGGGCCATCTTATCCACAGGACCATCACCACCCATCATCCTTTATTAGATAATCTATACTAATATTATAAAGAGGTAAAATTTGTAAGTTTATAAGTTTGTATGTAGGGGGTAATCTTGGAACTAATGACCCAATTCTAAAATTTTTTTCACTTAATTAATAATATGCTACTGTCTGTTCGCATTTCTCTAATACCAAATGATCTTCCATTTGAATTGAAGCGCCTTCTATTTAATCTAAAAGTTTGCTATGCGATGACGATAAATAAATCACAAGGGCAATCTTTCAAAGTCACAGGTGTTGATTTAAGAGAAGATTGCTTTCTCACTCGCTTGCTCACGTGTCAGCTCTCCCTCTAACCTCTTCATACTGGAAAATAGTAAAAAAACTAAATAATATATTGTAAAATACAAGGAATCGTGTAAGACCTCTTCCATCTATCTGTCAGCTAATAAACAGCCAGTGCTGGACATAGGCCTGCCCAAAGACATCTCCACGATAGTCAGTCCTGTGCTAAATGGTGTCAGCAACGATAGAGGACCGTCTAAGCGTCGCGTCGTGTCGTTTACATCCTGTATAATTCTTATTATTATTTTGGCCTGTGATTTTGTTCTTTTTACCTTTTGTAAATCTGTTTGTGTACTGTAATATTATAAAGAGAGACAATTTGATGTTTTAAACGTTTGTCAACGTGATAACTAAGTGAAAAACCCAAATGCCAGCAGTCATTATTTCACGCGGACGAAGTCGCGGGCAAAAGCTAGTAAATTATATAAGTTTGTATTGGCCGAGTGTGACCTGTCCCAAGATAAAGGTTTATAAAAAAAAATGTAAGTTTATTTTATACACACAAGCCCTAAACAACACCAACAACTTAATTTCACTTCACACTCTCTAAAAACATGCAACAACAGTCCACTTCAAATATAGTCACGAAGTTAGCTAGCTGAATAAAAAATGCACCATATTTATTATTATATCCACACGTCACGTCGCCGGACAGTGACGTAACGAGTGGAACTCGCCGCGTGACAGGTGCAAGCGATTATAACAGCCAGGGGTAAAATGTACTATGGAAATAGTTTTATGAAACGTTGAGCTGTTTTGAATATTGTGTCTAATAATAATAGTGGGGCTGTTATAGA
This sequence comes from Athetis lepigone, assembly GCA_033675125.1. NCBI lineage: Eukaryota > Metazoa > Arthropoda > Insecta > Lepidoptera > Noctuidae > Athetis > Athetis lepigone. The sequence goes on from CM066217.1 coordinate 18,674,645, forward strand.
TAGTTTTTCACATTGTATGGTAAACAAGCTGGCCTAATTGGTGATAATTCGTCACAAACAACAGTAACAACTTAAAAACTTTAGTTTTTAAAGCGTAAGGCGTGACGGGCCTGTGGGCGTTGTGGTCAGTGACCCTGACTGATAAGCCGGAGGTTCGATTCCCACCCAGGACAAACTTTGTGTGATGAGCATGATTGTTTGTTCTGTGTCTGGGTGTAATTTATCTATAATATGTATGTATTTATAAATTATACAAGTATGTTTATCAGTTGTCTGGTTTTCATAGTACAAGCTCTGCTTAGTTTGGAATCAGATGACCGTGTGTGAGCTGTCCCAGTACAAAAAAAAGTATTCGCTAAAAAAGGATTTTTGTAAAGTTTCGACACTCATGCTGGCAAAGCACCAGGCGAAAGCCATATTATAGGTAGATTGGCTGTTTTTAATACATTCAAAAGTTCGAGACGGGCGAGAGATGTTCGCGACGGACAGTCTCGACAGTACCCAAATATAAAAATACTAGCTTCTGCCCGCGGCTTCGCTCGCGTTAAAAAGAGACAAAAAGTTGCCTATGTTACTCTCCATCCCTTCAACTATCTCCACTTAAAAAATCACGTCAATCCGTCGCTCCGTTTTGCCGTGAAAGAAAGACAAACAGACAGACAGACAGACAGACAGACAGACAGACAGACGGACAGACACACTTTCCCATTTATAATATTAGTATGGATTTTATTTAACCTTCGAACACACGTGATTTGAGACACAATAGAAAGACAATAGTAGCGCGACAGCAGGCTGTCGCTTGGTTGTCGAAAGGTTAAACACAAAACCATACTATCACCCTGGAATCCGTTTCCCACAGAACGCGTTCCCTCTGCAAAAAAAATAACTGAACTGTTGTACTGCAAAAATTCCCATTTTTAAAATACATTATTTTCATAACAGTTGGTTCGACACGTCAGTTTTTCACGTCAGTGGCGCGAACGCGTGACGTCATTCAGGTACATCACGCCGCGTCACGTCGTACGGTCAATTACGAATGATATGAAATTATTTTTGTCTGCGAACTCGGATTTTAATGTATAAAAATTGCTGGTTGAAATTATTAATTTCAATGTAATATTGAACTGGAAATTGCTGCAGAGGCTGTACGGTTATTCATACTTATTTTAAATGTGTATTATGAGGTAAATTGTTACCTATCTCATTATGCTTTTTACCAACTATATTGGGATTGGCGTCCAGGGGGCCTACCACAAGCCCTCCTAGCAGTATTACTTAGATATACCCTAGGTTGACTGGGAGAAAATGCCTTCGGCATTAAGTCCACCTGTGTACCGTTGTGCATAAAGTGTAAATAAATAAATAAATATACAACGTGTCTAACGCTGTCACTTGCACACTCTGGAACAGGAATAAAACAGTCTTACTTTAAACGTCATGGTAACCCACCAGTCTAACGGTATGCAGCTGTAAACAAGTAGGTAAGATCTGACTAATAAATCTCCACGATCCAGACTCTGGGCATACGATACTTCTTGATAAGACAGGTTGTCAGAATTTCGGCCTACTGACTAACCGACGAAGCTAGCTTATTCCGCTCTCTGTTGTTCGTGGTTCATTTGGACGGTACTAGACATGCCAAATCCCGATTACCGTCGAATTCAGTTCCTCGTTTGTCTATGCCAATTATTTTATTTGAGTATTAAACGAAAATTCATTAGTGTGCGTCAAATAACACACTTTTGATACTTACACACCTTCGTAGATAAATAATATACTTTCGAAGTTTAACCATTTTTTTTTGTTTAAAAGTTTAACCATAACAAGTGAATAATTATTATAGGTAAAGCAATGTAGAGTTAAAACTCAATTACAGATATGATATGGTAAAACGCTGTATTTATATGCGTAATATGCTTATCAGTACTTGAAAGGTACCTTGAATACAGTATATTTATTTCCACATAAAACGATTCGAATACCCAACAAAAATAAATATCAAAGGTACAAATTAAACGAAATAAAAAAACCTGTAGTGCACTCGAAAAACCAGCATGACGCACTGTTGGAATTTCATTACACCGGCAGTGGAAATATTTTGACAGGTTTTTTTACAAAACTGAAGGTTCGTAACGGCGGCGTCACGACTCGCTCAATTTAATTGACAAATTAATTGAAACCCAACGTCATTTGCGGATCCCTATTCGTTGTTGGGGGTGATTTTTTTGTATACTTACGCCAAATCACCGAACATTTATTATTGTCGGAATATATTTTTGGAAATTTGTCACAGTTAAAAGTACATGCGTGTAGGTCATGCTACATTAGCCGAGGGAAATGGTTTGATAGATACCATTTTTAGAGGTTTGCGCTAGTCGTATAAAATATTGAGCTTATTCTGTAAAATTATTAGGTTATCGTGAAGTGCAATCAAGTTAATGGTTCAACGCAATCAGCTAAAATTCATAACAATACTATAAAAGCCTCTACCACACAGCAGACACGTTGGTGCGGCATTATTATCGAAAATGCAAATGAGTTCAGAGCCTATGAGAACTCTTCTAAGTATGTTAAAAATATTATGAAAGTAATTTTTAAATGAAGAACATATTTTAAGCACCGTTAAATCTCATTGAACGATCAAATGTTTCTAACTGTCCCCCGCAGTTTTACCCGCGTAGTACACGTTTTCGTTAGATTTTTAGGATAATATCTATCCAATATGTCCTTTCTCAAGCTTTGGACTATCTCTGTACCAAATTTTATTTTAATCGGTTTAGTAGTTTTGGCCTGAGAGCTAGAGAGACAGATAGAGATACTTTCGCATATGTATTATTAGTATGGGTAATCATTAAAGTACCATATCACACAGACACAACACTTTTTTTCTCTTCTCATTCTGTTAACCACCCTGGTACTACAATCGCATTTATATGTAAAATCACATAACAACATTATATATTATAGACTGCAACAAAGGCCAGCTAATCTCGTAATAGAATAACCAGAACCACACACATTTGCAGTTCAATTACATAATGTTATTGAGCTAAAAGCAATGAATAAATGATGGCCTGCGTCAACGGCTCCAATTATTCGCATAATCCTGGGCCTCTTTAAAAGCAATTAATATTCCATCGAGCCAGGGGATGGTCATCCGAGGTAATCCCCTCTGGTGATGGTCGACACCTCAGGTGTGTCTCGAATCGTAATAAAATTGCCGTGTGTATGTTTTCCTAATGGTTTTTTTGTGGAGCTTGTTTGTAGCTTCAGACGTGATTACATAAGCCTTATCAGGACTGATATCTATAAATTATAGTATAATATTGTAAAACTGGAGAATTTGTTCGGTTGAACGTGATAATCTCAAGAAGTAATGGTTTGATCTACTTAAGGCTATACCTGGCACTATGCTTGTCACTGTTACACAACAGTCAAAAGTCAAGTGCACGATAGAGACGGGACATAGCTTTGCCAAATTCGTCAATTTTGAAGTTTGAAGCTTGGTGGGACTTCACTTAGCGTATTTGGCAAATATTTTTGTTACTCGGTAATTCAAACTATACCCTAAACTTATTGTAAAAAGGTTCATATAGCGTTGCATCGAACAGTGAGAGAGTGTCGTGATGGCCCAGTGAGAGTGTCGTGATGGCCCAGTGGATAAGGCGCCCGCCTCTCGTGTAAGAGGTTGTGGGTTCGAATCCGGGCAAGTACCAATGTGACTTTTTCAAATCATATGTACTTTCTAAAGTTTATCTTAGACATCACTGACATCCCGTGCCTCGGAAAGCACGTAAAGCTGTTGGTCCCGGTTGTCATTCGTAGAACTTTGACAGTCGTTACTGGTTAGCCAGAAACTATAACCAGTCTAACCAAGAGGTATCGTGTCGCCCAGTTACTGGGTTGTGGAGGTCAGGTAGGCAGTCGCTCCACGTAAAACACTGGTATCCAGCTGAATCCGGTTAGGCTGGCAGCCGACCCCAACATGATTGGGAAAAGGCTAGGGAGATGATGATAGCGTTGCATCAAACAATCGACAAAAATGCCAAGTGATAATAAGGGCTTTTGAAATGACACCGGTGCAACAACACACACATAAAGCAAGCACCGCTACCACAAACAAACACTTAATACCCAAACACATTATCAAACTCATAAACTACAAAGCAAATAAAAATTGTAATAATCTTAACGTCCATCTGCCTCCATTGTTATCTGATATCGATATGATGGAACAAATGTCCACTGTCCGAAGTGTCCGATAGGGTAGCGCCTGTTTCGTAACTGTTCCGTTGTGTAACACTACATAATAGTGTCTATTTTCAATATTACGCACTAAGCTATTCAGAGTCTAAACAGTTCTGATTCTGCTACCAAATAATTCTATTGCATTTGTTGACCTACGTTAATTGCAAATTGTATTTGTTGTAATTCAAATTGTATTTGTTGTAATTTAAATTTTATTTTTTACCATAAGATACAAACCAAGTCTACCTATTGTAACTTGCTCTAACGTATGTAGTTAGCTTTGCCTTACTGGTCTTTGCTTAGTTTGAATAAATAATTTCTTTCATTTCATACTACTTCTGCATCACTATCATACTACATCATTACATTCAGTTAAGCTGGAAGCCGACCCCAACAGTGAGGAAAAGGCTAGAGAGATGATGTCTAGTTCCATTTCAAATATTAAAATATCAATAAAATTAGACTTCTCAATATCTGGCGCATGCGATACAACGCTATAGGTAAGTAAACACAGCGTTACAAATCAGAACAGTGACGAGACGGGTGCTACCCGTCCGATATTGTCGGTGGGGTCCGCACAAGTGCAGTGTCCACAGACACACTTGCACCTAAACCCACAGAGTACTGATCCCCTACTAAGTTTTTGTGTAAATTCGACCCAGGTGGTGTTCAATGAAAATAGGAAGTGGGATGATGTTACATTTTGTCAAACAGTTGAGCTTTGTCCATGTTTGTTGTGTCATGAAGTGGAGATTATGGTGCTTGATTGAGTTTTGTTTGAGTTCAGTTATGACACCGGTTTGATAATTTGATCAAAAGATTTTTATGAATTAAAAAAATACTTATTTGTCGATCTGATAGAGATATGTAGATAGACAAAACTTTTTTCAAAAAAATAATAACCGCCTTCAAAAACTAAAAACCCAAAAATAACTAAAATTTCGGAAGTCGGTGGCAACACAAATTGACTGGCAGAACAGAAGCCACCGACTTCCGAAATTTTAGTTATTTTTGGGTTTTTAGTTTTTGAAGGCGGTTATTATTTTTTTGAAAAAAGTTTTTATTTATTACTTTTTAGTGTCGACTCCCAATGTAGATATAGAAACTTGAAGAAAAAACACACATCGTCTATGAATATTTCGTCAACTTTTTTTGTTCTTGGTGAATTTTTCGAGAACCACTGAACCGATCGCCACAAAATTTATATGGGACCACCCCTGAATCATGACTTATCAAACAAAAAAAGAACCATCAAAATCCGTTTACAATTGACGGAGATATCGCGTAACAAACATACAAAAAAAAAAAAAACAAAAAAAAAAAGAACATACAGACGAATTGAGAACCTCCTCCTTTTTTGAAGTCGGTTAAAAACGCACACACATCAGACAAATAAGGCAACTCAGGTCGGAAGAAAAGCACAGGCAGAAAAAAATTAAGCACATTTTCTAAGAAACGTGTGAATCAGATATCAAGTAGAAATGAAGAGATTTAGGGGACTATTTTATTATAATTAAGTTAACAAGAAATTCTAAGTGTGCTTTACCGAATCACACTATAGTATTATAACAGGATTCACCCTAACATGTGTGAACTCTTAGTTTTCGAAAAATATAAGCTGTGCTTCGGAAATGCCGAAAGTTGACTCTGCCTGAGTCATCGCAAGGGAGACGCTCTACAATTTATCATCTATACTAGACGTTCAACTTTTTTGGTCAATTAATTCTGCTAAATGTTATTCTTTGATGATTAATATTTTATTGCTTCATTTACACCATATGTTGGTTATTAAATATTTCTCGATAGTTTTACAACTAAGGTCAATGTACGCACAATAGGGAATATGCAAATGTTTGCTTTAGAATACAAAAAAAATGTAATACCTATTAAATACTCTCTTTAGCACACTTTCTGTGACGTCATAATTTACGACTAGCAAACAATCTATCAACTCGGTAACACAGCTCCTTATAATTATCATTCATAGTTTAAATCAAAGTTGCTTTTGGCTGTCTGTACCTACGTCATGTATGCTTAGATCTAATAATGGGCAAAGAAATTTGATGCGGATTTCTGTAATAGATAAAGTTTTTCAAGAGCTAGATCTTACAGTAAAGAAAATCCAAGATTTTCAAAGATTTGTGACACCCATGCGAAGTTGGACTATATTTTCACGTCACATATTCCAATATCCGACATTATATTGCTACAAGAAGAAATTCTTTGCTCTAAAATAAACAAGGTTTTGTAAATAAAATAATAATGAAGATATAATAATTCATTTGACCATCATTTGAAAAAAAAAAACTTCTTCCGTATTACCTTTTACATGACGATAAATATAAACGCATTACCCACACCAAATAACTCAATTTCCATCCCCCGACTTCTCCCAAACATTATAAAAAATCTCTTCATGCAAATATATCCCCAGAACACTAAGTGCAGGCAACTGTGGTTCCGTAGTAGGGTGCTCAAAGAGCCGGAATTTATTTGGCACGTAACGAGTCGGTAACGTAATTCGGGACCCCGACAACTCATGTCGTTTGTTACCATTAGGACAGTTCCATTGATACTATGTTGGTAACTATCAGAAGCGTTCCACTATTGATACTTTGCTGTAAACTACCAGATCTGTAGTTAAACGGTTGCTAGCCTTTAATGGAATGCTGGGTATTGAAGCTGTTTGTATGTATGTCGGATATGAAAAGTAGAACATGTGTAGAATAAATGGTAGAATTTTTTGAAAGAGTTCGATACGAGATGTCAAATTATTTGCCAACCCCATACATTTAACAATCTATCTATTCTACAACGCCTCTTGTCTAGCAGTGCTGTTCCACTATTGATACTTTGTTGGTAACTACCAGATCTGGTCACCTAGTAGTTAATCGATACTCATTGATAGCCTTTAATGAAATGCTGGGTATTAAAGCTGTTTGAGTATGTACATATTATGTCGGATATGAAAAGTAGGACAGTGTAAAATAGATGGTTGAATAGAGTTCAATACGAGATGTCAAATTATTTAACTTAAGCTTTGGTTAATCCCATACATTTAACAATCTATCTATTCTACAATGCCACTTGTCTGAGGTGCTGTTTCACTATTGACACTATGCTGGTATCTACCAGATCTGCTCACCAAGTAGTTAATCGATACTCATTGATAGCCTTTAATGAAATGCTGGGTATTGAAGCTGTTTGAGTATGTATGACGGATATGAAAAGTAGGACAGTGTAAAATAGATGGTTTAATAGAGTTCAATACGAGATATCAAATTATTTAACTTAAGCTTTGGTCAAGCCCATACATTTAACAATCTATCTATTCTACAACGCCTCTTGTCTAGCAGTGCTGTCCCACTATTGATACTTTGCTGGTAACTACCAGATCTGGTCACCTAGTAGTTAATCGATACTCATTGATAGCCTTTAATGAAATGCTGGGTATTGAAGCTGTTTGAGTATGTATGTCGGATATGAAAAGTAGGACATGTGTAGAATAAATGGTAGAATAGAGTTCGATACGAGATTTCAAATTATTTAACGTAAGCTGTCAACCCCATACATTTAACAATCTATCTATTCTACAACGCCTCTTTTCTAGAAGTGCTGTTCTACTATTGATATTATGCTGTTACCTATCAAATCTGGTAGCCTAGTAGTTGAACGATACTTACGTTGATGCCTTCTCTAATGCAATGCATCTGTATCTGTCTCGTTTATAGAAAATTGTAAATATCCAATATAATCATAATTAAGTGAAGTGTAGTTTACAAAGATTCACTGACGTATTGTTACTCTATTTAGACAAACTCACGCTTATTTACACACTTTTTGACAAGTAATTGAGATTTGTCCCTAAGATGTTGTGGTAATGGCGACTTGAATTTGAACGTCAGCATAATCTAGAAGCCTTCTAGAATTATATAAAAGCAAATATTGATGTTCTGATACAAAAAATATGCTTTACGTTGAACGTAACGTTTGAGCACTCGATGTCTTGAGTGTTTCATAAATAACTCGTTCAAGAATTTGGGTGTTTGGCTTATAATGGTCGATCATGATCTTTGATTATTTGAAATTCAGCTGGGCATCGTACAAGCACCCCTAAAGCACAGCTGTGTTGTACAAGTGTACGAATAGTTCAAATATTGTCCAATAAAACCTACCATTTCAACACCACCCGCGGCTTCTAATTTGTCTCGTCAGCTTAGCATTTATAACTATACACATAAACACGATAGCATCTGAGATCATGCACATTTTCTCGGAAGGGGCTGAGGGTGCCCTAACTCGATAATCCACCCCAACGCAGGGAGATTTATTAATCAATCTCAAAAACGTTTTAACTGGGCAAATTGAAAAATTATGTGTCGACGCGTTTGCGACCCCTGTTTTTAGTATGGGAATGTTAGTTTTGTTTGTGAAGATTTTTGAAATATGTGGTGCTCTTTGTCTTTGGATTGTTTGGTTTAAATGTGGCGGGGTTGATTGTCCTTGATTCTACTACCCATCTAAAATTCATCATCATCATACATCAGAAAGTCTGTTTTTGACAAAAGACATTTCTTACTAAGATATTACGAGATGTAAAAAGTTAATGAGGCCATTTTCTTAATTAACCTTTCGACGACCAAGCGACAGACGGCTGTCGGGCTGCTATTGTCTTTCTATTGTGTCGTGAATCAAGTGTGTTCGAAGGTTTAAGCTAAGTCCTCTTTTCATACATAGAAGGTACAAGCCTTGATCACCACGCTCGCTTAAGTCAGATTGACTCTCGTCAACTAATCGCTTAATTTACAACGTTTGGTTTAATCTTTCCTCGCATCATTCATAATCTTGTCAGAAACCTTTCCATCAACACACATTCCATTTTCAAAAAATCATTTACTATCAAAATGCTCCTACCCTTATCATAAGAATAACAGAATATCGCTCCAAAAACCGCTTATCCGTGGCACGGCTAATTACCCTCGTATTATCTGACCCTAGTCTGACAAAGCGCTTCAGTCATACCGTCATATCCCAGCTCTGCTATCTGCCCGCATAGGGCGGGGTGGGACTTGGGACCCCCAGTTTATTCTTCGTCGGATGTTTAATTTGCGACAATGTTTAATTAATCAACATTTGTCTTGTTGATTGCCTTCCCAATTATAAGTTCCGCCGTGTGTGTGTGACGTTGATTTGTGATGAATGTCTTGGGCTTTTGAATTTCTTGTAAGGAAATTTTGAGAAAGTTTTTCTTTTAGTTTATGCCCTTTAGATCTTTTACATCCTTCCGAGGAACAGAATTGAAAGGCAGTTTGCGCATGGAAAGATTTACTTACTTTTCCAATTCAATTTTGACATCAACAATGAAATAGACTTTGATTTTTCTTGTCATTTATAAAAATAAAACAGGCAAGTTAGGTACACTGTTTTTATTGATCTCACTTTTCCTGAGTAGTGCGATGACTCAGCACGCCACTGTTTAACTTTCTATTTAAATATTATCTGGACATATTAGATTCCTATTTAAATATTTTCTCAAACTTGTAAACACGGTTGGAACAGTGGTTTAGTGGCTAAATGATCATAGGTGTGTGTTTTCAGTTTATCTTCAAAACAGAAATAAATGACGCGTCACGTTGTGTCCGTGATGAACTCCTAAACTACTTAAACGATTCTAATCAAAGCACACCATGTACAGTTTGATCCCACTTGAAAAAGGCATTCCAGAATACCACCAACATTTATACATGTAGCTAGATACTTTTATGCACAAGCTTATTATTTCTAAAAGCGGAGTTACACAATAATATTTTTCCTATACCGAAGAAATTAGGCAGAGCAAATATGAGGGGTGCGAAGAAACTCTTAGAACTTGTTAATAACTTAGAATAAACAATAACAGATGCAGACGCGACGGGGATTGGTATTGTACCTACCCAGCAATTTATTTAATAGAAGTTGTTGCTTGTGTCTTTTATTTTGTTGCCGAAACCTTAATTGGTCTGCTAAAATAATATGTAAGTAGCCAAGTTACTTCTTATAGCATCAGGTAGTTGTTTCAGGGAGTCCTCAGTTGTTTTGAAGATTAGCTAAGATAAACAAACAGTAAAAAAAAACATTAATGAATTATGTGTATTTTTTTTATTTCATTTGGTTCTTTTATTCTTACAAACATTTATTTGTATGGAATACTGATACGAGTAATCTTTAGTAATATTATAAAGCTGATGTAATTGTTTGTTTGTTTAGTTAAACTCTCTAATCTCAAGAAGTACTGATCCAAAATGAAAAAAAAAAAACAATTTGCAGGTGAAACGGCGGGGAGAGTTATTTCGTTCTGCTCAGTACAAACATTTTTATAAATATTTTTGTGATAGAAAAGTTTTTGGTTTAGAAATAATAATATAATAATACCAGCCTATAATTGCAGGGCAAAGGCCTCTTCTCATACAGAGAAGGCACGAGCATTGATCACCACGCTTGCCCAAGACGGGTTGGCGATTTCAGACTTATAATCACTACAAGTCCAGGTTTCCTCACGATGTTTTCCTTAACCGATGTCTGCGATGTCTAAGATAATCTTTAGAAAGTACATATGAATTGAAAAAGTCACATTGGTTGGTTTAGAAACGTTTTAAAAAATACTTGTTAGATCAAAGATGTCACATCTGCAATATTTATTTTACTCTCTGCCTCCCCACACCTTGTGAAGTACAAAAACTATTCCCTAATTGATTGACGAGCTTGGCATTAGTTGTACAGATGCAGCGGCAGTTCTACTAACATAAATATAAGTTTGTATGTCCTGTTATTGATAGTTTCGATGTTTCGTAGTTAGGGGGCGAAACGGAAGAAAATATTATTATGAAGTAGATATTGCTTTTTTGAAAGGAGCAGGTTAACAATTTTTCTATGTGTTTTTTGTATGTTTAATAAATGATAACATTAACTTTATTTATTTATGCGTGATTTCAATGATTTTCGAAAGTATACTCATGAAGTGGCTCAAAGCTTAATGGGACCACTAATTAAATTTTGTGAAGATCTGACATAAGAAATTGGATATGGACTAATGTAACTAACTCCTCAAAAAGATTCAAAATAAAAACTTTTTACAAAAAATTAAGCCACGTTCAGAAGTATCTGAACGTGGAAAGAGAAAAATAACCTTCATTTCCAAAACCGACATTTAAAATCGAAGAATTTAAAATAACGAAATATGACTTCAATTTTAAATAAACACAACCAAAACCGCCAAACAGTATTTCTAAGAAGTATCAAGTAATATAAGCTGAATCGACACGCAAGAACAGAAACTGCTAATTAATATCAAATACAAAATGTCATTGCAAAATAACAAGCTTTATTCAAACAAGTACCAGCGAGCTATCAAATCCGTCACAGAATTGTTTGTTGCAAGTAAATTTAATTAACTACACAAGGATTTGTAAAACAATGGAATATAATGCGGTGGTATCACTCCCTCTAATATCTTATCACCGTACCGCTCTAATCTTGCAAGAGGAAGAGAGATAGCGATATGTCAGAAGATGACATGCAAGTTTTGCTGTCGTAAATCAAAAGATGTGTAAATGTTTGTTGGGTCTATGTAGTCATGGACGAGATAATCTGTGGTGGTGATCTCAATTTGATTGAGCACTTAGTATAGTTATAATATAGTTGGAAGTGTTTTTCAAAATGATATAGGGAATGTTGTCATACGAATGTTAAAAAAATGTGGTTTACTATCAATCTTCCATACTTCACTCTTCTTATAATCTTCTATTACTTTGCTTTTCTCATTCATCCTTTTGTATTTAGCCCATTTTTCTCTGAAAAAAGCTTCCTCTCGATATCAGCAGAGCCACTAGTCGTTATCTATGCAGAAATAGCGGATTTATTTTCATTAACATTCACAACTGCGCAGTTATTGCATTATTCAATTGGGCATGGCAGTTTTGGACGTTATCCGTTTTTGTTTGCACAACAAAGAATTACTCTACTTTCAACACGTAATATCATACAACTTCTGAGGAAGAACTAACAAGAAACGCACTTAGTCCTTTGAATTAAATGCACAATATTACATTCAATATAACAAACACATAAACCACATTACATCAAGCATACTAACCTCCTAATGGAGGGCAATATTCAGAAAAGCCACCATAAACAGCACACATCATTATCCATTCAAATTTCTCCATGATCCTCTCTCGCTATAAACTGCCTAATGACACCAAAAGCCTTTCTCAAGGTTACGTCTCCCATTATGGAGCCGCGAAGCATCAGGCAGGCTTCCGTATAAAAAAGCTGTAAAGTAAATACAAGGATTGAGAGAAGCCCTGCTTCAAACTGTGGCCGCTCATAAAAATACTTGAATCCTGAGAATTGCGGCAAAGAATAGAAAAATATTTCCCATTTTTGTGTAGGAGAGTAACAGTGTGTCTGGCTTTTATTAAGGTGAGATATTGCGTGATATAATCTAGAAAAAAGAGGATTTGGTACTGTCAGTTGAGGGAAATGTAAAGGCAAAAGTTACGAAAAAAAAGTTAAGTATATACCTATTTCGAGATGAATAAGCAATAAGCGAACTACTGATTGGGATTCAAACCGTAACAACTATTATTTCTAATTTCCATTATTTAATTACAATAAATTATTATAAAAAAAAACAGATGTAGCTCCTCCTCTTTACTAAACCTAACATAAAGAGTGATACATAGTTTGATAACAAATGCAACAGTTCCACTGAACTAAATATAAAGAGTGGAGGGAATATATTGTTTTTTCCCCACTTTCAAGAAAGAGATATTCACGGACAAGATTATAGACAAAAGTTTGTTTTTAATAAAGCGTAAAGTTAAGGGTTGAAGTGGCTTAACTAGCATACCTACGCTCTACAATCTTTGACATTTTCTGCGATTTTACATTTGCCACATCTAGATCATAACGTAAGCCCTGACCAAGAGACGCATTAATGTAATAATTCCCTTTTCATGACGTCATAAACTTGGCTCGTAAAACACCACTTTTCAGTCGATATAGATTTTTCTATCGTTTTTTGTCCGTGCTTAGTAATAAAAGAAATCACTTATAAAATGCACTTTGGAGGGACAACTGAGGGTTGATTCCTTACATTGTTGTGAGATACTGTTCACAAGTTTGTTAAACATGGTGTTGGAGATTTTCTCTAGCTTTTGTTTTTGTCTTGTTCATTCTTTTTTTGGTAATAGAGGAAACAACATTGTTATTGTTATAAATGATTTAAGGGTTTAAAAAAAAAACATTCTGATTCAGAAAAGTTAGAAATGTATTGATTTGGGGGTCGTTTGTCGATATTTTGTTTTGCTCTAGACTCGCAACGTATAGCTTTCGGTATTGCAGATTTGTCTAGTCTATTAACGAAAGTGACCAATTAATATCATTAGGTACTAGGTAACATAAAAAGCCCAGATCTTAAAGTACACAACTCTGAGAGTTAGAGTCTTTCCTTCTCATAAAACAGCATTCCTTACCATACTTTACATATCTTCAAGTTGCCAGTCCGTTCCGTCCGTAAACCACATCAAGAAAACAATCGTACAAGACCAGGGGGCCGGAAGGAAATCTGGATACAAACTCTATGGGGCGCCGCGCGTGGGGCCCAATCCGCAGGTTGTCTCAATAGAAGATTAATACTGCCCCGCCTTTGTGCGGCGCGGTAATAAACGGGCAAAGAATGACGTTGATGCATTGATCTTGAGGATTTTTTCAAGTATTTTTGAAGCAATTTTCAAGAATATGGCAGTGGTGATTTTGTTGCTTGGAGGGTTCTATGAGTTTTGGCCGTATTGGGCGGTAAAAATGATGAACTGAGGTAGCAGTACTCTTCTTTATTTTTCAGTTAGGTATTATTATATATTATTATAGATATATTATATTATATATTATTATAGATAAATAATAATAAATAAATGACTTAGACCCTGTTCCCGATGCCGGTGGGCTACTACTTTTTATATTTTTAAATGTTTTATATTTTTTATAATAATATTTAAAAATGTATTGAATATGTGTTAAGAAATAAATAAATGAAATAAATAATAAATATCTTGGGACATCTTACACACGGCCATCTGATCCCAAGCTAAGTAGAGCTTGGGTTATGGTAATCAGACTGATATACATACTTATATAATTTTAAGATATATTATATTATATATTATTATTATAGTGTGTAACTCGGGAAGCACTAACCTATGTCGTTTTACTTTATGATTCCTGTCTGCTACAACTAGGATTATATAAATAACAACTAAGGAATCTATGTTAAAACGTGACTGCAATACTAACCTCCTAGGATAATTTTATTTTTATTTTTTCATGAATATTCCCTACAAGTTTAATTATTCTATAGGCATACATAATCACACATAATATATTGTGGGCGATGAGACAATTTTGAAGACGACTGCATAAAGACTCACATAAGCGGAGTCTAGATAGGCGAGCATAGATAGCTGAGAAAAAAAAAGATGTTAATTAATTTGTCCAAACATTTTTTGGTACCAACACAGATACCCCAACACTCGTCTTCCACACACGTCACAACCATGCCTTCAATTAGTGCTGACGCATGGTGTAGCTACCTATCAAACTCGAGCCCACCCAAATGTTGCCACGTGGTCCAGACTTGATTACTCCTTCTATTGTCTCCACCCTTGCGTTTGGAGCATAACGTAGGCTAAATTGTGGTGTCTATGCGTACGGGGTTAGAAATCACGTAGGCGATGTTCAAAGACCCATCAGATTTTGGGCAAAAAATTCTGATGTTCATTTGTTGGCCGAAAAAATACTGAGATCTCTAATTACGTTTTTGCTTGCATACTACAGGAGTCTAGAGATAATTTGAAACCCATTAAAATTCATACAAAAAACGTAACTTATAGTGTTTCCACAGATTCTGGATTTTTAAGTATCTCTTCAGAGTAACAAACAGGGTTATAAATTAAAATTAATTATGTTTAAATGTTTAGGCGTTATACCGAGCTTTACTTTTCTCACACGAATCGACGCAAGATATTTACATTATCAACGACTACACGCGGTAATGTAAAGGACTATGTGTGGTGGCGATGTTTGACCGGAGCGACGCTGTTATTACCTTATACTCATTATTATCTCTTTAAATATCTGAACTTTCTTGGCGTTGGCTTCCAGTCTAATTAGGAATAGCTAAAGATCAATGTGTTACATAGAAAGACTGCCTAACAGACCTCCACAACCCGGCCCATGGATTACACGATAACTCTTGGTTAGATTGATTGTAAACCTTTATGGCTTCTAACTACCAGTGATGACTGTCAGACCGGGACCAAAGGCTTTACGTGCTTTTCGGGGCATGACAGCCAATGTCCTAAAAAACTTGAAAAGTACATATGAATCGAAAAAATCACATAGTTACTCGTCTGTGTACAAAGCAGGCGCCATCACAGCACTATTATTTCCTAATACTATTTCTCTCCATACTTAAGAACACCTTTACCATCTCTATAAGCGTAAATTGCAAATTAGCGCAAACCGACTCAGTTAATAAGTCACTTGGCACATTAAAAGCACTTACCCGTAATTTTCCGTGTCTTAAGTGACTCGAGTTGCTTTCAGCGAATTGAATAAGTCGCATGCATTATATGGCATTATGTATGTACTTACTTTGGGTAATTATAAGCCTTTTAGATTGTATTTGTGTTTGATAAGCAGTTGTATAATATTGTAGCTGTTGCCAGTGGTTTCGTTTGCATGGAAATGCTATGGAATCGAATACATTCCTGAAATATTTTTTATAGATTTCTGACAATTCTTAATCTTTGGTGAACATTGATCACAAAAGATATTAATGATATGTACAACTTTATTCTGACCTCTGATCCAGCAGACACTGAAACCTAATATAAACTCTCATTAAAACAGCATCTTGACCCTTTACCATATGGTCCATGATTACAGCCTATTAATTTCTGTTCCTTTGCTGGATAAAGGCATCTTCTCGTACAAAAGAGGCAAGATCATTACATCGTGATTTCAGACTTGATTCACGATGTCATCCTTCACCGATTTGTCATTGCAATTATGTCGTACTTGTTGTAAAATATTATGTGTGTAAACAGTTTTAGTTGAGCCTAACGATTACTGTCAAATGCTTGCACTGTCCGAACTGGTACATTAAAATCTGTGCGCTTTTCTCACCACGATAGAGCACCTTAAACACCTTCATGGTTCTCACACATTGTTGGCGAATACAATTGTATGGACTTTAAAAGAGACATTGACCTCTGAGTTAGTTTCGGATGTTCCTATTAAAGAGTAGTTGGCAAATACTTTCATTGCATGTTATATTTTTTCTGTTAAATTTCGTAAGTCTGTACACACCATAACATTGTCTAAAACCATATGAATTTCATAATCAAAAAAGTTTCAAAGCCTCCGAGCTTCCCCATCTAGATGATATTGCATTGTAAGAAAACAAACTTGTAACATTTTTGTCGATTTTTCCTAATAAGGGAACATCAAAGGCCGTTGAATTTAACGAGAATAAGCCGTTGATAATCCGGAAAGGACCGTTTCAAAGCTCCGTGATAAATAAAGACTTCTGTAATTGGATTTGTTAGGCTTTTTGTATTGTTCTATTTAGATGGGGATGGCTTGCTATTTTTGTGATAATCAATACGGTGGCGGAGTTCAGTGGTACGTTTAGCTTTTTTGGATAAGATGGATGGGATACAAATTCTTTACCATAACGGACGGCGTGTTTAGGCGGGCCTGCTGACAGGCTTCTTTCATCCAAATTTTATAGCCCATAGCCAAATAATAATCTATATATATTGCAATAATTGTTTATCTTGCAAAATTAATAAGAAACAGACCTAAGATCTTTGTCAGCATGTGTATTACCCTATTCTGCAATAAATAATGCAATAAAACAAAATTGGCCAAAATGTTAGATATTATTATATTGACTGTTCATCGTCGATATATAAAAGAAAGTCGTGTTAGTTACACATGTTATAACTCAAGAACGGCAGGACCGATTTGGCTGAAAATTGGTGGGGAGGTAGCTTAGGACTAGGGGACGGACATAGAATGCTCTTTATCTTCTTTTTTTAGTAACCAAAAATCTGATATAACGCGGGTGAAACCGCAGGGGATAGCTAGTAATGAATAAATACTAATTTGACGGGCCTCTTGGTCTAGTGTTAGTGACTGCTAAGCCAGAGGTCGTGGGTTCGATTCTCACCCAGGACAAACTTTGTTTGATGAGCATGATTGTTTTAGTTCTGTGTCTGGGTGTAATTTAGCTACAATAGTAGATTTGTAAATTATTAGCAAGATTTTTTATGTAAGTATATTCATGCCAAATTTTAGCTTTTTAATACCTACTCAAGCAAGACACAGAGAATAACAGACAGACAACAAAGTCATAAGGCTTTACCTAAGAGATATTTTGGGTACGGAACTAAAGAAAATATAGAACCATTTCGTTTAACGTATATATTCAAAAGATAGAATAAACACTCCTGCTTAATTCTTCAGTAGTAGGTGTTATAGTACAGGATGCCAGAGTAAAAGGACTCACGTCATTTTAGCATGGTTATATAGTAAGTGAGTGACCCTGACTGTTAAGCCGAAGGTCGTGAGTTCGATTCCCACCAAGAACAAACTTTGTGTGATGAGCATGATTGTTTGTTCTGTGTCTATGTATAATTTGCCTATAATAATAAATAAATAAATAATAAATATCCTGGGACATCTTACACACGGCCATCTGATCCCAAGCTAAGCAGAGCTTGTGTTATGGTAATCAGACAACTGATATACATACTTATATAATTTTTAAATACATACATAATATAGATAAATTTACGTTTATTCCATACATTTTACAATCTATTCTATTCTACATCGCCACTTGTCTACTAGTGCGGGACTGCTCTTTCGACGACTAAGCGACAGCCGGCTGTCGCACTGCTAATGTCTTTCTATTGTGTCTCGAATCACGTGTGTTCGTAGGTTTAAATAACGTAGCTCAAGTGACTTCGGGATTTAGGACCAATACGTCTTAATGCGATCAAGCGGAAAGTCTTAGATTTATTTTTGTAGCTATGGAAGCTTCCAGAAAAAATAAGTAGGTGTAGGACAAACTCACCTACACAAAAATAGAATATTTATTCGATAAATCCAGATACAATTGAAAAAAAGGAAAAGTGATTAAGGCTTGGTCTAACAGGTGTGTTCAACATGTGAACGCGGTCAGATTTTTTTAAGTGTTTGGATAGCAAACATACTGATAGTCCTTTTGATGGTTAGTGGTCTACGCCGCCTAAAGATATCTGCAATACCAGAGAAATTACAAATGCGTTACGAATTTACGATTCCAGAAAAAAAGATGGTGAACGCTGCATAGAGGCAGGTGGTAGTGTCATAGTGTATATGTTACCGGCCAAACCCGATTTCAAGACATATTAGTTTTGCCTAGGCTAAAGTAGTTCTTCCTCACCCCGATTCGGACAGGTTAAGTTAGAAGGCTAAAAGGAAAAAAACCACGGAAGTTAACTTCTCTGGTTGTTTCTTAAACCATCCAGAAATAGGAGCTACGCGCAGCGGGGCTCCGTCGTCTAATCTCAGACCTATCTAAGTTAGTAAAGAACAGTTTAGCCTAGGCAAAACTAACATAACCGGTAACATAATACACGAAGGTACAAAGACAGGCAAAATGCCTTAACGCATTCTTTACCAATCTACCAAACCGGTACACAGACAAGTTATATAAATGAGTAAATATCTTGGGACAACTCATACACGGCCATCTGATCATCACTAAGCAGGGCTTGCTGGTTACCATACAACTTATATAATGTAAGTTACTCAACAACTGACAACTGATATAGTATTGGCTGGATGCAAAAAATTCTAATTACATAAAAAAACCACACATATCTATAGCACAACTAGAGAACACTAAAGAAAACTGAATTATTGTCTGCGGTCACACGAGCGCAGTCAATATTTCATTATTCTAGATATTATTATTATTCTGAACAACATAAAGGTATCTTCAAGTTATTCGCTCTATTGTGGCCGAGCCTTTACCCAGAACAGCCCTACGTCTAGACACGAGCGGTGGGGTATGTCGGACTGATCACTAAAACCGCACGGATACCATCTCAGCCCCACAGGGACCTAGATCATTGTCACGTCTATCAAGATGGGATCTGTCCGAATTAGAACATTCGAGAACTGTTCTGTTAAGGCTAAGTTAAGTGAGGTAAAAAATGCAACATATGTTTGAGCGGTTTTTATTTTTGATAGTGTACTATTGTTCCTTGCACAAGACGTCAATGTTGCTTTAGATTAGGTTAGAAATTACATAGGAATTCAAATAGTCACATCGTAGCTTGTCCTGTTTCAAACCGACCTTAACTACTGCTATGACACAAGCTTTCCACGACCAAGCGACAGCCGGCTGTCGAGCTGCTATTGTACTTCTATTGTGTCACGTGTGTTCAAAGGTTTAACGTCAAAATGGAGTATTATCCCACATGTTATTTCTTACTTAATCAAAGTGTAATAAACATACTCCATAAACGATTTCGATCTTTAATTGTTACACTATAACAGTCATAGCAGCATAATTTAAGCCCATTTATTAACAAGCTTTACTAAGACCTGTAGTGTAACGTGTAACAGTAGGTATACTACTTGCAAATCACTCTCGCAACGCATTAGACCTGTCGCTCCTAGTTCATAGTGGCTCAGAAACGCACGCAAGAAATGCATTAACACACGTTGGCATGGAGTAGTTACTAGTTATGTGACAGAGTGTTCCGAAAGTGCTCACTATATTTTGTTCAAGTTGGGTGCAACAAAACCGGTGACTCTTCCTGATTAATACTTGTTATATTACTTATTTCAAATCTTTGTGCGCATAATTTTAGAAGTAAAGATGACCAAATCCTTTAAATTAAGGCTTAATTTTATTATAAGGAAATAAGTTACGACGATTTATGAAATGAAGTAGAGAAAAAATGTGTCAGTAAACATTATTTTGAGGCAACGAAGTAGTGCCTAACCACTTTTAACATTCAGAAAACATTTTGATAAATTAATTTGTCAAGAAAACTTACGAATGGCTTTGTTTTATTGATGCTTTTCTACAACACAGCTTAATTTGACCTTGCAGATGAATTTACGTAAACAATCTGGATGAATTAAACTGTGAAGAAAACTTATGGGTGGATTTGGTCTTTATATAACAGAGTTTAATTTGATCTTACAGATGGAATTACAAATAAAAATCTGCACAATAAGATTGTGCAACATCGAGACAATCTAATACTCTGACGAGTTTTTTACAACATGAAATCGTACATTTCTGATGCCGTGTGTCACTTCTCCTTCCATTCTCTACTCACTCCGTGTCTCTTTACAGTGTACACAGGAAGTGCATTCACTTGTCACTAATTAATGGATCACGAACACTTGAATGTGATTATTGTGGATGGAGCTTTTGTCCTCAATCGTTTTTCTCCCTTATAAGACTAAGTGATGAAGTGCTTGAGCAAATGACTTGATAACCTGTGATACGCTATCGATTTCGTAAGTACGTTTTTATGTCACTAGTGTGGAAAATAAGGTAAGAGAGATAAGTTTATGATTGTGAATAATTTTCTTGGAAAGGAATTTAATTTGTGTTTAATCTTACGGCTATTTATGGTATTTCTTGAACGAAAATTTCTTCGGAGAAGTTGATTATGGGAATGTAATTTGTTTTCAAATGGTATTGTGATTTAAATTCCTTTGGCTAGGTACTGGTTCCTCTCGGGGCAAAACTAGGCGTGAGTGAAACCGCTGGACACTGCTAGTAAAATATATAAATAAAACATTTAATTTTTTTAATTAGTGAGGTATCAGTCAAAATGCATTAAAGATGAAATATACAGACTAGAACGCTCACAGCGTGCCATACTGAAAGTAATGACGTTCAAGAAATACCAATTCTCTACTGAACTGCTATACAGTGAATTACCTGTACTATCTGTAAGGCAATTATTCATATCAAATATAACTCTTAGCCAACACAAGGTCACCCCAAATTATACAAATAGACGACGTAATGATATTGTATATTTAGTACCATCAAATAAAACCGCATTTGCTTGCAAATTTAACAAATATTTAAGCCCATTTTTATATAACAAGATATCAAAATATGTTAACTTAAGAAATTTGACTTCATTCACCTGTAAGAAAGTTCTATACGAATATTTAAAACAGCTCAATTAAGACACAACGGAAAAACTATTGAAAAGCCTCAATTAAATAAATAAACATAACACACCTCACACACCTAAACTCATACTTTAATATTACATACATACATACACACACACGAACACATGGACATACATACACACACACACAAACACACACACACACACGTGGACATACATATACACACACAAACACACACATGAACGCAGGCACGCACGCTAGCTCACTATACCCTCATACTCAAAACTACATATCACATTGGCACTCACAACACAACATTATTTTTATGCCAGCTAATAAGTCACTTTAATAAAACATTTTTTTTTCTTTTAAATGTTATGTTAAGTTCCACTAAAATAATAATTTTAAATAATAAGTTATGTTAAAAACATCATAAATGGAAAATGGAAACGAACCATTGTCTGTAAATTTTGCATATACTACGCTAAATAAAATTGTCATCCACCTTCGCTTGGGTACATATCACTTTTGTTCAAAAAATTGTGAAATGTCTGATGTACCTACATTGTATTTAATATCAATGCGTAATAAATTTGTGCACTGTGGATTTATAAGTGGAATACAGTTATTATTGTATTACTAGAACTGGTTAATTGTGTGAGAGGAAGACTGTCCTACCGTGATACAGTTCCGACTAGTACGGAGGACAGTGTAAATCGAATGCTACAACCAAAATATCGACCCAGTGTACAAGTACAAGCACATTAAGTGCTTAATCTGTGCTTAAATACGCTATTTAAATAAAATGTGAAGTGATCTTTAACATAATATTGGCTAGTATTTAAGTGCCGGAACCTGTATATTATGCACGTAAGTTGGTTGTATTTTTTATGAAACAAATAAATAAATAAATAAATAAATATCTCGGGACAAGTCACACACGGTCATCTGATCCCAAGCTAAGCAGAGCTTGTGTTATGGCAACCAGATAACTGATAAACATACTTATATACTTTATAAATACATACATATTATAGATAAAATTAAATAAACTTTATGATTATGATTATGATACACAAAATATAACCTTCTTACGCTATTCATTCCAATATCTCGATAATAACCAAGCCAATTTCGGTATTGCATTAATTTCTCGTATAATTTACACCACTTTCGAAAGAAGCTGTATCAAATTCAACATCTGCATCAAAGGAGATACATGCCTATTACGAACCGAAGTTTCTTAGTGTGTTAAGCAGTTTCTATAAGCAAATTATATCTACTTCACTAGCTATTTTCTCTCTCTTCTTTTTACTTCTTCATACTAGAAAACAAAGTCGTTTTTGCTGTCAGTCCCTCTGTATGCTTAGATCTTGAAAACTACGCAACGGATTTTGATGCCTGTTTTAATAGATATTATAAAGATCTGCCAGAATGGATCTGTGTGAGTTCTCCCAAGATATTTATTTATCTATACGAGTATCTACAAAATGGTAAACTAATTGACTTATTGTTGATATTTAACGCACAGTCTAACGCTCTGTAGCCCAATTCACGTACCTAATCAAAACCGAAGCGATATCGTAACGACAATTTTCGTATTCACATCCGTCAACGATTGAATGACGATTTAACTAGCTAAATACGCATCAACGACAATTCGATCGAGCGACTTTAAAATCGATGTCGTTCTAACCTAACACGATTGACGGATGTAAATACGAAAATGGTCTTAACGACTTAGTCGCTACGATATCGCTACGGTTTTTATTACGTGAATTAGGCTACTGGTCCTAGCCTTATCAAACTTAGCGTATTCTTTGTGAATACAAGGTAGCTAACGAGAAAGTATTTTTAGAACTTCGCCCTCGGGGTTTTAGTGGACAGAAGTTCGATATCCACGCAGGCGAAGCCGCGGGCGAAATCTAGTTTATGTATAAAATGCAGTACTAAAACCCGCAACCTCGGTGTCAAAGGAGGTGCATGCCAATTACGAACCGAAGCTTCTCCCTCTATTGTGCAGTTCTAGGAACAAATATTGACACGCTCCCGACGAATGAAGGATTGCTTCTACGTCTCTGGAAATTATTTAGGAATTCATTGGTAGTGTCGTGATGGCCCAGAGATGAGGCACCCGCCACTCGTATTAGAGGTTGAATGTTCGGATCGAGGTACTAATGTGACTTTTTCAATTCATATTTACTTTCTAAAGTTTTTCTTGGATGTCACTGACATCCTGTGCGTCGGAAAGCACGTAAAGCAGTTGGCTCTGGTCATTCTAAGAACTTTGACAGTCGTTACGGATAGCCAGAAGCCAGCAAGTCTGACAAGTCGAGCAGTCTAACCAAGGGGTACTATGTCGCCCAGTAACTGGGTAGTATGTGTGTATTTCTAATTAAATAATAAATAAATAAATATACTGGGACAACTCACACACGGTCATCTGATCCCAAGTTAAGCTCTGTTTAGAGCTTGTGTTATGGTAACCAGACAACTGATATACATACTTATATAATTTATAAATACATACATATTATAGATAAATTACACCCAGACACAGAACAAACAATCATGCTCATCACACAAAGTTTGTTCTGGATGGGGATCGAATCCACGACCTCCGGCTTAGCAGTCAGGGCCACTAACCACTAGACCAACAGGCCCGTTAATTAGTTTTTGATTACTAGAAACTTCTTTGTTTTTACGGTTTCTGACTTCCACTTGGACGAAAACGTGGACAAAAGTAAGTTTCTCATATATTTCTCATCAATATTATTACATTTCAAATAAATCTACTATCTTCAGTGACGTCATCGTTTGCAAGTATCTTGCGGGATTGCAAGAACTCCTGTAAATACACTTTTGTGTTCCGATTGCAATGTGTTTGCTGCCCCCGAGCGCAGCTGTTTAAATTAAACTCAATTTGCGAACAAGTATTTGTGGTGTTACTTCAATGATCTGCTAGTGTTTCTTTATGTTTTATGTGATTTTCTCTTGTAGGGAAATTAGTGGAATGTCAAAAGAAGTCACTGTGATCACTTTTTAAAATTGGTAAAAAAAAACTCTTTAACTCAAACTCAACTCAAACTCAAAACTATTTTATTCAAATAAACCATTTACAGGTACTTTTGAATCGTCAAGGTGTCAGTCTGTCAGAAAAATGAAGCTAGTTGCTCGTTCCAAGGAGTAGGTCTCATGGAGAAGAGCGAGCAAGAAACTCCATGGACACTCTTTTAAAAATCAATTGATTACAAAAATTTGGTTACATCATTCATTGTAGAATTTAAAGTACTATGTGAGAACAACGTAACAAGTCATAATGTAAGAAGAGATATTGTAAATTTAAGGAATCAAAACAAAATTTAAAATCAGCTAAGCAGCTAAGCGAAGAAGCTAAGCTAGGCAGCTAAGAGATGACCAGTCTCAGCAGACAGCACCCGTTCACGGACATGACGTGTGGATCGGCACCAAATAGCTCAACCATTTTGAAGGGAACCAAATGATCCAACACACACGCCACCGTCAGTGAGACATTTGAGTGAGCATGACAAACTCCCAGCTGCCAGAGTACATTCAGTCAATGACAGACAGAAAAAATGCAAAGAACATAGTGCTCACATTGTATGCTATGTGAATTTATATAAAACAAACACTTTGACTCGACACAATACTATTATTTTTGTAGTTTTACAATCAACACTAGCGTCGAATACTACACGGTTACACGGTTGTGGAGCAGGACCAGCAGTCAGCCAAGCATTTTTGTCATTAATGTAATCCCCTAATTTATAATAAGCTCGGCAACATAATGTGCGTTTTATATAAGATTTAAATTTAGTTTCAGTTAGTTGAGTAATTTGGGGAGGTATTTTATTATAACACTTTTTTAGAGTACCCCATTAAGGAAGTATCTACTTTAGCCATACCTATACATACTACATATCTCCAACTTCCAAACTATGACCGGTTACTTACCTAATAACTTTTATTGGAAAAATTCTAATAACTATTTACCTGTAAATTGATGCCAGGTTCCACGGTCACCATCAAAAACCAAAATGGCTTCCCTAATTGAAACAACGCCAAGCTTTGTTAAGCACTAAATAGAGACAGACGGCAATCTAAATCGCGCAGAAAAATACCTGGAGGCCAACAGGCCGGTATCAAAGTGGGGATCCGTTGTGCATAGGGCACAGATGTCGTAGATAGTGCTCTGCCAGTATTCAGGGTCCAGTTAGCATTCAGAAAGACGCCGCGGGCGTAGGCGCGATAACATCTCTGCAGTGAGTTGTGACAGATGGCGACATACGGGCCGTGGGGATGATGGACGATGCTTGGGAAGGTGTGTGTGCGTATAAATGCTGCGTTTTGTGATGTAGTGATAAAATTGTCAATTTTTGATGTTCCTGGTTGAGAAAATATTCGGTTCTTAAGCAGACCTTAGTCTTAGTAGTATCTACGTCATTTTT
The DNA here is from genome assembly GCA_033675125.1 of Athetis lepigone. Classification (NCBI taxonomy): domain Eukaryota; kingdom Metazoa; phylum Arthropoda; class Insecta; order Lepidoptera; family Noctuidae; genus Athetis; species Athetis lepigone. Next base: position 18,700,633 of record CM066217.1, read on the forward strand.
ATATTCCTTCTTTTTTGCCGGTGTTTTCGGTATTATTAAGACTTTGCTGTCTGTCTGTCACCAGGCTGTATCTCAAAAACCGCGTAAGCTAGACAGTTGAAATTTTCACAAATGATGTAGTTCTGTTGCCGCTGTAACAACAAATACTATAACCAAAATATTATTTAGGGGCTCTCAAGGAAGCATATATTAATTAATTAGATTATATTTCAAATTAGCCACTTATCTTAAATTATATTTTACTTAAAGTTGCCGACAGCTGTTAAGCTTTACATATATGCTATATTTTATATCTCATAAATCTATACATATAATAAAATTCTAAAAGGTCGGTGTCTGTACATGGAAGATAAATGAGAAAAACTTTATTAGGGGAACTTTATATACGCAATAGAACCCAAAACAATGGTTTTTAGAATTTTTGTCTGTTTGTCTGTATGTCTGTTTGTCTGTTTGTCTGTACGTTTGTTCAGGCTAATCTCAGAAACGGCTTAACCTAATTGAATGCGGTTTTCACTATTGAGTGGCGGTTTTCTGGGATTAACATTTAGTCTTTGTTTTGTATTAATCGGTTCATAAATAAAAAAGTTATGTCAATCTAAAGAATCGCATCATCACATCAATCAATCAAATCAATCAAAAAATAAAATATTGTATACATCCTTACCAAAATAAATAATTTTTTATTCAAGTCTGTTTCAACACCTACTAATTACTTTTTGAATTACTCAAATCGGACATTCCATTAAAAAAATATTGAACCCAAAGCGCAACGGTTTAAATTTCTCCACACTTTCCGTTTCATTTCGCTAGATGGCGCTGTACCGTCTGTCACGATTCCTAAAAAGTGGTGTTAAGATTTTTGTGAAAATACTGACTCTCCCAGGCAGCTTTCCTTCGTGCAGGTTCTATCCCTGTTGTAAAAAGTGTGTTGTTGTCGATGCGTTTGTGATAAATATTGGGGTCGTTTGGTCAAAAACAATAAGTAATCAATTAATTTAGTAAATTAATTAATTGTTTACTTTAACCCCTTGCAGGATCTATCCCTGATTTGATTTGTATGTGGGGTGTCGTTTCGTATGCTTATGAGAGTGGGTCGTGAAGCAAAATTATATATAAATTCAAAACTAGCTTTTCCCCGCGACTTCGTCCGCGTGGAATAGCAGTTCCCGTTCCCGGGGAATTTCCGGGACGAAAACTATCATATGTCCTTTCTCGGGTCCCAGACTATATATGTACCAAATTTAATTCGGTGGTTTAGGCGTGAAGAAGAGACTGACAGCCAGAGTAACTATCGCACTTATAATATTAGTACGGATTAATATTGTAGGATGATTGGTGATCGATACTGATGCCAAAAATGCAATCAGTAATTTTTTGTCTGTCTGTATGTGCAAGCATGGGCTAAAAACCACTAAAGGGATTTAACCAAACTTGGTACGATTGTAGGCTATTTAACATAATGCTGAGACACATAAACGCCTCGGCGGGCGCTCCCACGTATCGCCAGAAACAGGTCCTTACCAGAAACGGATATCTGAGAAAATGGTCGCCTAGAGCACACGGTGGAGCATACGATGGTAGTATGCCCCGCTTGGGTGGGCCACCGCCGTGTTCTTCCAGAGGCGATCGGCGGGGGTGACTGAATGGGAAGCCGTCGCCTCCTTCTGCGAAGCAGTCATGCTGGAGAAGGAGGCGGCGGCGCGCATGACGCAGCGGTTCTACGGATGGCGAGCGATGGGTAGCTCGCCGCCCGATAAGGACCGTTTGTTTCACTCGCGCCTCAAACAGCAGTCAGCACGTGCCGGGGTTACGGATTAATTCTAATAGTTACTGCTGCCCCGGAAGTAAACTCACTGACTAATATCAACGCGTTTGTTGATATTTAACAATAACTAACTAGAGACACGAAACTTGGAGGATTATTATTTGTGAAGAGTAAGCCTAAGCCACGAAGAAAGGATTTTTTTTTATTCAACTCCTAAAGGGATTAAAATTGTGGATAGAAGTTTGACATCTACGCGGGCGAAGCCGCGGGCAAAAGCTAGTTATTTTAATAAAGTACTTCATCTCGCCATTCTTGTCAGCTGTATGTCAACCTACTATCGCTATTCAACCGACATCCTACAAAGGTGAATTGGCGGCAAAAGCGTGTCAGATTCATTGCACTCCTAGCAACAGCGATGTAAAGATCGCCGCGATACGAGCCGGCAATGGACAGGGTGCAAATGATTCTGAGGAATTTATCCACTGCGCGTTCCTCTTAAGTTATACGACTATACGTGTTGTGTATTGTTGGCAACACTTCAATTCTTATCTTGAGATTGGCAACACAGCACGTATTGCACTTAAGAGATCCTTCAATGTTACCGTGACTAGCTTTGCTCGCGGTTTCGTTTGGGTTGATGTTGGTTACCGCGCATATAAAGTTGCGGATTTAAAAAAGTTAGCCAAGTGTGAATTGGAAAAAAATACAAAATACTCTGTTTTAAAAGGGAAAAAAAACAATTTAAAGCATGTTTTAGAATCGTTTTAGATAAGCAGACGAAACGAAGCCTATAATAATTGTAATGATATGACATTATACTTAATTATTATGGGCTTCGTTTCAAATACAAAAAAAAGAGTATGAAACTCTAAAAGTGGCATCCTTCCTTGGACATTAGACTTCGTATTAAATTCATCATCATTTATCAACATAGAATCAGTAGTTTAGCAGTGAGTCGTTACAGACAGATTTACTTTCGTATATATTCAATATAAGTATGCAATTTTGTTGCGAATCCATCTTGAAGGCGAAGGATTCTTTATAATCCATATCTATCTTTTCTACCTACTTTATTTTTACAAATGGAAAAGTAACAGTGTTTGTATGTCGGTTTACTTTTTAATCTGCTACAAAGTTTCGGGCATAATTGTTTATGCCATTATCAAAAATATAGACATGAATTTATTTAATGACAATGAATTATTTTAAACATCCTAATAAACCTGTTCTTGTATTTTTAACCCGCAGACAGTCGCGCCTGGGTCGAAAAGACCCAGTACTCTTGTTATTGTGCCATAACTGTTTTTGTATTAGTTTATTCGTTACGTCGCACTAAGTACCTTCAAATAGCTTCACTGGCTACCTGCACACTCCGTTTCAGCCAGTTCCTGTGTGGCATTAAGACAATACGGACGTTTCAAGTGAGAATGGGTCGTTTCGACCCTTGTGCGACGTTATGTGTTAGTGTACTTTTTATTGCAAAAATATTATTTTGATTTTATTTATTTGTATAAATATCGTCAAATCGTCTTAATATCCAGAGAATATCTAATATATTAGAAGAGAAAGACATTGAAGGCGAGAATTTGTCAAAAATTAAAGATCATTTGGATATTGACAATTACAATCTAGATTCGTTAGAGTGGTGAAGATGAACTTCATGAGAAGAATAAAGTTTCTGAGTCTGAAAATTTATGTTCAAGTTTGCTGCAAACTTTTGTGATACTTATATTTGTACAGATCATGCTACATTTATATGTACTAATTGTGATCAAAAATTAAGCCAAAACTAAAATAAGACTGATATAGGGGAAAAAAATCTTACTATTTTATAGTAGATCTTTACGTGTAATTTGGAGACTGATTATAAAAATATGCTACGTGTTAAGTTTAATATTATGCCGCTATTTAGAAGAATGGTAATTTTTTTGATAATAGAAGAGATTTTATATGTTTCTAGATTAAACAAAGAAGGTTAAAATTATTTTTTAGTTTCTATATCGTAAAAAGTAAGATTTAGCAGTGATCTTTTGAATTTTGTATTTTATACTACTTTTAATTCACTAGTAATAAAAATTAACTATTTTTAAGTTTGTCTTATTATCCTCTTTCTAAATAATTTAAAAATAATCTAGAAAGTTAATTAAGTTAATAAAAACAATACATTCAAAATCTGGGTCTTTTCGACCCGCGCGCGACCGTTCATGACTTAATACAAGACGCGAGTACTGGCGGGTTAAGCGTATAACATCAATTACATTGAAATACTTAAAATTCCTAAGAATCATTCAGACTTCTAAGCCCAGAAAATTGTTATTCAAAGTTTAAGATGAAGAATTCTAGGTTTTTAGGTCATATCCATATTTTTAATAATAATAACATCCTAATACCGATCATTATTTATAACCAATGATACAAACACTTTGATAAACTCCAAGATCACTAAAATAAACAAAAACATAGCATTCTAAACTATATATCATTCTCCTGTCAGTCCAATCGAATCAAATCGAGTCGTAATCGTTTCACACCTCCCAAAAGTCGATTATCGTTCCATTGTTTTGACGGAGCCGAAACAGGAATATGCAAACTATGCGTACGTGATGAGTTTTACTGAAAAAATATTTACAAGCGGTTCAAACTGACTGAAATAGCAGTTCCCTGGTGTATTGGGTTTTTATTAAATGTTTCTGAGTTCGTTTTGTTTGTGTTGTTTGAGTATTGCTAGTGTGTTTTTGTGAGTGTTGTTTTAGCAACTATATCTGCGTTGTAATAGTCGTAACGTCAGATAAATAACTTACTTATTTTAAAATAAATAAACGATAATAAATATTTTTATCACAGTCACATAAGTGTCAAAACACAACGGGAATATAATTTTTTCCCGTACACGTAAGGTAGAGTTAATTTTTTTCTTTTTAAAAAAATCAGGGTAGGCTCCTGATTTTTTGTTTTGGGTATCCTTCGAGAGATATTCACCTTTAAAAGCTTTTAAAAGCTAAACAGCTGGATAAAAATCTGAAAAAAACTTTGATGGTAATCCATTTGTTTAACTTTAAAAGAAAACTATAACGGCTCATATAACTTTGTTAGTTCAGAAGGTATAAAACATGACCATCAAAATAATGCCAAATTTATTATAAGTATTTCTCCTCCTAATTCTATGTCGTTTACCCCTACTGATCCTTATGAAATTAAGGGTATTATATTGGGACTGAGAACCCAAAGTGCACCTGGATGGGACAAAATTACCGCAAAAATATTGAAGCAAAACATTGAAACACTTGTTCTACCTATTACGTACATGTGTAATTTGAGTCTACAAACCGGTACATTTCCAGATATATTTAAAAGAGCAGTTGTCTGTCCAATTTTTAAAACGGGAAGCAAAATAGAGCCGAATAGTTACCGCCCTATCTCTCTCCTCTCAACCCTATCTAAGATACTGGAAAAGACTGTTAATAAGAGAGTGAAAAAATATTTAGAAAGCAACAACTTTTTTAGTGATTCCCAGTTTGGTTTCCGAGAAGATAAATCCACGGAGGATGCGGTATTAACATTAACCTCAACCATTGTGTCGTATTTAGATAGAGGAGACAAATGTTTGGGGGTCTTCTTAGACCTCCAAAAAGCATTCGATACAGTGTCTATTCCTATCTTATTAACACGTCTGGAGAATGCTGGTATGAGAGGTGTAGTCCTAGATTGGTTCACAGATTACTTATCCGAAAGATACCAATGTGTTAGGGTGGATGGCTATGAAAGCATTAACTCTGTGTGCAGATATGGCGTTCCGCAGGGTAGCACACTAGGGCCTACGTTATTCCTCATATATATAAATGATTTATGCAAGGTGGCTACCCTGCCATATTTAGAACTGCTTATGTTCGCTGATGACACAGTGTTGATCTTTCATGGTCAAACCTGGAATGCGGTGTTTGAATTAGCTGAGACCGGTTTAGCTAGGGTAACAGCGTGGTTAGAAAACAGCCTCCTATCGTTAAACACTAGCAAAACGAAATACGTCTGCTTCAGTAAAACATCTGTGGGTAAACCTTCTGTATCGTGCAACCTTAAAATACATACCTTCCCGTGTAACCGAAGAGAGATCCACACGAATTGTAACTGCGCGGCGCTTACTAAAGTAGCCAGTATAAAATACCTGGGAGTGATGCTAGATGATCAACTTACCTGGACTACGCACCTCCAGACGACTGTAGCTAGAGTTAGGAAATTAGTATATATATTTAAAAACTTACGCACAGTAGCCAATCGCGTACTGCTTTTACAGACATATCGAGCACTGTGCGAATGCATAATTAGATATTGTATCTGTGCATGGGGAGGAGCGGCAAAAACTCAAATGATTGGAGTTGAGAGGGCACAGCGTATGGTGCTAAAAGTGCTTCTATACTTACCGTACCAGCATCCCACTACTAGCGTATATGAATTGGCAGGAGTACTATCTGTGAGAAAGATATACGTATATGAAACGTTGCGCAGATATCACAGAAAAATAGTACCATACTTACCTCCATCACAAAAGCGTGTAGTACGCTGCCCTGTACCTCGTGTTAAGTCGTCATTTGCTAAAAGACACAACAATTTCTTAGCTCCCCATATATACAACCAATGCGATAAAATTTACAAAATTTACAAAGTAAAAAAACTAAATAATAACAAATTTAAAATGGTTCTAACTACTTGGTTGAAATCGATGAGTTATGAAGCAGTAGAAAATCTGTTGATAATGAACTAAATCTTGTCCACTCATAGATATACCCACACACACACACACACATACACACACACACACACACACACGCACACACGCACACACACACACACACACACACAGACACTCTAGCATGCAAGCAAAATTGTAGTTATAAAATTTTGTTTGTGTCCTCTTAATTTTTATTTTTTATTTGTTCTCTTATGTATGTATTCTGTTTTGATATAAATTTATAATAATGTCAACATACACAGGGGAAGACACTAACACCTGTAACACAGTATTTACTAGCGCAGGTGTTAGGGGATCCTACGAATTCGATGTACCTCTTTTATATCAATAAAGAATTTTATTATTATTATTTTATTATTATTAATGCCAAATCATGAAACCGACATAACCCGAAACGGTTGTTAAACTATAATACGATACGTTTCATTACGGAACCCCATGCTACGCGTGCCCTGATATGCACTTGGGCAACTTATCCATACTAATATTATAAATGGGAAAGTGTGTCTGTCTTTCTTTCACGGCAAAACGGAGCGATAAATTGACGTGATTTTTTAAGTGGAGATAGTTGAAGGGATGGAGAGTAACATAGGCTACTTTTTGTCCCTTTTTGACGCGAACGAAGTCGCGGGCAAAAGCTAGTTTTTAATAATAAACATTTATTTCTAATCTGCTTTATTCTTAAACCTTCGAACAAACGTAATTCGAGACAGTATAGAAAGACAATAGCAGCGCGACAGCCGGCTGTCGCTTGGTCGTTAAAAGGTTAATCCTAATCTATAAAAAAGTTTTTTTACGTTTTAGTTGGATTTTTAATACAGCGTGTTTTTTTGTATCTCAAACTATTTTTTTTTTTATTCGTGGGAGTCTCTACAAGTTCTGCTCTTTATTATACTATCGTAGTCTACTATCGTATCGTATTACAAAAAGACAATTTACTATTAAAAAGCTGCATTATTCCTTAGTGCTATGGGATTCCAAAATAACGCGCAAACGTAGTCAATGGTCAAAAGCTGTATGTGCCATACTGATGTTAAAATGTTTACAAGAATTCGATAACATTTCTAAACAATCATTTTTTCATGATCATGACGAGTTGATATGATTATGGGCAATGTTTTTATGTTAAGAAATGTTTAAACATCAAATAATACATTTGCTTTCTATTGTTTGTAAACATTGAGCAACTAAAAATAGCAAATATTCTATTTTCGTGTAAAGGTCTTTTTTAAATGTTCTGAATATTAGTAAACATTTTCCATTTGTGTAGGCGTACTTAAAACCTCTTCTACAATTCCTAGAATGTGTCAATTTCTAACATTTGTTGGTATTTTGGTAAATATCAAAGAGTTAGGAATGCTTGTAAGCACTTTTACAAATAGCGTTGGGATAGCGTAAACTATTTGTTTATAAACGCTCTCTTGGTACTGTGAAAAACTAGGATAGTAGTGTGAAAACTGTTTCGAAAAATCACAAGTCAAATTATTAATTCCCTTAATCATTAGGTAATCGTTCAAAAATATATCTCATGCATTCAAACTTCTCTCCACCTAACTTCAACCCAACCCCGCAAAGCTTTAAAAACACTAATCTCAAACAAACTCCACAGGTTAAAGCAACAGCTCCGAAAATGGACCGCAACGGGTATTTTTTCTACGTGACATCGACTGCAAAGAAAAAGAAAATCAACTTGATGCAGCCGAAGCCGCCTCGAGTGGCGTTCGCGGAGGAAAAGCGCCGGCCAGGGGTGGCTGAGAGAATTCAAGCTAGCTACACCAGTGTGGCGCCGTCTGCCACTGAGAACGGACGTGGGGACCCTATGACGCAGCGAGGCCCATCGCCCGCGCCACGCGCGCGCTTATACACGCAACTCGAGAGTTATCAGCCGAGGTATCATACGATTCGTGATAACAGTGATAAGAGAGTGGAGAGTGAGTGTAAGAGAAGGAAGGAGAAGAGGATTGTTGGATACCAGCCGCAGCCAGTTGTCAGGTGAGTGATTTAATTGATAAAGTTTGATATCAAATGTAGGGGTCATTGTGTTATTAATGTTGAGAATGTGACTAGATAGTAGCTCTTTTATATAGCTCGGCTAAAAATAGATGAAAAAGGAGGAAAATAGAACCACCGGAAAATTCTTGTTTTGCTAAATCCCGAGAGCAACCGTTTATTTAAGTACTTAGGTATTTGTAAATAAAGAAAAAAAATATTATTGATGTTGGTTTGAAAACATACACTCTGTTTTTTGACTGGTTTTACCCAAAAAAGTTTATACTGTTTAGATGAAACGATTAACTTGTATAAAACTTGTTTTGTTATTGAAAAAGTTTGATTATTATCTGATAGAAAGAAAGAAATTAAAAAAGAGAAAAATACCTTCGACTTTCTCACTCAAAAGTAAAAAAAAAAAGAATACGAGCAGTACATAGCAGTACATTTTTCTTAGAAATAGTTTAAAAGATTATTATGAAATACGTCCATAGATATATTTTCAAGAACTTGGAAGATAACTCAAATTTGGGTTAAGCTCGCCATTGTACATATAACTCATATATTTTTGCTATTTTATATGTATTGTTTTTCTTGTGCAATAAAAAATAAAGAATAACTAGAAAATTTTAACATTATACAAAACATTTTTCAAGAAAAAAAATTACGGTAAACACTTTCACAAAAAATTACTAAAAACCCTAATCTAAAATTCAAACAAATGCTTATCTTCCCCAAAGTATTATCCTCTACAGTGAGTGGTTTTAATCAACGCATACCTACCCTCCATGAAATATTGATAACATTTGAAATAGGTAGGCTAGCTCAGACGTACCCTTGAAATTAGACGGCGCAGTTAGTAATAACTAAACAAACGAGCTATGACAGGTTATCGCGCTATTATTTCTGCGTAAATTCTAAAGGGTAACTTTACAAGTGAAAGTCAAAGTGAAAAGAAATTCCAGTTTCTCTTTTGATTATTTAGTTATTGTTATTTACATTTTTTATACTTCCCCAGATTATCTTGCAGTAAGTAGTAACGCTTGAAATATTGATAACATTTGAAATAGGTAGACTAGCTCAGACGTACCCTTGAAATTAGACGGCGCAGTTAGTAATAACTAAACAAACGAGCTATGACAGGTTATCCTGCTATTGTTTCTGCGTAAATTCTAAAGGGTAACTTAACAAGTGAAAAGAAATTACAGTTTCTCCTTTGAGTATTAGTTATTGCTTTTTACAGTTTTTATACTTCCTCAGATTACCATACAGTATGTAGTAACGCTTGAAATATTGATAACATTTGAAATAGGTAGACTAGCTCAGACGTACCCTTGAAATTAGACGGCGGAGTTAGTAATTACTAAACAAACGAGCTATGACAGGTTATCCTGCTATTGTTTCTGCGTAAATTGTTAAGGGTAACTTAACAAGTCAAAGTCAAAGTGAAAAGAAATTCCAGTTTCTCCTTTGATTATTTAGTTATTGTTTGTTATTTACAGTTTTTATACTTCCCCAGATTATCTTGCAGTAAGTAGTAACGCATGAAATATTGATAACACTTGAAATAGGTAGACTAGCTCAGACGTACCCTTGAAATTAGACGGCACAGTTAGTAATAACTAAACAAACGAGCTATGACTGGTTATTTCGCTATTGTTTCTGCGTAAATTGTTTAGAGTAACTTCACAAGTGAAAGTAAAAGTGAAAAGAAATTCCAGTTTCTCCTTTGATTATTTAGTTATTGTTATTTACACTTTTTTTACTCCTCCAGATTATCATGCAGTAAGTAGTAACGCTTGAAATATTGATAACATTTAAAATAGGTAGACTAGCTCAGACGTACCCTTGAATTTAGACGCGGCGCAGTTAGTAATAACTAAACAAACGAGCTTTGACAGGTTATCCTGCTATAGTTTCTGCGTTAATTGTAAAGGTAACTTTACAAGGGAAAGTCTAAGTGAAAAGAGAATTAGTAAACGGAGTAAGTGAATGAATTTATTTTGAAATGAAATGACATGAAATTTTTTATTATGCAAGTCAAGTTTCAGACATAAGAATCACTTTTACATGTAATAAAGAATTACTTTTATATGTGTGCTTTACATATAAAATTTTTAAACTAGTTGGAGTCGGGATTTTCTACCTGACTACCTCTGAGAATAAACGCCAAACTCAGGGATCAAGCCTCCTTTTGTAGTCTAGGCAAAATAAAATTTAAAATGATTTCTAATTGATATGAATTCAAAATTATTTTATTTATACTGTTGGCGGTTTTTTTTTTGGTAGAGTAAATGAGACATGAATTTAAAAGATTTAAATAAGACATAGTAGGGTAAGTGCCTTTGATGTTCAAAGTTCAAAAGTCAAAATCCAAATCAATACATTTATTTCACTTAGACTATATGCAGGCACTTATGAATTGTCAAAGAGTTCTTGAGTTCCAATGTTGTTGCGTAAATAAAATTATTTAGTTCTGAATTAAATGAAAGACCAAAATATTACAAAAGTCTTTACTTTTATTGATGAATAATAACAATACTAACCAACATCATATACATTAGCAAAAAAGGCAAAAGCTTTTTTCTCAAATAGATAAGGCGCGAGCATTAATTACCACATTCTATCCGGTTTGGGGATTTCAGATTTACCGGATTACCTGAATCACTAAATTTATAAGTTCAGATTTCCTCACGATGTTTTCTACATGACTGACTATTAAAATTATCAAATCAAGTTTTCTACCTCAAATCAGCCCCGAACCGGAAAACCTCGTTTACAACATAATTTCATAATAAAATAAGAATACTCCTCAACTCTTTCCAACTCAAAGCTGAAAATTATTCAGAAAATTACATACAGATTGCCGACTTATAAGGTTGTAAGCAAAACATTTTACAGGAAACTTCAGAAAACTTTCACAAAAGATTTTTATCGACCCTCCTTTGTTAAAGTTGGTTAAAGTTACAAAAAGTTTTTAACGTTTTTCCAGCTCTTTCATAGTTTTTTCTTATTGCTTCATATTGTATAGTTTCGCGTTTTTATTTTTATTGTTTTAGAATTTTATGCGAACGTGTTTTTCGAGTTATTTTTCTAATTAATGTTTCTGGAAACTGGGAGAATCGCTTTGAAATAACTTTGATGGCAGTTTTGCAGAACTACTTATTTTATTCTTTAGATTAGTAATACATACAATGATATTGACCTATCTCAATAATTTTTCGTCCATTATCTTTCTATGAATTTGATATAGGTGCCGATTCTCTAGCGCACAAACTAACGTAAATTTAAGTAAAGTGCATCTTTCTCTTTCCATTTCTTAAAGAAAAGGACAGAAGATACATTTTAGTTTAATCCTGTCAAATTAGAAAGCGCCTGATGAAAATTGACGTATATTTAGACGCCATGTTTTTAAAATGCGTCTAAATTATCTATGGAGTCTCTAAATTTGACAGGACTTAACTAATATTTGATCTTCTGTCCTTTTCTTAATTAAACGGAAAGAGAAAGGTGCACTTAACTTAAATTTACGTTAGTTTGTGCACAAGAGAATCGGCACCATTGTTTTTACAGTGTTTCTTCAAAGCTGTTAAGTATGATCTAAGAAAATAACATCGTAATAAATATCAAGAAGAGAAATTCTCTGTAAGTGTGGGAACTGAAGAAAAACGTGGAATCTATTAGCATCGTGCCTTCCCGCGCCTGTTCATAGACATATTATAAATACTTTGTATGTAAACAACTTACATTAGCTTTCTAAACTTAATAGTTTTCGTTTTAACCCCCGACGTAAAAAGAGGGGTGAAAGTTTGACCGCTATGTGTTATTCTGTTTGTTTGTGGGACCGTATCTTTTAAACGGGTAAACCGATTTGGATGGAGTTTTTTGTTTAAAAAAAATAGGTTATTAAGATGGGCCGGAACCGAAACAGTTTTAAAATTTATTCTTCCCTAACAAGTAAACTTATTTGTTTGTTGTTTGTGAGAAGTAATCTCTCGATGTACAGAAATCTTATGTTCTTAAGAATCTACAATATTGACCAGTGCCGTTGTGCAAGTCCAATCTATGTTATAAAATTACATTCAAATCAGTTAAGTGGTTTAGCAGTCTTTCTGTCTTTCATAAACAGTGATATAGAAAAAACTGTCTTCTAATGACAAATAATTGATGATCCAGGTAAAGCGCTGTTATATAAGAATACACAAGAACATCAGCGAGTTCATCAAATAAAAATTCTAACAAAGTATTTTTTTTAAATTAGTATATAATTATGAAAATTTGCACAGCCGAAGCACTTAAACAATTTAGATTATATTTACATATCTCTGAAAATTAAAAATTTTCCAATAGTAAATCTGAATAAAAAAATAATCAGGCAATTTAACCTTCAAAACAGCCTCTTGACCTTTAAATATCTTCTAACAATCAACACACAATACAAATGAACCATTTTAATTTTCTACTCCTTTTAGAGGCATCTTTTGATAACCGTTACCATTAAGTCTTCAATAACTCGCTAGTAAATGCAGCCGGTAGCGCTCGTCATGGGATTGGTGCTGTATATGGTGCTATCATAATCCTCTTTACCATGTGTATGGTATGGTATTAGCACCAAATGGGGTGTTTGTATGTGTGTGTAATCGTGGGGCTTTGTAGAGTCTAATTTGGATCAAGTGAAACTAGGACCTTTAAATTGAGCTAGCGAATTCGGTTTTTGTAGGAACTTCATCCAGACATTACCTTTTACAGTTCACTACCCTATTTTTAAGTACTAATGAAAGTTTGTATGTATGTGTGTTTAAGTACATCTTACTGTGTGTTTGTTACTCTTTCACGCAAAAACTATTGAACACATTTTAATAAAATTTAACACTAATACACCTACATCGGATTAATACCGGCTACCAACTTCACGCTATAACCCATAGGAGCGAAGCAGTAACCAAAACCTAAAATAACACGAGTAAAACCGCGAGACCTAGCAATAACATCTACATTCATGATATGACTATCAAACGTCATTCAACTGTCACACATACATACTATATTATCTATTAAGATACTATCTTAATTACAGCATACAGCGTACGCATTAGATCATAGTTTCCCGCTCCACACTTGACCTGCTTAGAGCCTGCAGCCGCTTCAGCGCTGAATGTTCCAAATGACTCTTTAAAGCGCTTTGATAACTTTACAAAGGATGAATATTGTTTGTTTGTGACGTAAACGCCAGTTGAAACAAGCGCTTCAAATGATGAACTGAACCATATTGTTGCTAAGTTGTAGGAAACAGAGATGGAAAGTTGTCCTACATGAAAGGACTTTAAGTTTGAAGCTATAAGGTTGAGATTTCAACAGATGAGTCAAGTTGTCAGGAAAAATTGAATGAAAACATTGGAAGTGATTGACGAAATAGAACTAGAGACGAATGTATGGATGGATTTTTTTTCGGTTACGCCGCCTCGCAAATTGAATGTCGTTTTGTTTTTTTTAGCAATTGATGGGAGGTTTCGCCTTTTTGGAATGACGTTCAGTAGATTTATGAATGAATTAGCGTTGAAGGGATTTAGAAAGGATTATGAGTGAGTGGTCAGTTGGCGATTTTGAATATGGAATTGTTCTATATGTTGTGTTATGGTAGGGTATGATGAGTAGTAGTACACCTAAAAATTTAGTGGTCAATGATGTTATAAGTAAAAAAGTGTACATAGATTACCCAAACGAAATTCTATCTTCAAAAACGGCACACTAACGCACACATACATTACACGTCAAAGTAGGATGACATGATTGAAGTAGTGCGAGTGAAAAAGAGATAAACGTCAAATGTCAACGCGATACTCAGTATCATGTTTGTCAATTGGCAAACTTTTAATGTGCCACTTTTTGACTGCATATAACCTAATACACTTTTTTACTTATAACATCATTGTTAGTGGTAGTTTGTGTAAGAAAGCTGTTTAAAAGTAATAGATAGAAAATTTCAAATTTTATCATTACGCTAGCGGTTTCGTAACGCTACGTAATAACAAACTTAGCATACTCTTATTTTAGATTCCTGATGTAGTTTCAGTTAGCAGTGGAGGTCAGAGTACACAATGTAAAAAATGTACATTATAACCATTTTCATCTATCTAGCAGATTAAAAAACCGGCCAAGTGCGAGTCGGACTCGCTCATGAAAGGTTCCGTAGCAGCAAGTAACATAATATAAAGTTCTTGTTATATTTGAGTTGATTGAATGAAAGGTAAATTACGATATACGGTTTATGACGTATTAAAAAAAACTATTTACTAGATCTCGTTCAAACCAATTTTCGGTGGAAGTTTACATGGTAATGTACATCATATATTTTTTTTTGATTTATCATACTCTTATTTTGGAAGTTACAGGGGGGGGACCAACATTTTACCACTTTGAAAGTGTCTCTCGCGCAAACTATTCAGTTTAGAGAAAAATAATATTAGAAACCTCAATATCATTTTTGAAGACCTATCCATAGATACCCCACACATAAGGGTATGATGAAAAAAAAATTTTTGAGTTTAAGTTCTATGTATGGGTACCCCCAAAATTTTTTATTTATTTTCTATTTTTGTATCAGAATCTTAATGCGGTTCACAGAATACATCCACTCAGCAAGTTTCAACAGAATAGCTCTTATAGTTTCGGAAAAAAATGGCTGTGACATACAGACGGACAGACAGACAGACAGACGGACAGACAGACAGACAGACATGACGAATCTATAAGGGTTCCGTTTTTGCCATTTGGCTACGGAATCCTAAAAATGAAGAAACTAGCTTTCATGCCCATTTCACACGAGGGCAGAACAGTGGGCAAAAAAGTACTGCTACTGTTTGAACGCACAGAACAGGACAATACCGTTCTGTGCGTTCAAACAGTAGCAGTACTGTTCTGCCCACTGTTCTGCCTCACTGTTCTGCCCTCGTGTGAAATGGGCATTAGTCTGACCTGAGGGCAGATTGTCAAATGTTTGGAATTGAAATAAGCTTTCGCTAAACAATTTGACATCTCCATACATTTGTCAATCTATTTGTTTTCGCTATCTATTTTACAATGTCACTTGTCTAGGGGGGCTGATGCAGCCAAAACCAGTATCTTAAACCTACGACCACACGTTATTCGAGACACAATAGTAGCGCGACAGCCGGCTGTTACTTGGTCGTCAAAATTTTAAAAGAATGCAGTTTCATATTCATACTTGGAGATAATCCATAAAACCTCTTTACCAAAGTGTATAATTACTTATATTTGCTTTTGTTTTTACATAAAATGCATTAATTTTACGGCCAGTAACACCGTTCGTGACCGCAAACCTCGGGTGTAAAGAGATGTCGGGTTTTTTATACGTTTCATGTTAATTAACAACGATATTTAACACCCAGACGCAGGCGAAACTAAGGTGCATTACTAGTATTTTATGCACTTAAAATTCGTGTCTGTAGATTGTAAGTTAAGCACGTGAAAATAACGAAGTTGTAATAGGGTTGTGCTTAATTGCACGCGATTTGTTAGTTGTTTTAATTTTTGTGATACTCGTTTTGTTAAGTAATGGATTAAAGATTAGGGTTTACGATATTTAAATAATACTTTATTATAACTTTGTTGGGGTGTTAGTCCAATTGGACCTCCAAATAATTTCATTAACTCTTGCCAGCCCATGACATTCTTCTAATATGGTAAAAAGTCTGGTTTGTTTTCTCCGGATTCATAATATTTATTTTTGATGGACTTAAAAACATAATAACGCGATGTCTAACCCGAAAATCGAAACCTAGATTTCTTGCTCAGCAGTTGTGGTTGATATCACTTGACCAATGATTTTAATTGCCTTTTTAAACAAGTTCTTTACCATACCTTAAATATTGACAGGAAATTTCATTATATTATAAATTAAATATAGTCGGTTTGTCCAAGTTGTTGGACAGACTTGGACAGACTACAGACAGTTTAATTTCACACTCAATTTGCGAGCTGAAAATTGGGTATCTATCTACTTCAGCTGTTCCGTCCTGAAATATATAATGAATTTAAATAATATATTTTTGGCGAGGGTATTTTTAAGGAAAACTCCGTTTGACTGAAATGATCAAAATATTATTGAACCTAGTTAATAATTTTCTGATGGCTTTTAACTTTAAATGTTCTCGATAAATAAGTTCGAAAACCTATGACTATTTTTATTGTAGATTTATGTAAAGTGTTTTTTTTTTGTAATTAGTATATTATGGGATGTGTTATCTTTATGTGATACTTGTAAAAAAAAAAGATTGTTTGTTTTAGTTTTCCTGAGGTTAGCGTTAGGTTACAAAACGCATCATCTATCTGTATGTATTTAAGTCCAAAACTGCATGTGTTTAAGTTCGAATGAATGGGATTCAAGTTATAAACTTGAATTCTATTCATTCGGGATATATGACCACTTTTAACGTTTGTATTCTGTCCAATTTTAACATTGTTCATCTGAAAACGACGGTCTATCCTCAATACTAAAATTGGAGCCAAATTGAACACTTTATAAGAAAAAACAGACTGAAATTGGTCTCTTTATGTGCCAATAACCATTGATAACACTGCCAATTGGCACATAACACTTCTTACGTGCCTATTGGCTGTACAGTCGTGGGAAAGATGAACTGATACAGCATTTTAAGGGTTGATAAAAGATCATTCCTTAATTCTTGATTGCTGATTGATTTATAGTCTTTTTCAGGATATAGTAATCATTTTGCTTATAAATAAGCTTTCGATAAACAATGAGCGTACGTATAGTATCAGAATATTGAAACTTATGTACCTTTACCAGTCACCAACAGTAACATATTCGCATACTTGAGTAGTTATAATTATCTACCATCGTCTACCAGGTTCGAAAAGGGTAGGGGCTTGGGGCCACTGCTGTAGAACGACGATCACCACTCGGTGAAGCATGGTGCAAATCGTCAGCGTTACCTACCATGCTGATGAAACGATAGTGACAGCGCAGGGAACGACGCACCAGTAAGCGGCCATATTGGCCACTGTGAGGTAAGGTCTGGAGATTGCTCTGTTGGCCATTTGTATTCATGGACCTCAAAACATCACTTCGCCCGGACCAGAAGAGCGACTGGGTGCTGGAGAGTTAGAACGTTATCGTTATCGAAATAAATTTGGCCTTTCTTTCAAATTGGATCAAACTGCACACGGTGTGCATAGATCGCGGACAAACAACATGACGCGTAATTTATAGGTATATGTTAAGATTATGCAGTTTAATATTATTCGCTTTTGAAAGACAACCTATTAACTCCACCATATTATCACAAGACATTCAAGACAAGAAGAACGTCAAACTTTTCCTCATGAAACATTTCACCATAAAATTACTAGTAATAATATTCTACACAAAGACGCGGAACTAACTAGACATCTCTTAGATACCTCTGATATAATGTTCCATTATTCTGGAGGCGTTTACTGAACAATAAACGATGGAAAAGTATCGGTGAAGAGCTTTTAATGACGTGAGGTGTAAGATGGGTCTCTGAACTGAACTGTTTGGGGTCTTAGAATAGTATTGAGGTTATGAACAACCACTTAAGTACTAAGGGTCCGCTAATATTCATAAATTGCATTAGAATGGGCCATCTTTGACATTTTCAATCGATATTAATGTATAAGATTTTTTTAACAAATAATTTTCTTTAGACCTAGTGATTTTGTAGCCCACTTGCTTTCGCCCGCGGCTTCGCCCGCGTGAAGGTTTAAACCTCCATCACCTATTTAACCCTTTTAGTGTTATAATTTTCAAAAATTCCTTTCTTAGTGGTAATCTCCTCTTTACAAAGAAAGCTGTAAGCTTCATGTCTCTAGGACTAGCGCTTTGGGCTGTGCGTATCATTCAGTCAGTTTCACATTTTATGTACATTATATAGATAGCACTGGAATAATATATATTCATCATAATTTAAAAAAGAAACGACTTCCAAATGAACTTTCAAAAGTTCTAAAGCCCATACAAATGCTATAGTACAAATCATGCGAAGACCATGTTCTTCAAAAAGTAACTTACGGAATTTTTACGTGTAATATTAAATTGTTTTAAAGCTGGGCAGCAAAAGAGTCCGATTAGGTTACAAGTATTAGCGTACAAATAACCAAGACCACCTTCAAAATAACCACCTTCAAAACCTTTGTAAAATTACAACCAAAAATTAATTTCGTTCCCGATTAAAAAAGGTCGGCCAACTTTAATCTTTTAGCCACACAATATTTTACTCAGTCTCGTCACCCCGTCATGTTACGAAAGATTTTCAAACTCCATTGTGCCCGCCCTCACGTGCCTATATCATAATGGTTCATTCCCTTTCAAAGGCTCTCCATCGAAATTAACAAAGTTTAATGAATTGCGACGTCAAATTCTTTCGACTTTTTAAAGATTTCCTGTGTGTATTTAATATTTGACGAAAGTCTTGCGGTTCGTGTTTAGGCTCTTTGTATCTCTTTGATTCTTCTCTCTAGGGATGGGAAGAATTGTGAGGGATTTTGGGAAATTGGTAGGTAAAGTAAAACTCGTATACGTTTTTTAGGGTTCCGTAGCCAAATGGCAAAAACGGAACCCTTATAGATTCGTCATGTCTGTCTGTCTGTCTGTCCGTCTGTATGTCACAGCCATTTTTTTCCGAAACTATAAGAGCTATACTGTCGAAACTTGCTGAGTGGATGTATTCTGTGAACCGCATTAAGATTCTGATACAAAAATAGAAAATAAATAAAAAATTATGGGGGTCCCCATACATAGAACTTAAACTCAATTTTTTTTTTCATCATACCCATATGTGTGGGGTATCTATGGATAGGTCTTCAAAAATGATATTGAGGTTTTTAATATCATTTTTCTCTAAACTGAATAGTTTGCGCGAGAGACACTTTCAAAGTGGTAAAATGTTGGTCCCCCCCCCCCTGTAACTTCCAAAATAAGAGAATGATAAATCAAAAAAAAATATATGATGTACATTACCATGTAAATTTCCACCGAAAATTGGTTTGAACGAGATCTAGTAAATAGTTTATTTTTTAATACGTCATAAACCGTATATCGTAATTTACCTTTCATTCAATCAACTCAAATCTACGGAACCCTTCATGAGCGAGTCCGACTCGCTCTTGGCCGGTTTTTTTTTATTTCGAACTAGCTTTTACCCGCATCTTGTTAGGTCTTTGGTTACTGTTAACTGTCAGTTTGGTACTGCTCTTGTAAGCCAAAGCGTGATGTTATATTTTATAACTAAAACTCTCACAAACAATGTGGCTTTCTATTGGTAAAAGAATTTGCAAAATTGTCCAGCGGATCTAGATATTACTTCTTACAACCTCATAAACTTTACCTCTTTATAATTTACAAGTTCTTCCGCGTGGAATAATAGTTCCCATTCCCTGGGGATTTCCGGGATGAAAACTATCCTATGTCCTTTCTCGGATCCCAGACTATATCTGTACTAAATTTCATTTAAATCGGTCCAGTGGTTCCGTGAAGAAGAGACAGACAGAGTTACTTTCGCATTTATAATATTAGTATGGATATAAATTGGTAAACTGACTGGTTGTTGTTGACCAGTCATGGGTAGCCACTTCGTTTTGGAAAAGCAGGGGTCGCTTTTCAAGGTAAAATAAACAAATTTCTAACATCCAGCTAGTATTTGTAAATATGAGCAAGCAAAAGAAGAGTTCAATATAAAACATTGATATTCAGCTGGATTCGGTTAGACTAAGAACCGGACCTAACAAAAAGGCTTTTAAAGATAGATTCAAACAATACACCACAAACAGTAAATAACAACGAGTCAAATCTTCAGCTAATGTATTAGATTTATACGTATTTATTGGACATAAACGGCAATTTATATCGGATAAAGAGTGGTTCACTTATAATGCCGTAAATCGTTCATAATCACGCCACGAGTGTCGATTTATGAAGTCGCCCGCAGAGGTCGCTTTACATAATTCTTGTTTTTGAAAACATACGGAAGGTTATGTTGGAGCGGTACCGTTGGTGAGGCGCAGAGAGAATTCAATCTTCTTTATTTTATTTTTTATTTTATTTATTTAGTCTACTGTGGTTGAAATAACTTTAGAATTATAATCAAAGCTGAATAATTTGTTTAGTTGATCAAGCTAATCGCATTACTGGTTCCAATCGTTTTTTTTTAGTGGAGAGCTATTTATTTATTTTTTTAAAATGAGGCTAACGAGATATTATTTTTTTTTGGTTATTTGCGGAACTAATCATTGGATTGACCTACGGGAGCGGTGCAATAACCAAACACTCGGGGATTCAGGATGGGACAACTAGTTACGATTTCTGCTAGAATATTTTACGTTTGCAAGTCTAAGTTTAGACAGGCCTTGAACATAAATAATGAAAACATGGTTGTTGATTGTCGTTGTTGTGTTTTTTAAATTTATTTGTTGTTGTAATTAACCTTTTTCCGTATTACCGGAGACCGGACATAATAATCTCCGTTCCACTAAATATTCCATGAAATACGCTCTAGGTACCATTAATAGCATCACGAATAAATACTAGACATTACATAACATTATATTCTAATGAATTATTAATAACATTATATCCATGTTCATTCATAATGCACTACGTCGTCCTAGCATTGATTGACATGACATTTACTGCGAAAATTAACTCCATCCCGTCTGCTTTGACGGGGAACAAAATGCTTTTGAATGAATGGCTTTGATACTATGAACCATCAGTTCAGTAATTATTAGAATTGCATATCTGCATAATTATAATTAATGCCGTACTGTTAAGTACACTACACACTTTATGAAATTGATGATAGTGCCATACATCGGTTAATTGTTCAGATTTATTCAATAGTAAGTATGATGTATTTTAAAGATATCGTTTTCTGGATATGGTGAATATGAAAACTTCTTAATATCTTGATGATAATGATAATTCATCACCCATTTAAAAATAAGCCAACCATAGTATTCTCAGCATACTTATTCTGCACTTTTCTGCTTCAATTTAGCCTTTTCCCACCTATGATATCGTCGGCTTTCAGTCTTATCGTATACATCTGAATATCAGTGTTTTTTAGAGGGCAACTTTCTATCTGATCTCCACATCCCGGTTACTAAATAATACTATAATCTGAGAGACTAGTTCTTCAGACTTTTAGATCTTTGACTTCTAGTAATGATTTATCTATTGCTAATCATTGTAACTCCTAAAAATCAAAGTCAAAAGTGGCGATCAAAAAAGGATCGCACGCAATTAAGGTCGCAGAGACCTGGAAAAACAATTGAACCGTCTTAAAACTCTCAAAGAGTTTAACTCATACTTCACTAGCTAGCCACGTGCCCGCACCAAATATTCGCGGCCCCTGTATCCCCGCACAAAAGGTTTCATGAGAAGACAATTTCGCCGTCGGGTCGTCGTTGTAAATTTCCCGTAATAATACGTCCACGGGACGTTTGGCTACCTTTCCAAAGTAACTTCGTGATTTCTTTGTAAAACCATTCAAAATTTATGAAAGTGACTGTCAAATTATACTCTCCGAAAGGTTAATAATGCATAAAGAGGCTTATGGTAATGTGTCATTTTTTTAAAATTGTTCCGTAAGGCTCCTTCGGTAATAATGGTTTGGACATCAATAACCGTGTTTTGAAACCCGTTTTGTATTGACTGCGCATAATTTATGGCTTTTGAGTATTCTTTGTGGAAGAATTTATAGGCGTTTCATACAATTCTGTATAAAATAGGTGACTGTTTGTAATATTACGGTGATATAATCCTGTTAAACTCCATTTTACAAAAATATTATTGTCCCTAAGGGGACAATGTCCCGTAAAAATGAAAATTGGTAAAAAAGTTACTGGTTTTAATGATGTAGATAATGTAATGTACGGAAAAAATAAAATCGTGTAATCATAGCTGTAATCATAATAGTCAATTATAATGAATCCAAAGAATTTATAAAACAAACTTCTCCCAACAAAATCTAAAATTAGACTAAACTTCGTCAAAAGCTCGCAAGTCTTGACAAAACTCTAGAGAAAATCACCAAAATTTAGCCTAGAGGCTAATAAGCAGCCCAAATTCGTTAGCCGTAATAAAATAGATAATCCTGCTAGGGTTCGTGAAGTAATTAAAAAAGTTTAATTGCATGTTATAAGATGGGCTTCGTTCAGTTAATTTCGTTTAACAAACCGCTGTCTCATTGAGGTTTGTTCGACGTATTTTTATACATAGATATATTGGCCGCGTTGTCTGCTTCTTTGTTTTAATATCGTATGTGAGCACCAGTGGAGGATACGATTTTTCTTCTTTGTTTTATTAAATTTTATTTGTTTAACTAGATCAATTTTTCCTTCTTTGTGTGGAAAAACGTACAGAAAAATAGTATTTTTTTTTAACTTTATTTTTTGCTTTGGCTTCGGTTGCAGAATATGTATGAAGTATTATTTTGAATCATAATAAATTTAGTATTTTATTCACACAACAGTTAGCAAAACAAACACACAATTTTATACGACATCTAGCCATCCGGCCATACATCATAATGGCCAATAGAATCCCTAATGTAAATACTATCGAACGGAGCATCAATTAATTAGGATGTCTATTTACGCTCTCTGATTGACGTGACAGCGTCCGAGAGGGACACCTGATCGGAATCGATATGTCGGTAATAGTGGGTTTCGAATGACGGACATAGCCGCTTCCTGCGATGCCACAAAGGATTTGAGTGTGTGGTTGTGTATAAGGCCTGTTTCATACGTGCCACAATCAGACCACACAACGCTGTTTCTTTTTCTATTGCTGGTCACAATCAGACAATAACACACGACAGTGTTTTTTGATTGGTCGTCGTTAAGAAATTATTTGCCTAGCCACGTCTAGCCACGTACTAAAATAAAATATCAAAAAACAACGTAGGTATTAAATAACTTAATACCGTGTTTCTTTTCTCCATTGCTGACCACAATCGGACAACACAAGTTAATATTCATTTTTTTTTTATTGGTAGTTGGCAAGTAATTTTCTGTCTACAACTTAGTTTAGTCAAAATACAATTTTACTGCAACATTACTTTTGCACAACCTTACTTGTAAAACAATACATAAATTTCATTGAGACAGACCATGGTTTGCCCTTTATAAGAACCCTTTAAATGCTCAACTTGCAAAATATGACATTAAAAAGTTAATAGCTTCAGGAGTAGTGTCTCAACGTCTTGCTAGGTTTATCTCAGTCGTAAGACGTTGAGCTCTTACTCATTTGAACACCTAAGTACGCCACTGTGTTGTTATGCCACATCGTAACCACAACGCGACTTCCAATAAGACCGTGATGTTCTCGCGACTTATCGTAAAGACGCGTTCTCTTTATGATAAATTGGCCTGTAGTTACCACAACGAAACTACAAAAGACTGCAGGGACGCTAACACCACGGCACGATGCTCAACCACTCTTTGTTGCACAACCACGTTGTGGCGTAGTTGAAGTCCGTGTGAATAGGCCCTAACAATTATTAGTTGCTTGAATGAGTAATATATTTTATTGTTCTTGGTATTATTGGTAGTTGAGTTGAAATTAGTATTCAATTTAATTTGCATTTTTTAATGCTTATCAATCTTGATTTAAGTAAAATAGATGTATCATGTTTTTTTTTTGAAGAATTTGTTGAATTTAAATTATTTTGGACATAACTGATATGGATGAATGCTTATGTCAGTTTGAAACCGCCTATTCAACTTGAGCAAGCTTGAAATCAATACTCGTACATTCTCTAAATGAGATGACGTCTATGCTCTACTTAATAGAAGCTAGAATAATTTTAATACATTCCGAAAACGCCAAAAACAAAACTGTTACACCACATAATATTATTACACCCTATTTGATTTACATAACCAATAAATTACACCCGCAAAACGCAGACACATAAATTGTTATGCGAGACAAAATATCCACCAAAAATATTATATTATCCACATTACTCAAAATCATAGTATCGAAGCCGAGAAATAATTCTCCATTCTTGTGACGGAAATAATTCTCCATTCTTGTGACGAAAACAAATATAACCTACTTTTATTCATCGGCTGCTTAAGATTACCCGAAAGGAAAACTTTTATGGGGACCTACAAGTTGGACTGGTTTTCCCGTTCCCTACTTTGAGAGAAAACCCTGCCCCATGCCATAGAAGGGAAAAAGCATACATTTTTAATGTATATTTCAAAGTAACTGGTTTTATGGAAAAAATCTCAAACGGAATGAAAGAGTAGGATTATGAGAACTGAATGTTTTTTTTTTGCTATATTTTTATTATAGTTTAGTGAAGTTCCTAGGAACTGTGAGATTTAGATATTTTTTTTTACTACCGGTTTGTGGGGTAAGAAAATTGATAGTATACTTACTTGGTGTCAAGTGGTCACTGCTACTTAAAGACATTTGTATTACGTGGCGCCTTACAGATACGTCCCCACAGTTAAATCGTTTCTCCGGGACTGGTCGAGCTTCATTTGCACGGCGGCGCTGGCGAACTCTATACTGGCTTTCAGGAGTTGCAGTGGTTGGTAATAGTGTAGTGTGTATTGTACCAAAAAAAAAGATGCGCTCCCAGAGACAAAACAAAAAAACGTATACTTTACGCGGTTGTACAATTATTTGTGAAATAGGATGTTTAGGTATCCCCAAACTATTTAACGTTGGTAGTTTTATTATGCAAGGTCGGGTAATACGTTTTATACGGAAGCGCACTTTCGCTGTTAAATGATTTATGCGTTTAGTCATTCACTGTTTCACTTTTAGAAGTCTCGTCTCGCATTCAGTTAAAGTTTCCTTATTAGTAAAGACATGTCAACTATTTTCACAGTATATTGTTTTTAATAAACAAAAATTCATATAGTATCCATAAAGTAAAATGTAGTTCCAAATACGAACATACAAAGGATTCGTTATTATATATTTATAACCTGCATTAGGTTATTTATTTATTTATTTCTAAAGAACAATACAAGCTAACAGTTACCCAAAACGCTTATATGTTATGCTACAATTCAATAAGAACATGAAATAAAATTACCTATACATAAATTAAAACACAATTAAATAAAAATAAGTCACAATACAATACTAGATTAGATAAAAAATTTGAATTAAATTATCGTAAATTATAACATGTAAACACTAATATTAATAATACAAATAAAAAAAAAACAAAACATGGCGCAATAAAATTAATAAATTAATTAAACAAAAACAAGTCAAGACTATCATAATTATTTTAATTCAAATAGTTATACAAATCGCACTCTATTTTTGTATGTATACGTAAGTGATTTTTAACAACAATCATTTAAAACAAATTATCTTACGTAGTTGTTCAAAGCTAATACTAAAAGCTAATTCTATTTAAATGAAATACTTAACCCTTCTGAAACATAGGTCTAGGCTTACAACCTAAGAAACTTCCTAATTTTCCAGCCGCCTAAACAGGCGTCAAACTCGAAAAGTAATTAGTGAACCAAAAAGCCAGATCTGTGAGTGATTCCCAAAAGAAACATTTCAGCGAAGTTTCAGTGACAAGTGGAACCTAACGATAAATCAACGGAACAAAGTCGAAGCAAGAAAAACTTAACTAATGGCTTCCCTTCTGATTGAGGTGAAGATTTTTAAATTTTAGACAAATTAAAACCTTCACCTTGTGATTTTAGGCATCCTTTTTGACTTAGATTCGGTTACGTAATGTCTGTTTACTTGTAGATGGGGTTAAAAACTATGGTGGCAGATGCAATGCAGAGAAAAAATATATAGAATGAATAAATATGATTAAAAAAAAGTTACAAAAAGATGAATATTTATTAACCTTTCGACGACAAAGCGACAGCCGGCTGTCCCGTTGCTATTCTCTTTCTAATGTGTCTTAAATTACGTATGTTCGAAAGTTTAATCATAATAAAACTAATATACAGACGTTTGAACGTCTTCCTAGCCTTTTCCTCACTTAGTAAGGGTCAGCTTTGAGTCTAACCAGATCCAGCTCGAAACCAGCGTCTAACATGAAACGACTGCCGATCAGACCTCCACCAACCCAGTTACTAGGTTAACCCTTCAACGACCAAGCGACAGCCGACTGCCGGACTGCTATTGTCTTTATATTGTATCTCAAATCACTTGTGTTCGAAGGTGTAAACGATACTCTTTGGTTTTTAAAAAGAAAACGATACTCCAAGGTTTGACAAATCCCAACAGGGCCAACGCCTGCCGGGGTTGCGGAATGTTTATAATAGTTACCGTGACCCTGGAACATAAAGGGCAATCGAAGGAACATGAGTGGGTTTTAGTCAGTAAGAGTCTGACACGCCCTCCCGCCGCACCCAGGACGGGAGGAGTCATTGGATGATTTACCACTCACCAAAAAAAAAAAAAGTTTGACAAATTGTCAGACTTTCAGGCCTTTTAGAAATAAGTATTATAATGGGTACGTATCAAAATCCCGAAAGTTCATAATACCTATGATTGAAATACCGACGTCCAAAACACCGAAATACAAAATACCGAAAGTTTTAAATGCCGATAGTCGTTATATCGAAACCCAAAATACCGATGTTCAAATGCCCAAAAGGACGAAATCCCGAAAGGACGAAATACCGATGGATGAAATCTCAAATTCTGTCCCAATCAAATAATATTGTTGGTTAAAAAATTCATATGCTGTGCAACAAAAGCTAGTGACAGAACCGAATTGCTGCAAAACCGACTCACCGTAGTCTTGTTTGTCCTACCCCTAGAGTGTTATTTAAAATCGTGCAGGCGCGTAGGGACGAGGCGGCCCGCGGGTTGAGGAGCAGGCGGCTGCGAGCGTGCCGCCGCGGCTGAGGCTGGCCGGCGAAGCCGGCCAACAAGCCGATGCTGCGGTGGTGAGCGAAGCCGTCACAGAAACCCTGCCTGCTGCATGTTGCATGCTTGCTTGAATGAGAGACCGACAGATAATATCATCTTATATATAAAATTCTCGTGTCACAATGTTAGTTACCTTACTCCTCCCAAACGGCTATACCGATTTTTACCAAATTTTGTATGCATATTCAGTAGGTCGGCTACTATGTATTTTTTTTTACCAATTCAATTTCGGGATTTTGTACTTCGGGATTTTAAACTTCGGGATTTTAAACTTTCGGGCAAATGAACTTTCGGGATTTAAAACTTTCGACCAAACAACCATTCGGCGTTTCAATTATCGGGATTTCGTCCACCGGTATTTTAAAAATTCGGTCTTTTAAAATTCGGGATTTTGATACGTACCCATTATAATAGCACTTCCTTACAAAAGCTTGTCTACGTTAGTTGCTAAGTCATCATCATCTCCCTAGCCTTTTCCCACCTGTGTTGGAGTCGGCTGCCAGCCTAAACGGACTCAGCTGGATACCGGTGTTTTACGTTATTTGCTAAGTAAATTTTATTAATCTCCCTTCCTTTACAAAGACTCTTCGACGTTATTTGCTAAGTACAGTGTATTTATCTCGCCCTGAGTTATTTTTTAAACATGTCATTTGTCAGAGTATCTCTACCAATCTACGCATACTATAGACATGAAACGCAATACAATCATTCACGTAAGGGGTCCAAAGTATATCAAAGTACATATATATAATGCTGCCATCAGACTTCAAACGTTTGCACTCGGTTGTAATGAGAGTACTCTGTGGCATGGCGGTAAATTAAAAATATTTTCAAATTGCAACCCAGTGGTGCGATTGTACCGAAAGTTGTGGTGTTTAATGTGGGTTGGAATTTTAAAGTTTAAAGGATGACTTAGTAATTGGTGAACGATTTGTAAAAACAAGGTTGTACTCATGAATTAATTGGTCAATTATTTCATTAAAGAAAAAATACCTTTTTTTTTGGTGAGTGGTAAATCATCCAATGACTGCTCCCGTCCTGGGTGCGGCGGAGGGCGTGTCAGACTCTTACTGACTAAAACCCACTCATGTTCCTTCGATTGCCCTTTATGTTCCAGGGTCATGGTAACCACTATTGTAGTACAGAAACTAAGGTTGATGTTTTCCTGTTGGTATTTTTTTTTTGAAGGCAAGATACCGCATAACTTTGTGGTAGATCTCTTAAGCCTATCTACAGCACAAGTTTCAATACTTTTATGTATAAAAAAAATATAGACGTAATCATTTTAAACTTTCGTTAAAACAAATGTAGGTAAGAAATTCCTTTCTTGCGTGCTATGGAAGCATGTACTTAGAGCTACCAATTAATGAATAACTAAGGAAATTGTAGCGTAATTACATCGTGTTTACTTAACTGATTGACATACACATAAAACACTATTAATTTTTAATCCTTTAAACACACGTAATTTGAGACAAAAGCAGCCCGACAGCTGGCTGTCGGTTGGTCGTTGAATGGATGGTAAGGATTATACATATATTTATACTAGCTGTCTTCCACGGTTATATTCGCTTGTTTGGTAACTCCCGTAGATAGGTATGTTATTTAGTCTTTCTCTATAAGTGCCTCCATGCAACACAAAAAGAATGTTTCAATTCAGACCACTTACGCAGTTCCTGAGATTAATTTGGATGTTCACACTATTATATTACAGAATTTGACAACTAATTGTTAGTAAAAAGTCTTCATTGAAATTGAGCACAACCACAGGCACTAATTAATTTATTCCGGTACACAAAATACCGAATCTTGACCTCCATACTACCGGCTAACATTGTTTTAGGCGCTTTAGGTACACCGCGGCCATTTAATGTACTCTCGACCACGTAACACGAGTACATCTATACGAGTACATTTTATACTGGTACATTTTATACGAGTACATTTTATACACGTGTCGTACGAGTATATTTGTCGTGACGTTCGTACGAATTTAGCCGATTTTTATTTCACCAAAGGCGGTATTTAAGCCGCGTTTAATTGCAAAAGTTTATTTTTTATTTTAATACAAAATTTTTCGGTAAAAATGTTAATGGCTCAGTTACGTTTCACGTGTTATGTTGAAAATGTATTTTTAAAAGGCCTTTACGAGTAATTTTAGTGGCTTTTACGACTCGGTTGGCGATTGGTGGCTGCGTTGCGTTGGTTTGATTCTCACACGTAGTCGCTGGTTCAATGGGGATTTTTCAGGATTTTATTAAGTGTCAGTACATATTTAACGGTATCAGTTAATGCAAAGGTACCCCCTTATTGGGCTAATTTGACCGGACTACAATGTGTCAAGTGCCTATGCCTAAGCTACATTTGAGACTTCACATGAAGACTGTCCCAATTATAACACACTCGGCTCCGCATGACAGCTTATCAGTGATATCAAATGGCACATTTCAACAGCAGCCAAAAAAAAAAATCGCATAGCAATTGATTTTGGCGGACTAATCTAATATTTATCTTTTGCCTTTTTGTTAATAAAAAGGTAAGATAAAGATGCACTGAACTAAAATTTTGTTTAGTTTGTGAACAATAGAATCGGCGCCGATACCTGCATGTACCGCCTTTATTACTGCTTGGGAAATTATTTCCTGCCAAGTAACAATTTCAATCACCTCATTAGCTATTATTGCCGATCCAACAGAAAAAACCACTTTTATGGTTTTCTTCAATGATGTTATAAGTAAAAAAGTGTAGATAGGTTATATGCAGTCAAAAAGTGGCACATGAAAAGTTTGCGAATTGGCAAACATGATACTGAGTACCGCATTGACATTTGACGTTTATTTCCTTTTTACTCGCACTACTTCAATCATGTCATCCTACTTTGACGTGTAATGTATGATTGCGTTAGTGTGCCGTTTTTGAAGATAGAATTTCGTTTGGGTAACCTATCTACGCTTTTTTACTTATAACATCATTGGTTTTCTTATTTTAATATTTCAATTAAACGAAGAAAATGTAATAACCAAACTTCTCATCTAAAATGAACCTTTACGAAGTTGCTTTGTAAATAAAACCCAGATTAACTTACAAAGATTTCTGGCGTTACTCAAACATAACAACTCACTCAAACCTCAATACACAGCCTTAGAACCTTCTCGAAATCGTCTCAAATTTGACTTAAAGTTTCGTTTATCTTAACCTTAAAACGGGTATTTATAGGAAGCTTGCTTTCCTACGCGGATTCAGCCGCGTTAGGTTTAATATTTTGGAACATCAGACGCGGTTATCTGATCCTAAACTAAGGTAAGACAAATGATATGCTTTCTTATATAATTTATAAAACCATACGTTATTCGTACTAATATTAAAAATGCGAAAGTAGCTCTGTCTGTCTGTCTGTCTCTTCCTCACGCCTAAACTAATGAACCGATTTGAATGAAATTTGGTACAGATATAGTTTGAGACCCGAGAAAGGACATAGGATAGTTTTCATCCCGGAAATCCTCCGGGACCGGGAACTATTATTCCACACGGATGAAGTCGCGGGCAAAAGCTAGTTTGCACCCATACCTGAAACAATTATTAGACAGACAACTAATATACATACTTATTATGTACTCATATAATTTATAAGTACAAATGCTACTACTATAAATAAATTTTCTCAAAAAATGCCTTAGATAAAGACCGAACCTCTGCCATAGCAGTCTGGGTCTCTAACTACTAGACCTACAGATCATATTAGCTTGGATCTCTGCTCTACTCCCTTGGATAATAGCATGATGTTATAAAGCATTTCTCTGAGACATAAGCAATATTAAGATAAAATTTCAACAAACATCCATACATTTTTAGTTCCATCCATACAGTTTCCGTACTAATATTATAAATGCGAAAGTAACTCTGTCTGTCTGTCTTTCTGTCTGTCTGTCTGTCTGTCTCTTCTTCACGCCTAAACCACTGAACCGATTTGAATGAAATTTGGTACAGATATAGTCTGGGACCCGAGAAAGGACATAGGATAGTTTTCATCCCGGAAATCCCCCGGGAACGGGAACTATTATTCAACGCGGACGAAGTCGCGGGCAAAAGCTAGTTTATAATATGAGTACGATTATAATATTAGTACGATTATAATATTCAACGCGGACGAAGTCGCGGGCAAAAGCTAGTTTATAATATTAGTACGATTATAATATTAGTACGATTATAATATTAGTAGAATTTTCTTGGAAAACCAAATACCTACGTTAAAACAAATCCAGTAACAATATATAGGGTCAAATCTCCACGTACATTGGAAGTTAATTCCATCGGTTTTTCCCAATAAAACTTTGGTAATACAGTTTTGTAGGAGCGACGTTTGTGTGTTAATACACGAACTGTTTCTTGCTGCTCGTCTACTTTATTTGCATTTATATCGTTTCTGAGAGGGTACTAGTGGTTATAAAGTTCTGTTGGATGTCTATAGTCATGTTAAAAAGAGGATAGTTTGTTTGTGGACAAACGCTAAAACAGTTTAAAAAAGAACATCAATGCACTTTTGTAGAGAGTAACTTAGGCTCACTTTCGAACTTACAACCTCTTGCGTAAGAGGCGGGCGCCTTACCCACTAAGCCATCACGACATTTCGACAAGACGAGAATCCAGGTACCAATGTGACTTTTTCAATTCATATGTACTTTCTAAAGTTTATCTTGGACATCACAGACATCGGTGAAGGAAAACATTGTGAGGAAACCTGGGTTTGTTAATAGTGAGTCCGAAATTTCCGATCCTCCTTGAGCAAGTGTGGTGATCAATGCTCGTGCCTTCTCTGTATGAGAAGAGGCCTTTGCCCAGCAGTGGGACAGTTATAGGCTGGTTTAAAAAATATATATATAATACAGGCTACCTATAAAAACTAACAACGCGCTGTGCCCCACGGGATCGAAGAAGTAACCAAAGATTACGCCTCCGAGGGCATTGACACTAAGTAAAATTTTCTACTGTAGTATCTAGGTAAATTTCACAGTACTATACGTTCCAACCTAATAGGACACGTAATCATAATCTTGTCAACTAGAGAAATAATCCAATTAGCTAATTAAAACCACGTTTGTTAGACAAGATTGTTATTGATTGGTATTTGGTATTATTCGTGACACTTATTTGTTAGGCCATATAAGTCCTTGACAAGTTTATATTGTATTATTTACATTCCAAATAATGTACTCTTATGCTCATGAAAGTATATTTCTTTAAAGCAACAGAAAATCAGTGTTTTACTTAAAGCTGTCTATCAGGGCTTCATAACTTACACTATTTACTATCATTGGACTACACGATACCCGATAATATAAAAAAGACCTATTGTTAGATTTTCAGAAATTTTTGATCTGCTCCTGCATTTTCAGATTCGAGTTAGATGCAAGATAAATGAAATTAAAAAGAATGATAAATGAATCAGTTTTCCGTGCTTTTTGAAGCACGGATTGACACACCTTACATTCTCCGAAGGCTGTTACTGGAAGAATTGCAATGAAAGCACTTCTTGACAGACGCGCGACAGTCAGAAATCGCTACCGTTGGCCAACGGGGCAGTTGTTTAATAAAATAGATGTTTACCTACAGTAATAAGCGCAGGTTGCAGGTTGTCTGTTACTTTTATCTCACGAAATTAATCCTTCGAACACACGTGATTTGAGACACTAAAGAAAGACAATAGCAGCCCGACAGCGGGCTGTGGGTTGGTCGTTAAAAGGTTAATTTACTTAGTCATTCGTAGCCAACAGCTCTTTTTAATCTATCAATAAAAAAAAAACATAAAATTCCAACGTAACCAATTTTACGGTAAATAACAAAGGAATACTTCAGTTTTCCAGGTATTTAATCCAAGCAGGTCGGTAATAAAACTGGATTCCCAGTAACAATGTAGTTAGCGCTAGAATTTGAACTACGTTGATGAATTTCGTAATAAATGTTGAATACTGGGAGCCCGGGATAGCTTAGATTTTAGTTGTTTTATTTGTTTGGTGTTAGCTACCGTTGTTTACATTTTACAGCACAAAAACCGGGTTTGAATTCGAGGGTTTCGTACATACTTGTAGGTAAAGAAAATAAATAAAGAAATCTTGGTTCCTTTTTATCAATTTCTGTCTCACTGCTGGGCAAAGATCTCCTTTATAGCCTTCCATTGCTCTCTATGTTATGCCTTATCTTGAAAATCTTCCATTATGGACTGCAGCTATTTTTTTATTTCCAGGGGTAGGTATCAAAATAAACTTTTTTGCGACATTATTGGTCGTATCTTTTTTATTGTCAATTTAGAAGTTTAATTTTTCTCTAAACTGAGTACAAAGTTACAATTTCAACCCCATATCTCCACGATTTCTCGAGATAAAACTGGTATTCGTATTGGCGTCTTTCCGACACTTCCTATATACTTACATCCACTTAATTCTTACAGTCTATAGGTACATAATTTCTAATAACATTATTCTTACTCAAAGCTAAAATTCACATACGCGTACTTTACAAAAGTCGGACACACACAAACACACACACGTTTACGTACGAACTCCGTCGTACTTAGAAACGACTTAGCCTTAACTTTTGTATTAAGAACAAAAGCTTTGAATTCGCTTACTTTTCCAATTATTTTACTTTGTAACAAATCGGATTTTATTTGTACAGTCGGTGGCATAAACGTGTACGTAGATTTTTGACGGAAAAAAGGGGTGTTATGAGTTGATCGCTATTTGTATCTGTGTGTGTGTGTATCTGACCGTAGCATCGTCT
Source organism: Athetis lepigone (assembly GCA_033675125.1). Taxonomy (NCBI): domain Eukaryota; kingdom Metazoa; phylum Arthropoda; class Insecta; order Lepidoptera; family Noctuidae; genus Athetis; species Athetis lepigone. The sequence goes on from CM066217.1 coordinate 18,734,854, forward strand.
CTATTAAACGGGCGAACCGTTTTGGCTGAAGTTTTATTAAAAAAAAGGTTGTCTAGCAATGGTTCTTAGACATGTTACTTCAAGATTGGTTCAGCCGTTTCAGAGTAAACTCTTTTGTTAGCTGCTCTTTTGTTCGCGATATTAAAAACGTAGGGGGTGGTTCTTAAATTTGTATTTGCATTTGTTTACAAATGAGACTGAGTTACGCGATTGTCTAGTAGCTATAGGAGCCTCTCAAGCATGGAGATGCAGGTTCAAAACCGGGCAAGTCCTTTAATAGTATTTAACCTGTTTCTTTTGTTATTGTGCTTCTTCCTCTAACTGCCCAGTCAAGTCTCGTTTAACAAGCATAGTTGCTGTGTGTCGAGGTATTGAGGAAAATTCTACGTAGAGCAAAGCGTTATTAGATTTTTCTATTTAGAATTTTTCAATAGCAGCTCGAAGTTAGTGTTGTAATTTTCCTCGAAAAGCACGTATCGCCATTGATTCTGAAAAAAAAAACATTTTTTAGTTTTTGAAATCGATTCTCTGTTTTGCACAAAGATTTTCTCTTATTGTGTCGTTTCTTCAATTTATAGTAGGTGTAAAACAAAATCACTCCCCGCTATCTATATACATCTATGCTGTCTTTAAAACTAAGTAACGGATTTTGATGCGGTTTTTTTGAGTTTGAGTCACGTGCAAGCTTTATTTGTATAATATATGCATGATATAGTAGAGAAAGCATGTGTTTTTTAGTTTTATAACACCCGTGCGAAGCCTGGGCCGGTCGCTAGTTACTGAAATCTTTCTATTAGAATACTTGATGCACAGATCTCGTGACTACGTCCCATCTCTCTTGGGAACAGTGTTAATGTATGCAGATATTACATGTACAAGGTACATTCCTTTAGCTATCCCTGGAGACTACAATACTGCACTAATTACCTTAATTAATCCGATATTAACGTTTGCTTAGAACTTATGACTAAACAGATCAGGTGTACTATTGATGGATACAGTACACTAAGGGCCTACGCAGACGAGGGACAATGGTGGAGAAAATGTCCGCGGTGCGCTCTTATTATTACTGACATTTGGGTGCTTTTGTCCGCGAGGCGAGGTGCGGTATTGCATGGAACAAGTGCAACCTTATTGTAGTACAAAAAAGGCTCACCGCAGACTTTGTGTCCGTCGTTGTCTCTCGTCTGCTGAGGGTCTAAAGATGAAGCATGGTTACTCAATACCAACTCTTCCTTACTTATTATGTAAATTTTAATAAATCCATATTACTGTTATAAATGCAAATGTTCGTGTGTGTGTCTGTCTGTCTGTCTGGTTGTCTTTCTTTCACGGCAAAACGAAGCGACATATTGAATTGGTTTTTTAAGTGGAGGTAGTTGAAGAGACGGAGAGTTACATAGGCTACTTTTTGTCTCTTTTTACCGCGAGCGAAGCCGCGGGCAAAAGCTAGTAAGTTCAAAAACTACCAAAACAACCAATTACAGATCGCAGACATATTAATCAGAGGAGCGTCATAAACGAAATATGCGTCATGAAATATCGCTGAACGAACAAAAAAGCAATGAAGCAGCCCGACCAATTTGTTGATTTATAGTCGCTAAAATTCGAAAACATCTGTCGACGGAAAAAGTTGCGTTATGGCCTGTTAATTGTACCGTACTTTAGCTGTGGTTAAGGTTAAGTTTCCAGGGATTTACTTGGTATTTTATGGTTGGTTCTGTGTGTTTTTTGTGAACGAAAGTAACAGAGTAGATGAGGTAATGTTGTGTAGTTGGTATATGGCCCACGAAAATGGCATTTTCTAAGAACATTTTCTGTGAGACTGTGGCCTAAGGATGCAACTCATCACAATTCTCATTCTGTTTTGAGATTTTAATTTATTTGGGGTCACGCGAAACACGTTTTTCGTTATGCTATTACTCACCTTCTTTTTTCATACATTCCTTTCATTTTTCCTTTATCTTTCCTTACCTCTTCCGTTTCTCTATATTCATATTGAATTTTATATTTTCGTCAATTACATTTTACTCTTTCTTTTAACGCCTTTCTCTCAACTTTTCTGTCACTACGCCACTTTCGGACTTCTGTTCTAGTCACATACATCTTATATATAAGATTGTCATCTCAGATTCATTCAATTTTATTTCACCCGTCTTCATCAAGATTCTTCAACTATACGACAAGTCATCATGAACTCAGAGGATAGAACTAAAACATGAAAGAAGAGATAGAATAAACTAGCAACCACAACTTTGAAAGCAGCGACAACAAAATGCTAAACAATAATAGTCATACAGTTAAGATTTCATGCTCAATAAAGTAAGTCAAAAATTCCATACTTTCAGTCCCGGCCGCATATAAAGCGGCGGAACAGGAAAACTTGACAATAAATCAGGGAAAGGTCGAATATGGCCCCACTTGGGGATCCGTGAAATGTTTTATTTTCTGTTTTTGATAGAAAAATGGTAATTTGGGAGTTCCGTAGTGTGTGATGAGCGATAGTGTTTTATTTTGCAAGTTTGGTGAGGGAGAGATGATCCTCTAGTCAAGGCTGTTCTTTTTTTGGCAAATTAATGTTTTTTTTTAATATTTAGGGTGTTTTATTAATTGCTTATTTCTGTGTAGCTTCGCCCGCCTATTTTCATACAACTCATAGCTGTGTTTACATTACACCATTACTTGGTTGGTATTTTTATTGCTTCTTAGTTTCTACGACATAAAAAGAAACAATGGGGCAAGTAAATCTTCGTAGCATCAGTAAACAAGAAGTAAAAAATAAAACAAATATCAAAGGAAACACAACGCGCACACGGCATCTAATATTATAAATAAATTACACCAAGACTCAGAACAGACAATCATCACTCTCTTTGCCCTAGCGGTCGAACGTATAAGTTTACGTACATATTTGCTCTTTGTTAAAATACAAAAATAACTGAATACTGGACTTATTTTTCGAATAAAAGTGCTTCAATTGACTGATTATTCTACTTGCTAGTGTAAATTTATAAAAAACTTGTGAAAAAGTGTCAATTACAAACGATTTATGGTGTGAACCGTTTAAAATTTTAAATCAGGACTGGTCATACGGTGAGTGAGTGACAAGTCATCTAAAGCACAGTGCATGCGACCGTCGCGGTTACGCGGACTGCGTAAGTGTCATATCTGCGCGCGGCAACGTTCAGTGACGCATGCGAGCGCTCGCACCAAAGACCAAGCAACGAAGACGGCGCGTTTAGTTTCTACCTAACTTACGCTGCCTCAGTGAAGACCACTTTTTTTATTTGCTGGTTTATTTCTTTTCTGCGTTTGCTGATCAAAGTCGCGCCTTGGACAAGTACCTAGTAAATTATTTTAATTACACAACATAAATAATAATAATGCCCAATATGCAGCGTACCCCACCAAAATCTCCGAATACTCCTAAACCTGGACAATCTCAGTCGGTCCCTGATATTGCAACAGCGTCCAGTATTAGTGATGACAGCTCGAATGTTACCCTTAGAAGCAAAAGTAGGCGACAGTGCATGGATAGCTCACCTATAACACATGTGTTGGACTCCCCTTGCTCATGCAGTGACTTAAAGGAGGATCTCGTGCAGCTGTTAAATGCATGGAAACTTGACTTTGACCGCAGGATGTCTATCTGGAAATCTGAGCATGATGCAATCCTCTCTACACTGGTTAAGGATGTTAATGATCTCAAAAATCAGTGTGCTGAAATTCGGAACTCCGTCACCGAGCTCAAGCTTAACACCTTAAAAAGTCTCGAGGATGCAAAAATCGTTTCAGCAACATCATCATCGCACCGCATGAGAATTCCAGCAAAGGTGAAGGAGAATCCTGTGCCGGTGCCTTCCGTTGAAGTGAAAGCTGTAGACCACGAAACTTCACAGCAAAACCCGCGGTGTAAGAGCACTCCAAACAACCCGGAGGTTGTGACATCTCAGCAGCGACAGGTACCTAAACCTCAAAGTCTGTTGCCGGTGCCAGTTGCATCTACGGCAAATGTTTCTATGGGTGTCAAGGACCTGGATGGGCAATTGAATGATGATGGCTGGATTGAAGTTCGACACAAGCGTTCGCGTTCCTCGCTTGGCAGTGTTTTGCGGGGGACAGCCGCACCTGGCACCACTAAGTTAGAAGCTTCTGAACGTTGGAAGTACTTGCACCTATTTTACGTGAAGCCGGGCACCACTGACAGCCAGGTACATGAGCACCTTCTTACCGTTTGCGGAGTGGATACCTGCACAGTCGAGGCATTGAAATCCCGTGGCAACTATGCATCTTTTAAGTTGGGTGTGCCCTCGAGACTTGTAGATCAGGTAACAGCATCTCATAATTGGGCAGAGGATATCTGTGTAAAGCCGTGGCGCCATAACTTTCGTGCCAGAAATAGCGAACAGTTGTCCCACTAACACTTCTGTCGTCAGCCCGCACATACATAGTAATCGCAACCACAGTCTACGTGTATTGTACCAAAATGTCCGCGGGCTTAAAACAAAATTAGCTGCATGGAGATCAAGCTTGTTACTATCAGAACACGACGTAGTTGCCGTCACCGAAACAAACCTTGATAATTCAGTGGAAGACTCGGAACTCACAGATGGAGACTGGTGCATCCTGCGTAGAGATAGAGTGACCGTGGGGGGTGGCGTGTTGCTAGCGGCACGCAATGGCATTACCATGAGCAGGCAATATGATTTAGAAACGGAGTGCGGTGAAGACTTATGGGTTAGGCTCCACATATATGGCCGACATATGTATGTGTGTGTTGTCTACATAAAGCCCTCGGCCACTGACGAAGACTATATGACATGGTTTTGTAAAGTCGAAAGTGTTTTATCTAAGTTGAATGGGAAAGTTATGATCTTAGGTGACCTTAATTTGAATAGTGCATCAGTGAATGTTAGCAATTATTATTGTTATTTTTTAAATTTTTGTGATTTGACAGAGATGAATGAGGTGATGAATATGCGTGGGAGTAAGCTAGATGTCGTGTTGGTTCAGGGGGGTTATAGCGTAAACTGCGAGTACGTGGAAGGTCTGGAGTTGGTCCCCATCGACCTGTATCATCCTCCTTTAGACATTACCATCGCAATGTCAACACATCAGCCTGACGAAATTCTACACCCTAGCAACGTTGAGCAAAGCAGAGACTGGAACTTCAGCAAAGGGGATTATCAACTCCTATACGATCTAATTCGTACCGCCCCTTGGCAAGATCTCCTTTGCTGTCTGGATGCACGTTCGGCTACCAGTCAGCTTTATGCCATATTCTACGACCTCTTTGATTCGTGTATCCCAAAAAAAAGAGGAAACACTTTGGCAACAGACGATTTCCGGTTTGGTTCACTAAAGATTTAATCAATGACACTCAGCTTAAAAACAAATTACATCACAAATGGAAATTATCTCGCTGTAACCTAATATATTCCAAATTTAGTCAACTACGCTCAGCTTTAAAAATCCGAGCTCAGGAGGCATACAAATCACACTGTTGTACTGTTGAAAACCACATCGGAAATAACCCACGACAGTTCTGGCACCACGTCTCGAGCCTGAGATCAAAAGGTGGTTTCGAGCCAAATGTTGTGTTTAACGGAACGGCGCACTCGGGTGTCAAAGCAGCGGAGGCCTTTGCTCAGTACTTTTCTAGTGTTTTCCTGCCTGATTCTCCTGAATTAAACCCATACAGTATTAGGTCAACCGTCTGCACAGGAAATAATATTCCTATACCACTCTTGACTCCACAGGATGTAATTAAAGGTATCGCCAAACTTAAACCCCAGAGTGCGATCGGCCCTGACTTCTTGCCCGCCTTTATCCTTAAGGCATGTCAGAATATCCTAGCAACTCCTCTCTGCCATGTTTTCAACCTAGCGCTTCAATCCGGTGTCTACCCTGAGCAATGGAAAATTTCGCGCGTCACTCCTATCCCAAAAACCAGCAACAAGTCATGTGTAGAGGAACATAGGCCTATTGCCGTACTGCCAACTCTTGCAAAGGTGTTTGAGCATGTATTCCACACGTACATCTATAGACGCATAAACGTGTTCCTCTCTGATGCTCAGCATGGTTTTCGTCAGAAGCGCTCTGTCGACTCGAATTTGATGACTCATGTTGATTACATCTCCAGGGTCTTGGATAGCGGGGGACAAGTAGATGTCCTCTACTTCGACTTCCGCAAAGCATTTGACAGGGTTGACAATGACGTGTTGTTGATGAAATTGGAGGCATCAGGATTCTCCTCCGAGTTTCTGAACTTCTTTGCCGATTATCTGCGTGACCGTAGGCAATTTGTCAGACATGGTTGTTTTGAGTCTGAACCTTATAACACCCGTTCAGGTGTGAGTCAGGGATCCGTGCTTGGTCCTCTACTTTTTCTCATCATGATCAATGATCTCACGACTAAAGTTAAGTTTGCTAAATGCCTGCTTTACGCCGATGACTTGAAATTAGAATTTCAAATTAATACGTTGGCGGACTGCATACTTTTACAGCGGGATATCGATGCCGTTTACGAGTGGAGCCTTGTAAATAAGCTGGCTTTTAACATAAATAAGTGTTACGTCATGTCGTACAGTCGAAAACGTAAACCACTCCAGTATGACTACAGGCTGGGTAATGTAGTGATAAGTCGTGTCACCATAATAAAGGTCCTGGGCGTGACCTTTGACACTGGTTTGACATTTAGAGATCACATCTCCACTCTTGCCAAGGAATCCTTCAGGCGTCTGGGTTTTGTCCTGCGAAATGCTAGTGATTTTCGGAACTCAAATGTCATCAAGCTTCTTTACACTGCCTTGGTTCGAAGTAAACTTGAGGCTGGTGCCTGTGTCTGGCATCCCTACACAGCTTCCCAAACACTCGCGCTGGAAAAGGTGCAAAAAATCTTTTTAAGATTTTTGCACAAAAAGACACTGCACTTTTACCCCTATATGTACCCTACCAATTACCTCCTTGGAGTTCTAGGATTCAACTCGTTGGAAGTTAGGCGAGGCTTTCAGCAGCTCATAGTTGCCTGCAAAGCTCTGCGAGGTATTATCGATTGTCCCGATCTCCACAATCTTTTCTGTCGACTGTTTGTTCCTGACAAATACATCGGACATCGAAAAAGCCGTCGCCACGATCTGTTCGCGCTGCCTCCTTCTAAAACTGTTGCCAGAGCTGAGTCCCCGGTATGCCGTACCCTAAGGATGCTTAATGCCCTCCTGACCGATTACCCCGAATGTGATTTGTTTGCCGATGATTGGAGTAGAATTATGCGTGTTTGTTTGATGTCATGTGAGGGAAAGTATGCAAGAGCGTCCTCTATTATTTGTTCGTAAGTTATTGTATTTTTTTTTTTTCTATCTTTTTTGTGATGTATTGTTAGTAATTTAAGATATAATCTGTTTTTTTTTTCTTTTTGTTATTTATGTTTGTTAATGTATTTTTTCCCCGTGTTAATTAATGTAATTGGTGTATACCGTTTTAATTAACAATAAACAATAATCCAATAAACCAATAAACCAATCACGACGATCTTTCCTAAACGAGAATCGAACCCACGAGCTTCGGCTTAACTTATTACAAAGTGAATAATAACCGTAAAAAAATATTATATTTGGAAAACGTACAGCTAGAACAAAATAGACGCAGTAAAACAAAAAATTGAAGATTCGTTAAGCACAAGCTTCAAGTGATAAAATTAAAAAAGCAGACGTGAATATTTTGTTATTGCATCACTCGTCGCAAACTAATATTATGCGAAAATAACTCTGTCTGTCTGTCTGTCTCGCTTTTACGCCAAAACTAAACTGTACTGAAATTAAATGTGTACAAAGATAGTTTGAGAAAGAAAGGATAAAGGATTGTTTTATATATCGTTTATGAAAATCATATTTTGGATGAATAGGGAGATCTCTTTTAATTTTGAAGCTAAGCCAATTTCTTCCCTTATCTCCAGTGATCGGAAATAAGTAAGATAATGTCCTAAAATTAAAAACAGATAAAAAAATAAAATAAGCACAAAGAAATGGTATGAAAGTTATATATATTTTTTCATAATATTATTAAAGTTTAACTTGGGTCACTAGTAATTAGTCATATTCCGAATCCAAGATGGGAATTTTCCAAAAAACCGGGGTTGCGGAATGTTTATAATAGTTACCGTGACCCTGGAACATAAAGGGCAATCGAAGGATCATGAGTGGGTTTTAGTCAGTAAAAGTCTGACACGATGGACGGGAGCAGTCATTTGATAATTTCCCACTCACCAAAAAAAAAAATCCAAAAAAAAAAGTTGTAGTAAGGAAGTCTCTGTTTCTTGCCTCTGGTTGAACTAGCTCAGTCTATTCTTTCTTTTATGATAAAAATATTCGGACAAATCTAGAAGAAACGAATATTAGTCTAACAGTTCTTAAGATATATGTATCAAGCATTTGTCAAACCGCGTACAGGTGGTTCGTATGAGAGGAAGAATTTATGGCTCCTACTTTAACATGACAGTGTTTAAAGAGAGGTGATATTCGCATCTGGTGTTACAGATGATGTATCTACTTCAATTAGGTTCCTTTACTTTTGGGATAATAGTCTAGGGTCTGGTTTTAACCCATATAAGGCTGTGGATATTAGGTGCTGTAACTTTGGGGTAAAATATGAAGGTATCTGTGTGTAATATTATAGACATTAGGTTGGTTTTGGTTATTTAATATGTGGCAGTAGTTTTCCAATGATAAAAAAATCTTTTTGATAATAGATTACACTATTGCTGTCCCTTTCCCCTGAGGTCACATAGACGAATAACCAGACTTAGAAAAAATCCTGAACGGAGAAAAAATTGTATGATTTATACATGTAAACGACACAAATATTTTCCCCGTTCATAAATCGAACCGGTGCCTCGCAGCACAGCAGCCGAAAGCACAATCCACGTGAAAATCTTTTTGTTGCTTATTATAGTATCAGCCTATTAAATCCAAAGAAATAACTTTCAATTTGTCTGTTTCTGTCAAAATATAGTAGAGACGTAGCTTAAAAAATCATATCTTTATTCATTACAGAATCAGTCAGCGAAACCAAAGTTTATTCAAGCTTACTTCAGTTAATGACTTGCGACATTTCAAGGATATTCTCCATTAAAATGCAAAACTACTCGGTCGGATTACTTTGTGGTTTTGTTTAACTTTTTACTTTTTCGCGGCTTTCATTTTACGCTTCACACAGAGCTAATAGTTGAGATTGGAAAAAAACTTGAATGAGTCAGGATAGCTTTACTTAGTATTTACTTTCGTTTAGCTATATTTTAAACTAGCCGTCTCCCGCGGTTTCAACTGTTATTATTACTGCTTTTTACGGTTAGTTTAAAAAAATATCAGTAAAATCATATTTATTTTGTAAATAGGTTATAAACATACTCGTAACACTTTTACAGGTCAATATTGTTTTTTTTTAATTAAACGAACAATGGGGCCGTTGTTTCGTAGCTGGACTGCTCTGAGAAGAAACATCCGAAACAAACTCAGAGGTCAAAGTCTCTTTTAAAGTCCATACAATCGATTTTGATTACTGATCCGCTTCCAGAGGTCATATCGTAATGTTATGTAGCCTATTTGTTACTCTGATGTATAAGCTGCTGTAAACTTTCATCAGAATCCGTTCAGTAGTTTCTGCATGAAATAGTAACACACATCTGCACACACACTCACACATACACACACATACAAACTTTTCCATTTATAATATTGACAGACAACACACACATGGCGGTCAAACTTATAACACCCCTCTTTTTGCGTCGGGGGTTAAAAAAGTAATTATAAATTTATTTTCAGTGAGAACATTGTTTCATGTAGCATATAAATGCATGACTTATTACCAGTTGAAAAACCTGCGTGAATTAACAAACAACAACATAAAATTTAACAGCAACAATAAAAAGCAACACCAAATTGTCACTGTAATTCCATCACAATTCACCGCGAGTTTCATATTAATATACCCGATCCCGACGCAAAGGTCGCCTAGCCTGAGTAAATACTATCCCAAACGTTATATACAATGGAGAACATAAAGCCAATTAAATATTTATTTATCTAGAACGTTTATACCTTCGGGGCGTAATGAATAAAAGGTAATATTTTATTCATTGGAGCACAGGTCAAGTTCGAAGCGAGCACACCAGACGATGCAATATTTTAGACAGGACATCCCATATATATTATTCTATGAGAGTAATTTGTCTGAGAACAATGAAAGATTTTTCGCTTCGAGCTAGAGGCAATGTCGGTGAATAGTTGTAAGTCGACTCTTGGGCTATACTTGTGTTTGGCGCAAGTTGGGGAAGATTTTGAGCTACGACTTTTAACTTTTGGACGTTTGTTTTAAAAGTAGTTTTGTCTGGCAGTTCATTACGGCCTGCACATCAATTACTTCTTTAGTTACTGCTAAGCAGCTGTGGTTTGTAGCGCAATGTTATGTACCATAGGGTACATAACATTGCGCTACAACCTTCATTGATAACCAAGCTATACAACGTAAAATGATTTTTCAAATCAAATTAGTAACGACAGGCCTGTTTGCCTAGTGGTTAGTGACCCTGACTGCTAAGCCAGAGGTCGTGAGTTCGATTCCCACTCAGGACAAACTTTGTGTGTTGAGCATGATTGTTTGTTCTGTGTTTGGGTGTATTTTATCATAATATGTATGTATTTATAAATAATATAAGTGTGTATATCAGTTGTATGCTTACCAAAGTACAAGCTCTGCTTAGTTTGAGATCAGATGCCCGTGTGTGAGTTGTCCCAGGATATTAAAAATAACTGAGGTAATAACCGATGTCTTTGGTATTGCAGCTGAATACAGGCGGGCGGCGGTGACAACTTACCATTAAGTGGCCCGTTAACTTGTTTGCCGTTCAATGCTATAAATAAGATACTCGCAAAAAGACAATACAACTTCCACATTACGCGCTCCGCTTGTCGCTTACCGCTCCTCTCATAACATGCACCGCCGCTCAAGTGCAGAGCTTACACGGTCATGTTCAGATAGCATCGAGGTATCGCTCCGGACCATCCATTGTGATCATAACGATCGCTCCTTTGGTCGCTCGAACCGTACCCGCTTCGCTCACCGCTCCGTTCATCGCTGCGCTTACCGCTCCTCCCATAACATGCACCGCCGCTCTAGTGAAGAGCTTACACGGTCATGCTCAGATAGCATCGAGGTATCGCTCCTAATCGTCCATTGTGAGCGGATAACGATCGCTCCTCCCGATGCTCGGGCCACAATAGACCCTGCCTTTCCCACGTAGACTCCCATCATTCATGTATGCTTTCTAATGATTGTCGGGTTAAAATCGCTTTGTCTCGTTCTCGAGATTATAATGTAATCGTTGCAATCGCAGTCACGGTTGGGAATTTTGTTATTAATTATGTTTTTGTTAATGATGTCTGTGTAGTATCAGATGCAATTATTCACATTTCGTTTTAGTAGAACAGTTAGTAATTTAAATTTTCATTACGAAGACATAATTAATTTAAAACTTTAAAATTAATGCACTTTTGGGTTTACGAAGACTCATCGGTTAGTCAAGATGTTAGAACTTACATTACCACATGTTTTCTCTATTTTTTGTCCATTACATAACTCCACCAAAAATAAGTTGAACCAATCCTGAAGACAGTACAGTTTTTGGTCTCAAATTTCCTTTCACTCAAACAATTATTCTTGACCTATATTTAGCGACCATAATTTAAGGAGACCAAGCAAAGACATTGTAATAAAACCATCACAAAGCAAAAACAACCCTGTTCCCGTACTCATAACAACCATTACAAAAAGTGGTTCAACAAGCCAACACCGCCAAGACATACGACATAACCCTAAAGTGCAGAGGAGTAAAACAGTAAAAATGTGAAGAAAACCCTACTATCTTGGAGCTCGTTTTAAACATAAATTTGAAACGTGTGCTCTGTCCGGTGAAAGGCATTTGTCATGGAGCAGCACTTGTGCAGGAACATGTGCCAAACATACCTCGCTGAGAATAAGGAATTCTGCCACTTACATTTTGCATGTATGAATGGGTATGCGTTTTGTCTCTTTCTGTCGATGGGTGCCAATTTTTGACTAGAAACAAAAAATAAACACTGTGTTATTTTAAACGTTAAGCATAATGTTATCATTATTCAACGGTGTTATAAATGAAACTCGAAATGTCTGGAGATAAAACGTACATTTCAAATTTTAACATTTTTGCGGACCATATTTTTGCTTAGGACCAGTTGTGGTTCTCTAGCAAGGAGGCTTACAGGATTCCATCATTTTTTATCATTGGTTTAAATTAACATCACATTACCGTTCCACACATTTGATTGGTCGATCTGGGCCTTCATAAAGATACACTTGAGCATTTGGAGTCAGATGCCAAGCGTGATTTTTATATGTAGTTTTTAAGCATTAGCCATTTTTTTTACTTCAATAATTATAATTTAGAAAACCCAAGTTTAACGACTTAATTGCCATCGACCGGACCAACTTTGTCTAACTTTCTAAAAGCACCAAACCTGAAGAAACAGCTTGCTTCCAATACAATTAAATAGATACACCCATTAATCTTTTACCAGGAAAAACACACGCATACAAGTAATTAGCTGAAATCTACGGATAAATAAAAACAAACGTGAGCCCTGTGCCCGGCGGACTAAGTAAATATTCGGTAATTACAGATTAGCCCAAATTAACCTTGGACCCTCTCTAGATTATTAGGATTAGGATATTGGAGGTTATATAAAAGTATTGTCTTGATACATAATATTAGTTGTAATGATCTAGGAGATAAGAAAGCATTGTGCTGAAATAAGGACTTATAAAGGACTTTTAATATAGTTTTCTTCAAACAATTTCGCCAATTCGTCTTAGGCAAGCGTGATGGTCAATGCTCTTACATTCTCTGTATGAGGAAAGGCCTTTGTCTTGCTGTAGGACAACAATAGGCTGGTAATACTACCCCACTATGCTTGTTCTATTGGTAAGAAATCATAGTATAAAATATTTCGCCTGTTATAAGGTGACACTGAACACTAGTTTTATAAACAAGTGACAGCCGGCTGTCGGGCTGCTATTGATTTTCTATTAAGTCTCTAACCAAGGGTATTCTAATTTATAAGGATTAAACAGTAATTCTACCCGCATTTAATCCAAGTGAAGGGCAATAAACTCTTCACATGCAGAAAAAAACTTTTTCCAAAAAAAAGATAACCGACTTCAAAAACTAAAAGCTCAAAAATAACTATTTCGGAAGTCGGTGGCTTCTCTTCTGCCGGTCGAATTGTGTTGCCTTGCCACCGACTTCCGAAATAGTTATTTTTGAGCTTTAAGTTTTTGAAGTCGGTTATCTTTTTTTATAAAAGTTTTTTATTTTTTACTTTTTAGTTAGAGTCCCAACTACGTTTTAGAGTAACTTAAAAAAAAACGTACGTTTTCCTATAAAAATTGCGGAGTTCCCTCGATTTCGGCATGATACCATCATCAGATCCTGGACCTGATGACAATGGGACCATTTGGGAAGTCTACCCTTTCAAACAAAAAAAGAATTGTTCAAATCAGTTGGCAAACGACGGAGATATGCGCGAAAAAACATAAAAAAAAATTGAGAACCTCCTCGTTTTTTTAGAAGTCGGTTAAAAAATCATGAACAACTTTTACAAACAAAAAAGAAATATTTTAAACATTGAAACATACTATCATTTATTATGCACACCACAATCTAACTCCCACAAAATTTAAAAGAAACAACAAAACAGAATCACCTAGCATTCCACCTACATAATAAGCACCGACCAACACAATAGCGAGATTGGAACTGAAATTAAATTACTATATAAATTATTGAGCGCTTCAAAAGGCTTGTTTCAGTGTTGAATTATGTAGCGGTTGCACATAAGCTTTTACGTTGCTGTAACATGCACGAGAACATTGTGCCTGTAACTTCAGGAGTACATTTTTATCGGTGTTACAGCTCCTGAAGGCTTTCGTGGCCTGATTAGCTTTAGAATGTTGTTCGGTGTTGGTTGGAGAAAATTTAGAGATGCTGTTTTGAAACGTGTAGCAAAAGCAAAAAGTTGCATTAACCTGGCATTATATTTGTTTTGTTTCATCGAGTCATCTAAAATTTGTTGTGATGGACTAATGGTTTAAGGTCAACCTCTCATGATGTGATCGTATCTTTTCATTGAATTTTGTTGATTTCTCCGTAATAATTGATAAAAAGCAATGAGATCTGTTTAAAATATCATTTTAGTATTATAAATAATCTAATTCTAATGCAAAATGGCTAGTTTATCTAGCAAACAAAGTATTAGCACTGCTCAAAACCAGGTTCGTAGTGTGGTTGAACGCGCGAACCATAAAATATCTTTGTATTTGTGTTAAAATCAGGTGTTTGAATGAAAAACAGGAATTATGGAAATTGTTGAAATGTTTTTTTAGGTAGTACAATGGATAAACGAGGCAGGCATGGTAGAAGGCGCCCGAAGAACCAACAGTTTAAGGAAAGCAGTGGAACTCTTGCTGCATCAGTGTTCTGCAGTGCTCCCACAGTATATGAAAAACATCCTAACGTATTGCAATGATAAATCTTCAGACGTGAAGAAGCTGGTCATCTCTTTCATTGAAGAATTGAGGTGACTTTCTATTATGGTATCAATGATGGCTAGTTGTAATAAAAAACAGAAGTTTCTTATCACTGGCTCCAGTGATAACACGTGTTTATTTTTAATGCTAGGTACATGTGGTAGCAGTTTTTAGAGGTCACATTCGTACATTAGAGTGTATGTACAGTCGCGGTCTGAAAGTGGTTACCACCATAAGGATCACAATTGCATGCACACATTAAGGCTACAAGTTCTAAATGTCTATTTCATGATAATTTGATTGATCATAGATTATTTTTTCTAATGATATGACAATCAATCGCTTTAGGTGATGGACTGACTACTAAAAAGGTTTGATATACAGAAAACCTACTTTGAAAAACATTTTTTTTTTAATAAGAATATGAAGAAATAATAAATAAAAGTTTAAAAAAATCTTTATTCAATATCTGGTATAACATCACTCCGCAGCTATGACTAATTTAGTTTTTTGAATAAGAATATGAAGAAAAAAAGCACTGAATAAAATCTTTGGTAAATACTATCTGACCCCCGCGGTTTTACCCGCGTAGTTCCCGTTCCCTTGGAATTTAATAAGACTTTCCTATGCCCTTGCTCAGGCTATAGACTAACTCTGTACTAAATTTCATTTAAATCGTTTCGGTAGTTTTGGCGCGAAAGCGAGACAGACAGACAGTTACTTTCGCAATTATAATAGTAGTATGAACTAGTACGGATCCACAGCTACGACCAATATAGTTTTTTTAAATAAGAATATAAGGAAATAATAAATCAAATCTTAAAAAATCTTTATTCAATATCAAGTATAACATTACTCCGCAGTTACGACCAGTGCATAGATGCAACAAGACACGCGCATAGATCAGTATTTCTGGTATCATTTTCTGGTATCACTCGAGCACAGCGTGATCTATCTCGTAGTAGGCATCATCACTTCTTCCTGAATCATTTCCATGATCTATTATTTGGTCTTCTTCGCCGTGACATCTTATTCAAACCTCACAGTAAATCACAATAGTTATAATGAATTTCGTGATAAGGCACCAATGATATAAAACTATGTCCATGTTCAAAGATTGTCCCTTGCTCCAGGGTTAAACTTGCCATTTTATTTCGATATGAAAAAAAATATTTCGTAAAATTTTACTCTTGTCTAAACGACGTTCAAACAATATTTTTTGACAAATGTCAATTCAAGAAATTAAGAAAAGAGTTTCAAAGCACTTACTTTGGCACTATACCTGTCACTGTTACACAACTGCCAAACGTCAAGTGCACGGTAGAGACGAAACATGGCTAAGCCGACGCCGTTGCTTAGTAACGTCTTTGTTATTCTCGTTGTCTCATTTTGCATAATAACTTCTAAAAGGTAACAAGTCACATGATATGGCATTTTAGATTTTAATGAAAAAAGTGTGATATAGAATGTACTTTCAAAATTGGTAAACCTTTTCAGACCGCGACTTTATATGGTGGTGGCAATGACAAGTACCATTGTGGCTTTTTAATTTATATGTTTTGTCTAAGTTTACCTACGTCATTACTGACATCCCGTGTCAAGCCACTACTAAATCTTTGACAATCGTTATGGGTAATCAATCAGATACCAGAAAATTTGTCAATCTGTATTATTAAAGAGTTATCCAGTGACTGGGTTGTCTAGGTCTAATAGGCAGTCAATGGTGCCGATTCTCTTGTTCACAAACTAGCGTAAATTTAAGTTAAGTGCATCTTTCTCTTTCCATTTAATTAAGAAATGGACAGAAGATAAAACATTAGTAAAGTCCTGTCAAATTTAGAAACTCCATAGATAATTTGGACGCGTTTTAAAAACATGGTGTCTAAATATACGTCAATTTTCTTCCGGCGCTGTCTAATTTGACAGGATTAAACTAAATTGTATCTCCTGTCCTTTTCTTTAAGAAATTGAAAGAGAAAGATGCATTTAACTTAAAATTAGTCTAGTTTGTGACCAAGGGAATCGGCACCAATCTATGTTAAACATTGATTTTCAGCTACATCTTGTAAGACTGGAAGCCGACCCCAGCCGACCAGACATAAATGGGCGAAGGCCAGTGAGATGATAGAGCCATCACATCAACGTTAACGCTGCGTTTACGCAACGTGCACCAACGCTAGATAAAATGACAACCCTACAGCAAGTTAATGTATTCCAGTGATACAAACACTTTTGAATCTATCTAATACACACGATACCTACAATATTCTAACAATTTTCTAGAATTTTCCAAAGCTAGGTAAATTATGATACCTGAGGGACACCTTACTTCGAAATATATACAACGGCTTTTATGCTAGTGAAATTTAAAAAGTTTGCATACATATTTCACTGTGCTATGCTAAATTGAAATATATTACTTCCATTTTCAATGGCGGTGTTTTAAAAATAGATAATTTAATTTTTTTATTAGTTTGCTTCGATGTTATATAATTATTTAGTCGTGATTTACTACTTATGTACTTGCTTTCTTGTTAATATACCTACTTTTGATATTCTTTATTTATACTTGTAAATATGTTTTGATTTTTTTTTCATAAAATTACTTAAAACAGGTGCCCACCTATTGCTTTTGATGTACTTATTATTTAAGTATAGGGACTAAACAAGTTGTAAGTCGTGTCCACTTTGTCTCCGTTATTTTTTCAACTTTAGGCAAATTAGCGCACCTAATGCCGATCACAGCTCATGACTGATCTGTATGAGAAGAATTTTCCCTAAATTAGAACAAAAATCAACCAAAAAAAAAATAAAATCCAAAACCCATTAAAACTACAAAATAATACCTAAACAAGCACGACAGCTAAAAAGCAACTTAAGTAAGTCCAATTCATTTCCCGCTAATTTAACCTAGTAGTGCATTCCAATTATAAGCCCTCATTGCGAGGCCTCGCGAGGTTAAGTCCTTGGTCCTCGTCGAGCTAATCTCAGTGTCACCGCGGGGCATACTCCAGTCTGTTTAGATATTAATACCCATCTGAAAGGAACACTTGAAACCTAGTCCTCGGTTTCCGACTAGGACTAAAATGGCCTAGGATTTTTCTGGAATTTCTGGCTTTTGCAATTTGTACTGCAGCGCTTGTAGATTGAATTTTTCATGATAGTGCTGATTTTGTTGCTATTGTAAATGGAATTGTTTATTACTTTTGTTGGTGGATGGAAAAATTTCATGCAATATACATGTGGTGTCTGGAAGGGTAAACAACTTGAACTCATAAAGTTACAATATTGAGTTTAATATAAATAGAGGTATTTTAAAGGAGCTACCAAATTCTACATGAAAACAGCGTTGCGGTGTTTCAGTTATAAAAGTGGTGAGGCCATGATTAAAGCTTCTTGAGATATGTCAAATAATGCCTTTAGTATTGCAGAGAGACTTGTGGCAAGCATACAAGCACCATTGACATAAATGATATTTTACAGCATCGGTAATTTGGGCTAATTCCATTTCTTAAGCACGTAATTGAGTTCCATCTTTCAATTCACAAACACTTATTAAAACGGGCCTCGAATTGTCTCACTAATTCAATTCTAAAGACGTCTCAAACGATTTATTAAAATGAATGTTCTCATCCTCAATCTAGTTACTCCAAATAGTTCAGAGACTCATCAACGAAATTATTCCACACTCAAGTCTGCTCATTCATCCTCAATCAAATCAGCATCTTCCCTTTGCTCATTACTGCCAACATCACAACGCGGATTCAACTTATACGAGAACGTCTCAGTTTTACTGAGACGTATTTGAGTATACTCACTGAGTATTTGAGTATACTCGCTGAGTATATTTGAGTATTTGACTAAATTACGAGCTTTGCCGTCTCGAAGGCTAACTGGAACTAAAGATCTGTAGAGCTCCGCTATTTATGAGATGCCTCCTAGATAGTTTATCCCGGCACTACGTAAACACGGCAGCTTAATTCTGTATACGGTTTTCAGAGAAATTCTCAGGGGTGGCGGATTTTCATTTTGTTTGGTTCCGTGGTTGCATGTGTAATGAAGTGAGATGAAAGAAATAGGATGCTGCGATGTTTATTCATTTGGGGAATTATAATGTTATTTTCTTTTTGTTTTAGGTAAGAAAGTGAAGTAGAATGGAGTTAGGCCTTTGTGAAAGGAGGTCAAGGCCAGCAGTGGGTGGAACTGGTAATAAGGGTTGTCAATTACGACAAGAATAAAGGTAAGTGCTGCCGAAACTCGTCATTGGTGTACTGTCTGAATAATCGGTTGCTTTGCTGCGTGTCAAGGAGTTCAATCCTACCACGGAACAATTAATATTTGTATTCTATTTGATTCACTACTGTATTTGTTTCGTGGTTTTAATTTCTGTTTGGTTTGGGGCAACGTGCATTGTGAAATGAGAATTATGGAATTATCAGAATGTGGGTTTATATTATATTTTAAAGGTATTGAATTACGAAATTGCGGTTTTAATGGATTATTCCGATCTGTCACCCCGCTTTGTCCCCATCGGGGGACAGATAGGAAAAAAAAGTTCGATCTGTCCCCCAGTTAGCAATGTGGGGACAGATCGAACTTTGTTCACTCTTTTACAGTTTCATCTGTCCCCATATCACTGATATGGGGACAGATGAAACTTTTTATTCCTGTTTGTCCCCCACAGAATTTAATACATTAATTCTAAATTCAATTAAGGATTGAAAACTTAGGAGAACAAAAGTACTAGGCGCGCAGTAATGTGAAGTGATATTGTGAGAAAATGTAAATTACTTAGATAAAGTTATGACAGGTTTATACGTCAAAAAATGTATGGTTACACAGGCTTTATTCATGACATAACTTTACACAGTGTTTATTAGTAAGGGCATTAGTATTTAAATCAATCAAAAGTACTAGGCGCGCAGTAGCGTGAAGAGGTTAATAGAAAATGTGATCCAGAGCATTCCTATTCCTATTCCACAAAGTGTCTACCAATATCACTCGCATAGTGCGGGGACTAAGTAATAAAACTATCGATAGAAGAAAACATTTATTATTAAAAAAGACTGACATCTTTCAGTTTTATTATATATAATAATGTGATATAATACTTGTCATTTTCATAATATGATATTATTTAAGTTCATAAACATTTCTTTTCTTAAAATTGCTCTGGATCACATTTTCTATTAACTATTTCTCGCTACTGCGCGCCTAGTACTTTTAATTGATTTAAGTACTAAGTATATCGGTATTTTAAATTTTCTCACATTATCACTTTACATTACTGCGCGCCTAGTACTTTTGTTCTCCTAAGTTTTCAATCCTTAATTGAATTTAGAATTAATGTATTAAATTCTGTGGGGGACAAACAGGAATAAAAAGTTAACAAAAGAAAAGAGTAAAAGAAAGGGTAAAAGAGTGAACAAAGTTCGATCTGTCCCCCAGTTAGCAATGTGGGGACAGATCGAACTTTTTTTTCCTATCTGTCCCCCGATGGGGACAAAGCGGGGTGACAGATCGGAATAATCCGTTTTAATGTCTTCCCTTATGTTTTAGAAGACTAACTGAGCTTTCAAAAGTTGAATGATCAGCCTGAAGATATGAAATGAACGCCCTGAATTTAAATTAGATTTCCAAGGTAAAATCTTAAATTCAGTAAATGACATTCTAAGATGATCAGTGCTACTTACCTCTCGGAAAATTCCATTCACAAAAATAACTAGTACCTACAGGACAAAGAGATTTTGGCTTTTCCGAAATAGAACCTTTTTTGTTCTCCCAAACAAAGAAATACAAACAGAAAGTCCTTACTTTTTATTTCTTAAATATTTAATGGCCTGAGAATGGCAACGAAGTAATTTAGAAAATGACTGCTTCCTTTCGTTTTGTAGCAAAAAAAATAATAATGCAAATAACTGTTTTTCCTCTCCTAAGGTAGATTCCAAGAAAATATTTAATAATACCTGAGTAGGATTTTGTCTTTATTAATAACTAGCTATCGTCGCGTGGATATTGATCTTCTGCCAACTATTTTACCCCAAAGGAGGAAAATGTTGGAATTTCACATTTTTTTCTTCGTTGCTACCTTTACAAAGAAAACACCATTTAATTATGTATCTATCACAGTTCCTGATTTCCTGAGTGTTGGCTCGTGACGTTACTGTACAGTACAAATCGTCGACATCAACGCACTGTATCGTCGTCACTTTTGATTAACGAGAAAATGAAAAAAAATACGTGTCCAAATTTTTTTAATATTTTAACTGGCGGTATATTTTGTTTTTTTGTTGTCGTTTCGCCTATTATGTAATATAGAAAGACTAGTTGTCTTCCCGCGGTTTCTTAATATTCTGCTTTGTTACTACTAGCTGTAGTCTGCGGTTTCACTCGCGATATGGTGGGTGTACGATTACTGCTTTCTTTTAGGAGACGATTTATATACTGTCCTAATATAAATGGGTTTCTTCTTATCGAATTGACAGCTATATTTTTCTCTAGTTGTACTCGGGTGAACATTGTCAAATGTTCATGAACAATTAGGACGCGGTCTACACAAAACGTGACCAATAATTTCTAGGAACTATGTACAGTAAATTGGATTTCATTAGCGGCTGACTCTTCATAAAATTCTAGAGTCCGCATTAAGATCCATACCATAAGCCTACCATAAAAATAATATCAAAACAGAGCTATTGGGATTGTGTCTAGAAGCAACTTGCTGAGTTTCTTAATTGTAAAATCTATCAGGTTTACTCTAATTTTGTTCCTATGTACGACACTGGCTTTCAATATGTGTATAGGGAATGACTATACATATAGGGCAACAGTAGAATAAGCTCCTGATTTTCTATTAAAGGAAAATTGCCTCTCATCGCTAACATACATAAATGCCGTAGTGAATGTAGTGTATTTTAGTCCTAAGTACTTATCCACATTTTCTCTTGAGATGTTATTTCTTTATTTTATTTATTTAGGAGCTTAACAAAGACAAAAGATACACTGTTTATTTTTGATTCACATTATATTCGGTACAATATACTTGTGTTACGGATTCATATAGGCTCAGTACCAAAAACGTCATCTTTATAATAATTTTTTTTTGTGAATGGGAAATCATTAAATAAATGGCTGCTTTTCCTGGGTGCGGCGGGAGGGCGTGTTAGACTTTTACTGACTAAAACCCACTCATGTTCATTCGATTGCCCTTTATGTTCCAGGGTCACGGTACCTATTATAAACATTCCGCAACAATCTTTATAATATCACTTCATTATCTGTCCGTTCGTCAAGACTTTTTCTCAGGAACGGGTCTAGGTATTAAACCTTCGAACACACGTGATTCGAGACACAAAAGACAGCCATCCGACAGCCGGCTGTCGCTTGGTCGTGGAAAGTTTAAGTTGAAATTAATATTAAATACTCAGTTCTGCGATCCCTTTCAGCAGTAATAATACATGCGTAAATATGAATTAAGTTGTTTAAGTGTGTGTGCGAAAAGCGTAATTCATTCAGAAGTTTTGTTTTGTTGCTGTCTTTGTCACTGTGATGGGCCGAAATAAGGATTGAAAGTGATTTCACAGCGCTTAAAAATTAAATGACGTTTGAGTATTCAGCCTTATTAATTGTAGAATATTTAACTAGGAGTAACTGAGCAGTGTTCGTATTACAAACAAATTAAATCCGTGATTCTTTTGTTTTCGTCTTTAATTAAGCAGAGTATATTGCAGTGTTTGTTACTGTCTTTCAGTGAATCCAGAACGTTTTGTCGTCTTTGCTTCAATTTAAAGTATTTTACAAAAGAAAATGCAACTGATAAATAGTTAAAGCTTTGTATTTTGTATGTTTATTACTCAATCACGCGCTAAAGGGAAACGCCAAAACCGGGTCGGCTGTACCAGAATCATATTCATTGAGTAGTACGAAATCCGTTGACTAGTTTAAAATAAAATAGAGTTTTTATTAGGTAAAAGGCTAACAATGTTACATACATAATTTATTGTATGGATATTGTATGACACCGTAAGTTTAAGACATACACAGAATGCGCTGTTCTTCTCGATGACCCGCTCCCTCTTAAAAAGTACCTACTTCAATCAATACATTTTTCTTATGCAAGCATACATTTTCTACAAAACGACTCATACGGCGGGTGACAGTGTTTAAATAAATTAATTGGTTCTTTTGTTTTTTAATCAAACAGGGTAATGCAGTGTCTGTCTTGCAAATAAGCCGACACGTAGCTGCCCATATGAGGAGAATAATTGGCTGTGCATATTAGACTCTGTTGGTACTAATTACGTTTGTCTACCTTGTTGTCTGTGTGTCGTGGAGGTACTCTATTATTTTAATGTTTTTGTGTGTTGTTTTGTCTCTGGTGGTTAGAATTTTGAAGGTGTGATGAATGGTATTTATATTTCTTGGGTATGGTAAGTGGGAATAATAAATATATCTATAGTCGTGTTATTTTTTTAGGTTTCAAATAAAAATAACTGATAATACAGAAATAAATTACAAGAAAATCATACCCCTAAAAAAATTACAAGTCAAGTAAAAATGTAACATAAAAAAGAATTCAGAGTAAATTAATTTACTTACTTATTAACTTACTTAACTATGTCACCTCATAAAATCGCGAGACCTTAATCGAGAGTTACATTTTCCATACTAGAGGTATGGAAAATGTACACATGTGCATCCTTTCCACATCCTTTTTATTTAATTGTCTTATCACATCAACCGCCAGTTCAACCGCCGGTTCTTAGGCATCTTCTCTTCTTTAAACCATCGCGATCGGTTTATTGTGCGGAAGGGCATCCTAATTCCTACACCACGTTTACCGAAACGTGTGTTGCCCAAATTAAGTATTACTCCGAACAGCATTCCGACAGCCTGCTGCCGCTTGGTCGTCGAAAGATTAAAACATTTTATTCCAATGAAATCTTTCAAAATCACAGCCACACATAAACCAACCGAAACACTACCAAAGCATTATAATCCTTAAGTTTTTTTAATTCTTATTCCAGTGTGGTAAAAATTAACAAAAGTTTATATTTCAACTGCCTTAAATTCTAGAAGTTATTATTTATTATAGACCAAGTTCCAACTTTTATTGTTCGAGAGTCATCTCGAATGGTCGACCGACTTCGTTTTGATTTTCGCATAAACGGTCGCTTTTATTAAAGTTTTGTGGTTAGACATCTAAGTTTCAGATGAAACGATTTTACGAGGTGAAGTAAAATTATTTTAAAGTTTATTTTCTTGTATCGTTCTTAGCAATTACTAGATTTTGCCCGCAGCTTCGCCCGCGAGAATGTCGAAATATTCAATCCATATTCTAACCCCTTCAGGGTTGGAAATTGACAAATCTGTTCTTAGTAGTTACTTACTCTTCATTTTTTGCAACTAACGGCAACCTTTCTAATGGTGCCAATTCTCTTATATACAAACTAACGTAAATTTAAGTTAAGTGCATCTTTCTCTTTCCAATAAATTAAGAAAAGGACAGAAGATAAAATATTAGTTAAGTCCTGTCAAATTTAGACACTCCATAGATAATTTAGACGCGATTTAAAAACGTGGAGTCTAAATATACGTCAATTTTCTTCAGGCGCTGTCTAATTTGACAGGATTAAACTAAAATGTATCTTTTGTCCTTTTTTTAAGAAATGGAAAGAGAAAGATGCGTTTAACTTAAATTTAGTTAAGTTTGTGAACAAGAGAATTAACACCAATGTTGAACTTTCACTCGCAGGTTAAACTAAAATTACGTTTAAAATTGAAATCACTTTAAACTAAGTACATAGCGTATAATCGCTAATATCATGCACAACATCTTTAGTACAGTCAAACACAATTTTATGGAAATAAATAAGTTAGCTTTTACCTGCCTAGGGCGATGCTATAAGGAATAGTATATGTATGTATGTTTATATGTACGCATGTTCCACAGTAACGCTTTAATGTTCATCCAATAATGATGAATATGGTGTCCATCTATTTGTTTTTATGACACGTGTATTATTGTGCTGATTTCAAACACTGCACTTTTTATTAAATCACGTTTTGTAGTCGGTTTTTAACTTTATTCTTGTTTGCATCTTAATCTTTGTGAATTAGTTAATTCGAAGAAGTAGGTACTGCCACCGTTCGTATTACTACAGCAGAACTGCTAAAATTGAATTCTGTATAATCCGTCCGTTAGGCTGTCCAAAAATACTGGACATGTACTTATAGCTTTATCAAATAAATAAAACAATACAAAGATAAAAAGCATCGAAGTTGTTCTTACGCGTGACGTCACGTAAACTTTAGCGCGATGTAGGTATCGTCGTAAATTTTTGTAGACGAGAAAAAATAATAAATTTGACTAAAAACTTTTAACAATCTAACTGACGGACTAAATATTTTTTTTCCCATGACCTGTCATGGGAAAGTAAAAATCTTTTCTAGTACAGGTACTAGAAAAGATTTTTACGATTTCTGGATTTTTAGTACTTTAATTACTGTTAGTCCAATAGAAGTTTTTGATCAGTATTAGAAAGAGAATCAATTGGCATCAAAAAAGATTTGGAGTACAATGGCCTTTTTTTGCTACATCAAGTTACTTTTCTCTAATGAACATTTCTTTATATCATTGGATGGCTCTAATAACATAAAGAAAAAAAAACATCAGAATGGGAAGTTGATTGTACCAAAGGGCGGTGAAGCACAAACGCAAACGCGAACGTCATAGTTATCCGTAATCATGGAGTTTGTTACCGTCATTTTGTTAGTCGTTTTACTACTCAAACGTTAGTCTGTAACGCGGAACGTTAACTGTGTACGTAAAATGGAATGAATCAACGGTGCAGCCGTTTAGTAATGCCGACTAAGTGAAAAGTCGTGGTGTTTATCACGATCTTTCGGTGGAACGAATTTTTTAATATCTATAAGATTTTAATAGGAAAACTTTGGTGCCATTTTGGATAAGCGGTATCGTGTTGTTTTAAGTATTTTTATATTAACAATTTCATTATTGGAGGGAGAAGTACGTTTGATTGTTTTTTTTTTTCTTGTAAATGACGTGGAATCCTCTTGTTGGGATTTTTTTTAATCCAAATAAAATATATTCTCATATTTGTTGTTGAATAAGTGAATGTTGTTAAGGCAATATTTTGGAAAAAATGTAATCCAGCCAACGTTTTTGAACGGTAATTATAAAAATCATATAGAATCAGGGTGTATCCAACTCTCGTCAGAAAATTTGAAAAGTCGTGATCGTATCGTCAGCTATAAAAACTCACAATACGCCTTCCAGCAATCAAGTAACGTTACGACTGCGTAATAACTGTATAAAATACATTACGTTATCGCTAAAAGACTAATTACATTCTTCACTATATTAACGACAGTTAAATTTTATTGTTCCAGCATCTGACTCGACCCTTAACCTTAGATTAAATTAACAGTGAATTAAGTAAATAGTTGTGGGCGATATAGGTCAAATATCAATGTGACCTTTTCAATTCATATATATGTCGCAGTCATCTGGTTAAATCAGCTATTTGATTGTATGACTAGCGCGTTCATTGAATGACGACATTTAATTGAATGACTAAACGACAACTCGTCAAGTTGTTTAATGTAACGTTCAACGACTTGACTAAACGTCATTTAGCATTGTCGTTAAATGGGATATATTCGACTTTGTAATGTTTGTTTAGGGTGACCATAAGTTCGCAACTTAAAAACTTAACTTCCTTTGCAGAACAGATATGAGGACATGACATGACACACTTTATTATGATTTTAAGTTAAAAAAAAAAACTTTGAAAGTAGCCGGCGGCGGCTTATTAATAGGTAAATTCATGCTGTCACACTATTTTATCAAGAATAAGTCACTTTAAAGTAAATTTAATCAAAATAATATCAAGTCAGTGCTATCTGCGCGAGCTATTTTACGCCATATTTGTTTTGGTGACTACTAACGCCGCAGTGGAAAAAAAATGAACTAAATTACAATCACCTGACTGATTTTACGTCCGCTCTGTTCAAAGGGCTATGCTACAATCAGGGTATACCGCCGTTTACCCGAATTTTATTTGCCCTAATTTCATTTGCCATAATAGTCAACAGCCATAATATCATACGACATAATACTCATTTGCCCTACTCTCATTTGCCATAATAGTCACGTGCCAGAATCATTGTTTCCCAAAAAGTCACTTACCATAACATCATTTGCCATAATCATTGTAAGCCATAATTATCACATGTCCTAATTATCACATGCCATAATTATGATATGCCATAACATAATTTGCCATCGACATCGGGTGTATAACGGTTGTTTATATCAAGAGAAATTGGATGCAATTGGGACTTTAGGGCACCCCGACTCGGACAGGTTAGGTTAGAAGGGGATGGCGGGGTCGTGTGAGCGAGCGAAGCGAGCGAATAGACCCCGCCATCCCCTTCGTGGTTATTTTTTTATAAACCACACAGAAGTAGGAGCCCCGCGAAGCGGGGCTCCGTCGACCTAGCCCACCATCAACCATGCACAGAAAAAAAAACCATTACGGGGCTTAAATATTTGTCTAATACTTGTTATGCCATTTAAATATTATGCCATTTAAATATTATGTCTAATAATTATTATGGCACATAAAATTATGGCAAACAATACTTATGGCATTCGTATCTTATGGTATCTAAAATTCGGGCAATTAAAAGTATGTCATATGTCTTTTAGGGCAAATGAAACATTCGGGCAAATGAAATTCGGGTAAATGAAATTCGGGAAAATGATGATTATGGCATATAATCTTCGGGCAAACAATAGACAACCCTACAATCAGCTATCTAGTTGGACGTTGAGCGACGCTTGTTCAATCAGCTTTCGGCCTAGTCATTCAATTAAATGTTGCCATTCAATAAACGCGCTAGTCATACAATCAAATAGCTGATTCAACCAGATGACTGCGACATATATTTTATATGATGAATTAGCGCTAAGAATCTTCTGTTAAAAATTTTGACGTTCCTCTACTATACAGGGCGTCCCACGGCTATGCCACATGGAGGGAAAGTACCTTAAATATTGTAGACAGAACATTTTACTGAAAGAAGACATTATTAGATTTTTAAAAACAATATAAACTACATTCATAGTTATTTAAATAATTAAATTGTTGGGCCGGGAATCGAACTTGTTCCACGAGAAAAAATAATCACCCTGTAGTTTTATCATACCGATCGAAAGGTTTCATCAAAATAATTATTTTTTGCTAAATAACATAGTGTTTTTTTTTTTTGTAAATAGGTTATATTATATAACACTTTTACACGTCAATATTTTGTTTTTTTTTATTTATTTTAAGCGAACGATGGGGCCGGTGTTTCGTAGCTGGACTGCTCTGAGAAGAAACATCCGAAGCAAACTCAGAGGTCAAAGTCTCTTTTAAAGTCCATACAATCGTATTGGTCAAAAATGTGCGAGAACCATGGAGGCTAATGTCTGAGGCACTCTCTTGATGAGAGAAGGACACAGATTTGAGTGGATCTGTCCAGACAGTGCAAGCATTTGTCAGTAATCGTTTAGCTCAACTAAAAACTAAGGAGCCCAACGTCTTGACTAACAGTACCAAAGTAAGGACATTTGGGTAGGCCGCATTAAATACTCAAACCGTCAGACCGCATATTAAAAAAAAAAAAACGTAGTAAACTTAAAAACTGTCACAAATAAAAGGAAGACCGTGAATGGCCTGTATATAAATTACACATCTAAACCTCCTCTTGAATCACTCTTTAGACTAAAAACTAAGATTCTTGGTAAAAATATTGCTGGTGTAGAAATACCTTTAGACACATCACACACATGAATTAAATAAACCATGAATGACGAAACAAAAATATATAACGTAAGACTAAAAGTTCCGGATCAAACGATTATGTAAATGTGAGGAAGTTGCTCTTACAAGCATAAAGCCTTTCGCAGGTATCCCGGACCGTATGCGAAATTTTACAGTCAGGGCCAAAAATTTGTATATATTTTGTACTTTCAAATACAAGTAGGAGGAAGAAGTTTATTTGAGAAGCTCTAAAAATGGTGTCAGTGACATCATCATCTCCCTAGCCTTTTCCCAACCGTGTTGGGGTCGGCTGCCAGCCTAACCGGACTCAGCTGGATACCAGTGTTTTACGTGGAGCGACTGCCTATCTGACCTCCACAACCCAGTAACTGGGCGACACGATACCACTTGGTTAGACTGGTCAGAGTTTCTGGCTAACCAGTAACGACTGTCAAAGTTCTACGAATGACAACCGGGACCAACGGCTTTACGTGCTTTCCGAGGCACGGAGTGTCAGAAATGTTGAAATTTGATTTGTCTTGCCTTAGTATAGGCACGTGAAGAGGAGGATTGAAGGTCATACCATGTGCAGTTAGTTTAAAAACCTAAGGTCCCTAAATCAGGATCTGCTTCTAAAGCCGCTATAGCTAGCAAACAAAAAACAAAAGAATTGTTATAATAAAATAGGCGAGATCTTTAGTAATGGTATACTAACACAAGTTTTTGCCCGTGACTTCATCTTGTTGCTAGAACTCTTGAACAGATCTTTTGAAGAGATACCCAAACGAATGTGTATGGATGAATAGTATGTAGAACGGCTCCAGGTATAATATTACTGCTACCTGAATACGGGTAGTATACAAGCAATGCCGCAAAACTTTAAGCAATAATTAGTCGATGTCAACAAGTTAATCAATTCATTTCAATTCAATAATCCATCGATGTTTTGAAAGGTCGTTACTAATCTATACTATCCCTTTATCTAACCATTGGTATGGATTGTCATAAGTCAGATTAGGTAACCTTTCAAATACCAAGCGACAGCCGGCTGTCGGGCTGCTAATGTTTTTTTATTGCATCTCGAATCACATGTGTTCAAAGGTTTAAACAACAAAATGACATTGATCATAGGAGTCAATTTCGCGTGGCAATCATACGTCACGTGACATTAATGACAGCTGTCACATTGACATTTGGCCAGAGCAGCAACTAGTTTAAGAAATCTAAGGAGTTCCTTGTAACAGCCATCTGCTATCATCAACCACACTGATTCGGCCTAGAAAGAAGGAATGGAGTCATCGATAAACTGAAGTGTATATTATCTTAAAACACTTTTAGTCCCGACTGTACCAGAAATAGTATTATAGAACGGCACCAGGTATAATATTACTGCTACCTGAATACGGGTAGTAGGACTTATTCAGGCTCGGAGAATTAGTCAAATAGAACGGATGAACTTTGGCAGTGTGGGAGCCCGTACTATGGAGAAATGTGTCCGTTCATAGTGTGCTAGCTGTTTCCTGTGGCTTTCCCCGCTCATTTTCATACAAACGTTAGCGCTCAAATTTCCAAATCGTTTCTTGGCGCGCTTCAAAGTCATAAAAATAAATTATTGTGCAAATGTCGTGTCTCTAGCTTCAGTAGTTTCGGCACGAATTTGATTACTACTAAAAACCCCAGGTTAATAAAGAAATTGGCTTCTGCCCACAGCTTTGCCTACGTGGTTGTCGAAAGATATGTATGTGCCATCTTCTGTTTGAGAGTGGAATTATCAAAAATCCTTTTTGATGGGCATTTACTCTTCACAAAGAACACACCCTGCAAGTTTCATGTCTCTAAGACTCGTAGCTGTGCGTTGATATACCTATCAGCAATGAGTCAGTCAGTCAATCAATCAATCAGTCAGTTTAACATTACATTGGTATTAGTTTTGTATCTTTGCACCCACCATCACTTGGAGAAAATTGAAGCATTAAGCCCGCCTAGAGCAGTGTTTTTTTTGACATTATCTGCATGATGTTTATAAATAAAGAAATCCATACTAATATTATAAAAGGGAAAGTGTGTCTGTCTGTCTGTCTGTCTGTCTGTCTGTATGTTTGTCTTTATTTCACGGCAAAACGGAGCGACGAATTGACGTGATTTTTTAAGTGGAGATAGTTGAAGGGATGGAGAGTAACATAGGCTACTTTTTGGCTCTTTCTAACGCGAGCGAAGCCGCGGGCAAAAGCTAGTATAATTATACATAATAGATGGGATAGTTACGAAAACCGAAACGGAAAAATGATGTGCTTAAAGTCAGACTCACATGTCTAACTCACACGAGTCAACAAGTAAGGGTGTTCATTCGTATCAGTCAAATACTGTCCGGTAGTTTGTCACAGAGTTAGTTCCATACCGAGATGAGTCTAGTTGAGTGAATTAATCTTAGTTTATGTTGCCAACTTGACGGTTCGTGTATTAAACTGTTTTTATGACTCTGGAATTGCGGTTAGGTGGCGAATAGTGGTAAAAAGAGTTTGTCTGACCGAGCAATTGTTTTTAGTGAAGTTTTACCGTTTTGGGTTCTAATTAAGGTTTGTAATGGAGTTAGGAAAGCTAGATTTGTACTTAATTAAGGTTATAATTTTACCTCAGTAATAGAAACGCACTATTACAATTTTTATAAAACATTTATGTAAAGAACGCACTGTAATTCTAAGGAAACTGGTACTTGACCAAATTTTTTCAAGGTGAGCCATCAATTCAATTGGGTAGGAATCTCCTCCAATAGAATAATCAAAATGATCTTAAATAATTTAATATAAGATTACCCAATACCCCTAACAATAGTCAAAAATAAAAAAATTATAGCCAAAATCAATGGTTTTGTGCATTCCGAGGCATAGAGGTAGACGCCATCTACTTTCAAACAGATAACTATTGAGATTCCTAAAAAAAATAACATTGCACATGGCACAAGACTCTGGTGTATGGTAAAACATTCAAACACAATGTGAATTGTTTATTGAATAAATAAATTTAAATTGAATTAAATTGAAGAACAGCGAAGCAGTCAAAATACATACAACAGAACACAAAATAGCGCTGCATGACGCTCAATATGAGTTACCGCTTGAAAACAGTAGACTAAGGGATAAAAATCCCTTAGTATAATATTTTTAGCCCCTATTTATTCATAATGCAAAGATATAACAGAGTTATAATATCACCCCTAACTACTTCACAGCCAGACGCATAACATTTCAAGTGCATTCAGAAACTTATACCCTTACCGTATTCATTCCATTGAATGACTTAAGAAAAGGCTTATTTATACGACAAAATATATACGCTGAGATATATTAACCATTCAAGTTTTCCTTACATTATTCACCGTCAAAAGTCCACGTCTTATTCAGAAACGCAAATTACACTCGGCTGAAGCGTACGCTGCGAATAGCGTACTTTTTCTATTATTTTATAATTAAATAAACTTCAAGGAGACGCCTTATTAACATTCAAAAGACACCTCTTATGTATTTTTTTTTAAAACTTAAGCTTTATAACGTGTAGTGTGGATAATACAGTACAGGTGAATAGTTTCAAGTGTAACTAATGGTGCAGTTGGACAAACTAGAGTACTTCTTTATTTGGTTGACTGTGACAGGTGTGTTTAATGTTCGTATGATTAATTTACCTGTTACCGTATTCGTTACAGTACCGTAAAAGTTTTTTTTTCTCTAGCCTGTGCGGTCCACTGCTGGGCAAAGGCCTCCCCCAACTCCTTCCACACTTCCTTATCGCTCGCCGCCTCGAACCAACCCTCGTGGTATGCGTCAAGGTCATCGCGCCATCTTTTCCTGGGCCGGCCTCGGCGACGACGTCCATGTTTTGGCACCCACTGCGTTGATATTTTTGCCCAACGGTCACTATGCATGCGGCTTACATGACCCGCCCAATCCCATTTGAGCCTGGCAGCCTTTTTACAAACGTCTGTTATCCCCGTTTTGGAACCGTAAAAGTTGTGACAAAATATTTTGTTAATGTTTCTACTTATTAAAACAAAAACAACTCAATGAAAGTTTCTTCTATCGTGTGTTTAAAACTACATTTAACACAAACAACAAGCCGTAATAACTAACTGAAGATCATAACAAAAACTTATAAAGAATAATTGAATCAGAGACACATATAATTTAGGTGTAAACTGCAATTAGGCAAACTAGAATTCTACTTATTAAAACCTATTATTTGAACACAAAAGTAGGAACGACCTACCGAAAGGTAATTTTTTCAAAAAATTTAAGTATTAGGAGTTTCCCCCTCGGTGAATTTATTTAAAATAAGATCAAAGCGAATCGACATTCATATTCACCCAAAGAGTAGCTCTCTTTGGATGAATTTGAATGAAGTGACCGGAGAGTATAAATGTAGTAGCTTATCACAGTTTTCACTCAGCCATTCCCCTTACTATGTCCAAATAAAATATTGTTACGCTTACTAATAACCACTGTATAAAGTCACTGAATAATGCCCGAGTAACCATACATTTTTTGACATATAAACCTGTCATAACTTTAAGCAGCGATTATTAGTAAGACGCTGTTCTATTACTTGTAGGTCAGTGTAAGTCAGCGCTTATTGTTACCAATACAACTGCCAGTTGCAGACCAAACGACCATCATTTGTTTTAAAGTCTGGAAGTCAACATCGGTCAGATACGAGTACGATTTATCAAGTCAAATATTGTTTATATAGTTGGCACAATGCTATTTACTTTCAGTAAAAATGGACAATGATATGGTCTAATGTTTTTATCAGACTGCCAAAGGGAAGAGGGAGAAGGTGGAGAAGTGGAGAAGGAAGGAGGTGTCATTGAATTCGTCTTAGTTGTAAACGTGGCATAGAAAATATAGATTAAAAAATTAAAAATAATAAATACTATTTACAAAATCAAAAAACTCAGCTGCAATTTCGAAAGTCGGCAGGATTTTTTAAACAGTTATAATATTACTTGAAGTTGTGTGGTTCGGACACTTATCTTTCCTTGCAATTCCATTTCAGTTACCACAATCTATTCGAAAAGTGTCCCCGATCAATCATAAAATTTGAACACGAAATTAATGGCTCAAATATCTGAAATTCTAACTAGCCAAGTTTATAAGATTAGTGTGACATTAGTTGGTTAAATAATGGAACTTAGTCAGCTTACCTAAGTTGTACGAACCCGTGTGATAACTAACTACGGGCTCTGAAACTCATTGACTAAGTAGAGACTACTACTTAGCTTCAAGAGATGTAGTAACGTAGAGATGTTCCAGTGGTCCGATTCTGAAACTTCGGAACTACCGATTGATATTGTAAGTACCTTCGATTCCGATTTCGGTTCCGCTTTTTAATCGGAAGTTATATAGCAGGTCATGCATAGGAATGCTATGGCGGCGTCGGAAAACGAGCTGTTGTAATACATAAATATATAGCTTAATTTCGATATTAAAGTTGATTGTTTCTATTTTCAACTCTCAGGTTGCCTACCTATTAGTTTTTGAATGGAAAAATAATGTTTTTACATTTATTTTTTAAACATGCTTTCGCACTCTCGCGCATCTCCCTATTATGCCTCCGCCTCCGATTCGGATACCGATTTTGGTTCCGATTGCGATAAACTGAAAACTCCGGTTCCGATTTTGATTCGTAGCATCTCTAGCAAACCAGTTTATAAGGCTTTCGGAACCGGGCAAGACTTTATTAAAATGATTAGTTTCGATACATAATAATGTAAGGTGTGTGTGTAGATTCAAGTAAAAAATATTGTAAAACTTAGAAAGATCATTTTTTTTTTGGTGAGTGGGAAATCATCCAATGACTGCTACCGTCCTGGGTGCGACGAGAGGGCGTGTCAGACTCTTACTGACTAAAACCCACTCATGTTCCTTCGATTGCCCTTTATGTTCCAGGGTCACGGTAACCACTATAAACATTCCGCAACCCCGGTTAGAAAGATCATTGGCGTTACTATAGTATGTTGGTTTTTAACCAGAAAATCAATCATTACTCTTGATCGAATGTCTTGATGGCTTATTTATTACTATTTTATTACACTAATAAAAAAAGGCCATCAAAAACTAAAATCTAAAAAAACAAAGAGTTATATTTTACTTCTAAGTACGTTTTATCCTGAAAACCTTCCTTATTATATTGCTCAAAATATAAAAATCTTCTCTTAAATGAAACAATTTTTTTCTAACATGATTGCAAAAGAAACATAAACACATAATTCACCTTTTTTTTTAAGTCAATAAAAATAGCTGATGTCCTTCTTCACCGTTCAAGCCATGATACAATTATTTTAACCAAAATCGGCAACTATTCTAATAATTCCCGCCTTGTTTAATTATTTCGGCAATGCTACAACCAAAAATAAAGTAAACAAATTTTCCTTAACAGGCAATTCATTCCCTAACATAAAGCTTTGCGTAAAAGAATAATCCAAAAAAGGCAAAAGAACACACAATCTAATTAAATATTAAAATCAATTAGCTTATGTTCTTCTTACGTTACTATTTTAATTTTCTATTTAATCCTGTTTGAAGGATTATTGTATTTCGAAGAGAAAGGAACAATTATCTAACTAGTCGTATCCTTTGAGAGTGTTAAATAAATAATGGCGCGTCTGAGGCACTGTTAGGCATGAATTGCTATTTGTATGTTACCAACGGTAACCAAGTTTTGTTTGGATCGAGAAATACTACTATTGATTGACTTTGACGATTGAATGAAATTAGCTGAACACTTCAACTTGTAATAAATTAGTCCGATGGGATGATATCGACATCAAATATAAAACGATCAACGGTTATTTATTTATTTATTTAAACTTCATGCACAAATGTATATGGGCGGACTTAATGCCGTAGGCATTTTCTACTAGTCAACCCAGAATCAAAAATTGCGTAAACAAAATTTGACAATAACTTTATATTCAACCCCAATAATAACTGTTTCTTTTTTGTAAGAAAAAGCTTCTTATTGATCAAAGCCAGCTGAATACCAGTGGTTTACCTATTAAAGGCGCTGTCTTTCAGACCTCCATGACCTTTTTTTTAGGTAACACGTTTACTCAAGGTCTGATTGCCAGACTTTCTATCTTTTGACTAACAGTGAACATTGTCAAAGATATGAGGGACCAACGGCTTTACTTGTAACCGAAGCACAAGACGTCAGTGCTGTCGTAGAAAAACTGATATAAATTCATAAACCATCATAATTTTTAGCTAAAAGTCCACCGTAAAACCGAGTATCTTCCGTAATAAGAGAGGAATGTCAACTATCCGAGAACCGATGGTACCTCCCAGTTTATTTAGGCAGCTATCTAACGCGCATTTCTTTGTCAGCCTCTTTACCTCTCTGAATAAAATATTCGGGATATCTCCACTTCCGAACACCCTGGCTATATTAAAGGGCCTTTGGTGGCAAGTTATTGATAAAGCGAACGTAAAAGGATACGATATAGGGTATTGGGTCACTTATTAATGTAAAGATGTTGGAGTTTTTATTAATATTTCTTGCTAAGGTGTTTTTTATCGCTTCCCCGTAATACGCTGCTTTAACGGTGTTAATATAAGAAGTAGAGTGTAAAATGGACGGTGTTTTGCGACTTGACCTCAATCCGGTTAGGGTTTTATAATACCTGGTGTGGCTGGGGTAAATATGCCTTGAAAAGGACGGTTTTTTTAAACAGATCTTCATTCCTTTTTTTTGTCTAAGGGGTCAAATTTTCAAGTCTTTTGACTAGATTATTCTCAAATTCTATCTAACTATCATAGTTTAGGCTTTGTTCGACGGTGACAGTAAAATATTACTGTTTTTTTTTTTAATTTTCTCTAATGCTTGGACTTTATTTTTTGAAATGATCTCTTCTACCAATCAATCCGCCCTGGATTGACTGGTAGAAGATGTCTGGAGAGAAGGATTTTGTGCAAGAAGAGTTAATAAATAAATATTACTGTTTGCTTAGCCTTAGTATTTGCTTAGAGGGGCCTTTGACCAGTAGTAGTATTACTAACTCTACGAACTAAGTTGTTACCAACAAAGGGACCGCTTATGTCAATATTAAATATATATCATAATTAACGGTGTTTTAAGTAGTTGAGAGCGTAAAAGACGGTCTTGCATCTTGACCTAAATCCAGCCAAGGTTTTGCGCAGACGATGAATGGTTGCATCCGTTACGCTGGCTGACACTTGGACATTCGGACAAGTGATGGATGTGCAGTCGTGATTCTTACAAAAAGCGCTAATGGTGCTGGAATTTATATTATCTGGTTCTATCCTGATACTATTGAGATAAAAGAGCTGTTAGGAAAAATATAAGAAAAATTGCATAGTTTGGTTTAGTACGCTGTACCATAATTTAATGATAAGTTGGACGTTTTCTTTGTGTATTTAGTTGAACCAAAGTAATACTTACTAATGCTTATACTGACTGGAAAAGTCTACTAAAATCGACTACAAACCTTTCAACAACCAACCGACAGCCGGCTGTCGGGCTGCTATTGTCTTTTCTACTGTGTCTCGAATGACGTGTTTTCGAGGGTTTAAGAGAGCACTTCAGTCAATGTCAATTAACATACATGGTTCTCCGATAATATGGTCAAAGTTAACCAAGTCATGAAATTAGTTTTGAGGTTAGCATTGAGCTGCGGGACCAGATATTTAGATAATATTTTAATTAAAAAAAATATATTAATAATAATATTAATAACTCATGAACGTTCTAAAAGAACTACGCCAAATTATGACCATTTTCTTCCATGCAAACATTTTGCCATATATCGCATGACCTTCAAGTGTTTACTCTACATCAAGGTCTTCTAGTCGTAATAGGCTTGTGGGGTATCTTCTCCGAATCATCGAACAATTTAGTTGTCCAGCCGTTTGGAAATAAAATTAATGAGGTAGAAATAAAATTGCTTCTATAGTAGCAATACCTTTCAACAAGGCTTAAGTTGTTTTTTTTTGGCTGATATTTCTGCCAATAATCTCTATATTGGGAATGGTAAACTGACTGACTTTTAATATACCAACGGACAGTGCAAACCATTGGTTTTAGATATATAAAAACTCTGAGGGAATGATTTTATGAAAAAGAAATTTGGAAACAAAGAATGAATTTTAGAAATTCTAACCCTATAGGGGCTGTGGGTATATGTGTGTATCCATATGTGAATATCAATGGTAAGTGGGTAGGTTGACGTATGAGAAATAAATGTTCGGTCTTAGATCAAAACTCGTTATATTAACACGTCACCCTTTGACACATACATAACAGTGGCAAAATATAAATATAATATAACTAGCTTTTGTCCGCGACTGCGTCCGCGTGGAGATTTCCGGAATGAAAACTATCCTATGTCCTTTGCCGGGTCCCAGACTATATCTGTACCAAATTTCATTCCAATCGGTTTAGTGGTTAACGCGTGAAGAAAGAAGAGACAGACAGCGTTATTTCCGCATTTATAATATTAGTACGGTGTATAGGGGATAGAAGCCTCGACATCCACGCGGACGAAGTCGCGGGCGAAAGCTAGTGTTGATTATGCTTTTATGTTTTAATGGCCGGTATTCAACTATATCTGCTGGTACTGGAAACCGACACAAACGTAGGTGGGCAAAAGCCAAAGAGATGATGATGAAGCTTTAATGGGTGAACCCAATTAGCTGATATTTAGCATACGTATTGTAGATATTATTCTAAATGATAACGTATTTCTATCCTTTTTTTATGTTCTCGTATT
The DNA here is from genome assembly GCA_033675125.1 of Athetis lepigone. Lineage (NCBI taxonomy): Eukaryota > Metazoa > Arthropoda > Insecta > Lepidoptera > Noctuidae > Athetis > Athetis lepigone. Next base: position 18,773,083 of record CM066217.1, read on the forward strand.
ATAGTAATATATCATCTTTGACAAAAAGCTTATTAATGTTATTTAGACCATTTTTGTGACAGACATTACAGACAATTATTTTTAAATCTGACATGGCAACGCATTAAAATTTGGTCGTATAGTACTGCGTATGTCTATAGGCGACGGTATAACAACCTATCACAATATAGTCAGTCAGTTTGTTTGCCATTGCCATTAAAAAAGGGAAAACTAACCTACATTTTATATTTTCTTATAAAATACACAGTATCGGAATGACTTAAGAAAAAAATAAAATATTTACCCTAACCATCGGCGGGGTAAATCAGTAGGGAATTCCTATCAATTTCTTTGATCAGGATTCCGTTTCATCACGTATAAAAGAATGTATTCATATATATCAAGAATGATTTCGTATTCATGATACAATACGAGTTTTGCTGAAGGCTAAAAGCTTGGACGAAAGTGATAGTGAGATGGAGCAAAATGTATGTTATTTAGCACGCACTGAAAAAAATGTTCGGTCCTATCACGAATTATTGTTGATTTTACCAAACTTCTTAAGTTGGCGTTTCTTTATTTGGTAACGCCAACTTCTACATCTATTTTTTTTTTTATTGTATACTGGAAACTTAAAATTAATAATCCGTGGATCCACCTAAGACTCTCCTGACACATCTGCAGCGGTTCTACAACTTCTTAAGTTGGCGTTGTACCAAATTTATTTGGTAGATCCAAATAAATTTGGTAAAAAATCGTGATAGGACCGAATATTTTTTTCAGGTCGAACTAAGGGTTATCTATATTCTCTCTTTTTATCCTGCCCTTGTGGTTTGACTATGGTGCAATTGTGACAGTGTAGGCATTGTATCATTGTATCACAATTATTTACTTACAGGATTATTATATTCCTGTCAAGATATTTTCAGAACTTGTAATTTTATAGACAAATAAAAGCCTACGAGATTTATATTGCTTAACTAAAAAGCATCTGATAGTATATAATTATAGATAATTTCATAATTGTCATTGTTTTATTCAAAAAAGGCATATTAGTTTTAAATTCTTCCTTTGTTATTTTTAGGTTATAAATCTTGCAATCGTTGTTTAAATTGACTTCAAAAAGAAAGTCGCTACGACGTAGACTGGTGCTGGAAAATTTTAAACAACATAGATTAATTACCTATTGTTGTTGTAGTTTTAAATTTTCCACCGACCGACGCGGTACAGCCACTTTAAGTTTGACTTTTGAGATGCTGAATAAACTAAACTATTCTGACCTACTTACTATAAAAACTAGATAAAGATAAATTGAGAACGTTCTCCTTTTTCAAGTTGATCGAAAACGTGATCTTGTGGCCATGTTTTTTCTAAGTTACACTGTCCCTGTCAGTTGATAACAGCTCGTAAAATCATGCGACACTTTGCAAAAATCCTTGTCATATAGGTACGCGATATTTATATGCGTATCAGTTAATTTTTCAAAGTCCTCGAATGACCTCGTACCTGCTCTTATAGTACAATCAACCCAATGGAATCATGACCCACCATAAGCTTATTTTCCTACAGACATTCAAATTCAATTAGGTCGACAATCGCGTAAACATGTATTAAAAATGTCACACGTCTAGTCTTATTATTTTGACAGCTTCAAACGATTTATCGTCAAAATGGGTCATGATTCAATTCTGTCGATAGTACATATTCGGATTATGTCATTATCTTTTTCTACGCTATCTTCTGTGACGCCTTCCAACTTCAGGCACCTATGTGCTCATACTATTGCCCAGCAGTCACTGCTATGCATGTGGCCACTGATCTATCCCAACTTAACCTGTCAGTCTTTTTTGCTAATATCAGTTATTGAGTCATTTTCTTCGAGTCAGTCGTCGTCGTTCTGTCCTGTCTTTTTTTACATCAAATGTTGTGATCTATTGCTCTTTATCAATCTCCAAGGCTGTAATAACAACATTATTGCTTTCTTGTACATTCTGAGAACATGTACCTTCTTGTTTTGCATGAAAATGAAACACAAGTAATATTTTCTGAATACATAACACTTTATCCTTCGTTAACTATTCATTAGGAACAGTTATTCGGTAAAGGTAACCATGATTTATGTGCCAAAAACCTTGGAGGCTTTAAAAGGGTGAATAATAATGAAGGTAACTAACGAATACAATTCATCCTGCAATGTGTCTTTTATTTCATTTTCTTTCATTTGCGTGTTTTTGGTTATCAGAATATCTGAGGTGTTGGCGTTTGATAAGGAATGTTATTAATTGTTTTAAGTAATTCTAGGTCGGATTAGTGCGTGATACTGTGAAAGTATTTTGACCGTGTTTTGTTTTTGATTTAATAAAAACCTCGTTTTGGTAAGAAAAGTGTGCTCAAAAGGCTGAATCGACCAACTCAATGATAGTAGGCCAATGATATAATTAATGCTGTTTTACTTAGTATAGGTAATATCAAACTGGTGATTTACCAATGCTGAAAGTTATATTAAAGCGTATGTGCAGACTTTTAATTTTAATTTTGATGATGCTCCAGAGAGCTACAGTGCTTCTCATGTAAAAAGTTGTATGTAGGTTAAATCTAGGCAAGTACAAATGTCACATTTTCAATTTAAATGTGTTTCTAAAGTGTAGATCATCACAGGCATCTGTAAAGGAACATATCGCGAAGAAACCATAACGTATATTAAATATATGTGTGAAATCACCAATCCCTGTTGCTACCTGCTCGTGCCTTCTGTGTATGAGAAGAGGCCATTGCCCGGCAGTGGGGCAGAATTGTGCTGTTAAAAGATATCAAACAATTGTTGTATTCAATGTTGTGGAAATGTTTATTATCAGGCATAATTATGATGAGTAAAATACAACATACATTCCAATGATAAAAGTTAGATAGTAATATTTTCCACTCGAATTCTTAGAACTATCTAATAAAAAAATTCTTAACACAAACACTATTAATCTGGAAACTATTTTATATTTTCCCTATTATTTTTTTCAATATCGCCTTAGCAAAGAATAACTTCTGTTCAAAGAAAAACAAAACACTCGAAAAAATTTAAACTAAAATTATAATAATAAACGTTTCAGATAATTTAATCAGAATTAAATTACCTAGATTAGAGTTTCGGGTAATTTAATCCAAATTAAATTACCGAAAACTCTAATCAGGTCAAAATTAAATAAATGAAAACCCACAGCAGTTGCATGTCACATAAATCCACCCAGACTTATCTGAACGAACAAGCCATTGTGGGCTATAAAAATACCATAACTGTGACGTCATAAAGTAGGGGGGACTGTGACGTAATAACAGGCCTCATTAACAATAATCCTTATCGCTTCATACAAGTTTTAATGATACTTTAAAAGGGGCGTGTTGGGTGAATCGGTTTTGTAATGGGAGTAAAATGTAAGTGCTTCTTGAGATGTGTAAGATAAATTTGTAAAATCGACTGTACAATCTGCATGATTTCTCTCGACAGTCGTTGAATACTTGCGAATTTTAATTATAATTAGTTATTTAGTTTTATCAATAATTATCCTTAAATTTCCGAGGTTACGGAATAGGTCTATTATTTTCCTCGGCCCTGGAATTTAAACCTTTGAACACACGTGATTTAAGACACAATAGAATGACAGTAGCAACGCGACAGGCGGTTGTCGCTTGGTCGTTGAAAAGTTAAAGGACAACCGAAGGAACATGGGTGTATAGTCAGTAAAAGTCTGACACTCCCTCCCGCCCCGCCCAGGGCGGGAGAAGTAATTTGATGATTTCCCATCCTTAAAAAAAACCCGACTATTTCCTCAATTATTATAGTGTTTTACTTGTCTGTTAAGAATGTGTGGCGAGCTTCTTCCAAAGAAAAAGACAAGCATCCAAAAAAACATACAGAGGACGCAGTCGCAGGCAAAAGCTAGTTGTTTCATAAATCACCAGGTTTGCCACATACATCAATGTAGCGTCAGTTTTACATTCTGTATGTAAATTTTTAATCACTATAACGAATAAATCAGCTAAGTTTGAGTCGGACTCGTACACAAAGGGTTTCAGTAATCTGTAAGTAAAAAAATATGTTGCGCCGATCCCAATTAAAATGGAAATGTATGAAACTACATTTGTAATTTTTTTTTAATTAGACTCAGGTGTTTTGGCTTGCCATGATAATCTAGTGGTGAAGGCACTTTTCTATCTAAATTTATTTTAGGCATGTTCATTTCAGTGATGTCTGTAACATCACTGAAATGAAAATCCTGCAAGCGTAGTGCATTATCTGAGAAAATATCTCTGCCCAGCATTGGACCAATAACAGACTGTAGATATAAAATGCGGGACAACAAAACGACAGATACACAAGTGATTATTTAGATTCGTTGCGAGAAAATTACGTTTTTTATTCAGTCATGTGGAACTCTAAAAACAACGAATACCATAAAAGTTCATCAAACTACCATTGGAAGTTATTTCAGTGGTATCCATATATCAAAAGGTGAGAGTTAATGAAGGTGGACACGCGAAACGTGGTGATTAAAATTAATAAAATTAGTTAGTGGCAGCAGGTGAGCGAAGCCACAGTTCATTTATATAAGTAGTAGAGCAACTTTGAACAAACTCCTAAATCGACGACCGATGTATACAAAGTCATAGAAAACAGTGATTAAGAAAGGAAATGTCATATCTTTGGGTCATATGTATTATGTCATTTGGGTCAATTATATGCTTAGTTGGGATTAGTTGGCAGTGTGTAAGTTGGCCACGGATTTTTTTATTATTTTGGAATTTTATGTTATATGGAAATAGGTTTTTTAGATAATTATAGTCTGGATAATTATGAATGTTAGCCTAGTTAAGTTACTGTTCACAGTGATACTGTGACCAAACATTAGCAGGTAAGTAGGACGGGTTTATGTACTGTTTATAGAGTGACGGCGGTGGACACCTGAAATACTCGTGGTGAGGGAACGGAATTTATAGTACGTTCCGACGGTTTTCTACTAAAGAGACTTGAATTTGAAATATTTTACGATGTGCTAAAGTGGGTTTTCTTTGAAATTGATGGCTGAAGCCGTTTATGTCTTGATGATAGTGCCTATAAATTGCAGTTTAAAATTAATAATTAATTAGTTTTTTACGAATATCAAAACTTGGCAATTTGTGTTAATACAATCAGTGTAGTAGTACGTTCTATGTTTTTTTGGCAAAAAAAATCTCGTGAAATAAATTTGCATAAAAAATAAGATTTGGATTACAAGTTCCAGTTAACAAATAAATTAACAAAAATACTACCTTTTTATCATATTACTTTTAAGCGTGCATGAAAGCTGAACGTTTTTTTTGTATTTTTGTTTATTCAATCGCTCTAATATGTGAAACTGCTGGTGAGATTGACAAAAACAATGTATAAGATAATCAGATTTATAAGTTATAGACTTTATAACATCAAGCTTCAATCAACAGGAGCAGAATAGCAACAGTGACGGCTAATACAAAAATACATTTTATAATTCACCGTAATCCCACCAAAACCCTTTCCCCGAAAATGACCAGCTCAATTTTAGGATTATGTGTACCGAACCGCAGATTACGTGATTATATTACGTACGTTTCATTTCAATTATATTTTCATACACGACAATGGGAGCCGCATTGTCACGGCAGAAGCCGCATTCTCCCGTATCGGACTAATAATTATTTCTATTGTCTTTCTTGGCCCGAGTTCCGGTGGGATGATTAAGGTTGAGGCCTCAGCATGTTGGGTTGAAGAGGAATGTTAGCGGCGAAGCTGACTGTTCAAATTCTGGTTGTTGTGTGTTGGTTGTTGTAGAAAATGTTGTTGATACACTTGCTTTTTAACTAATTTATTTATTCCAGATAACTGTGGCTTACATATAACAAATGTTATAAAAAATTATTACTCATCAACTAAAATAATTACTACACACGAAGTGACGGCATCGTGTTGCGTTGCGAGGTGTTACGAAACATGACTCCTTTCCACAAAATTCTTTTTTGAGGAAGGTGCTCGATGTGTTTATTAATAATATGCTAATTAATATGGTATGAATAAAAGTTCTTGGAGGTTCTTATTGGTTCTTCTCCAGAGGAAACTACTCTTCAGTTAAACTTGTCATTCGCTTTTGCAACTAAGTTTGTCAATCTCTGTACAAAAGCCTTTCTTTGCAATGTATCAATAATAGGGTAGTAATAATACAAAAAATAATCAACAACACTTCAACTTCTGTCTCAAGCGTTAAATCTAATGAAAATTTCCGTTTTGGCACGACAAAAGAAATTATTTTAATATAAACAACAATGCAGCCTCTGAATAAGAGTTATTTCAATATTTTCGCCAACTTTGACGAAGCAAAGGGAATTCCTAAATGCAGCGAAATAATTAGTTGCGAAGCGTGCGAGTAGGAGAGCGACATAGGGACTGAACGTGTGAAAAACAAGAGCCATGCCATCTATACGCAAAATCCGATATTTTGAAAATGAGTAACCGTTCGCTAGGTCTTCTTCAAATGATTTAAAGAACTCATTAAGTTACTTATAAAAAAAAATACGGGTACAGGAGGTAGTAACAATTCATATTGTTTATACTAAGTTATTAAAAAAAACCGCATTCAAAACCTAAATAAAAAAAAATCATATTAATTCGAAAGCCGATGGCTCCCGTTCTTGTTTTGCTTTGCCACCGACTCCGGATTAAAAGTTCCTTTTTTATTTTTTACTCTTTAGTGCATAATTTTATTAAACGTGTTGTTCAAATCTAATCTAGTTACCTATAGGTTGACGCTAAACTGAACATCGTCAATATAAACCAGACAAAATAATATACAAGACAAAAATGTTCATAAAATGAAAAGTACTGGGCCAAACAATGTAATTTTTTATGAAACAAGATGGCAACTGTTTTTCATCAAACTTAATAAAAATCACGTAAATCGGATCATAAATCTCATTGTAATCGGTGTGCATACATAGTAACAATTTGGGCATCATGGTCTATGGCATCCCACTTCTGACATTCATTATTTTTTTGACTTGTTTTTGATTTGACTTCTCTACCAACCTAGTTTTTAGCAAAAGGCGTGACATTATACATTAGGTCAATTTCCCAGATGAGGACACCAGTCACACTGTCTATCCGTGTGTCCCGTTCAAGGGATGCATTAATAATGCAGTGACGCGACGCGAGACGGGGAACGGTAGCCGTGGATGGTAGTGGCATAGGACGGTGTAGGATGGTGGCCGCGCCAATCACATTAAAATAACCCCACCATGGCTTATCTCGCACCTTATTGTTGTCGACTGTAATTTGCTTTCCATATTATGACAGGCCAATGAAGTTATGATGAAGTTTGTTGAACAACAAAAAATTGTTAAAAAAACATGTGTTCTTATGGTTTTTTTTTTTTCGATTTATTGCATTTTCAAAGTTAGATGAAATCGAGTCCAAAAGAGTCGGTTTTATACAAACATACAAGCTTACAGACCTACAAACATACAGGTAAAACTAATAATAAAAAAAAGTGTTATAAAAATGGGAAGTTTGATGAAATTCGAGTGAGCTTCGATGGTCCAGCGATTAAGGCCGATTAAGCCCCGGTTTTGAAACCAGGCGTATCGTATACCAATATGAGATTTTCAAATCCCGTGTGAAATAAAACAGTGGTATTAATTGCTGCACCCAGTTAAGCTGAAATCCAACCTGGAAATGGATAGTTAAATAATAATACAATAAAGGGAACATATATTATAATCTTACCGCATATCGATCTTATTACGTTTTCTCAGAATTCCAACTACAATCATTTGTTATTGTAGCGTTGTCCTGAAACTTATTTCTGCTGCAGCTATTATTCCATCTAAATGCTTGGGACGTCGATCATCTCTTAATAATATTTCCAGGCTATTCCCGTCCCTCTTCAGGACAAAGGCCTCTTCTCATACAGAGAAGGCACAAGCATTGATTAAAACGCCTGCTCAAGGCAGATTTGCGAGATCAGGTTTACTAACAATGTTTACCTCATCGATTAAAACGTTCAAGGTGATCTAAAAAGTATTTACAAAATCGAAAAAGTCCTATTGGTACCCATGACCCATTGTGAACCTACAACCTTGTGCATACGACGCGGGCGCTTAACTTGGGTCATCACATTCATACTAATATTATAAATAGGAAAGCGTGTGTTTGTTTGTCCGTCTTTCATGGCAAAACCGAGCGACGGATTGACGTGATATTTTAAGTGGAGATAGCTAAAGGGATGCTGAGTGATATAGGCTACGTTTTGTCTCTTTTGAACGCGGACGAAGCCGCGAGCAAAAGCTAGTCACTTCATAAACTGACATAACAATAAAGCCAATACACGTGTACACAACAACAAAGGCACCGACATAGACACCATCCACGATTACCCATAAGCATAGACAACAACACTGACAGACAATCCCAAAATTCCCAGTATGGGAAACAGTACAAGGAAACAAACGAAATCACGGAACGATGGCCACACGCAGGCTACCATTGGTATTCCTTCCACGATTTTGTCTTGCGTCGTGAGTCTCACTGTACCGACCAAAGCCTTTGACACCGCCTGTAACTGGCACGATGGCTGATGAGATGAATTTTAAACAGAAACCCGTGGTAGGCTACCATAATCAGCGCTGCATTATAGATAAGCCGCGTTTTAAGGCTGCTTCATGGGTTGGCCCAATTTCGGTGACGAAGATTAGGCAGGCATCATGTGTGTGACGTTGATGGTAAATTTGAGTGACGATAAATGTCAAACGGTTAGTTAGTAGGTAAAAAACATACGCATTGAGACAACAGACAATATTTAGTTTATAAAACACAAACTAAATATTAATTGGATGAAATAATGAATTTAAGTCGGCCAACGCCATCCGTAGTGAACAAGCATGGTAATCAAATTTGCTCATGCCTTCTTTGTAAGAAGCTTTTGACCTATAAAGACAATAGTAGATTAGATTGTATTTTTTTTTTGTGTAACAACTCGCAAAGTTGTAATGGCTCAGTGTTTAGTTGCTCGAATGCAAGAGAATTCTTATCTGCGTGAGTACCAATCGTATGTATGTACTTTCAAAAGTTTATCCTTTAGTTTATCTTAGACATCACAGACATCCCTGCAGAAACTAATCATTAGGAATGGACTTCCGAAATCTCAATTCGTCTTGAGTAACCGTGGTGATCAGTGTTCGTATCTTTACTGAATGAGACGAACCCATTTCCACGCATTGGGATAATGAAAGGCTGGTATTATTTTTATCTAAAAATAGACGATAAAGTAACTAAAATTTGACAAAAGACAACCAGAATTCTAAGCAGAATTTACTTAATTAACCGTCGACACTCATCAAATTACGGCTCATCATCACACTCATAACGAAGTGACAAGAAGATAATAAGTATTCTTTTATCATTCACTCCTGGCTTGAAAATTTGATTAGCCTTGATAAATTCGACAAAGGGAATTACCAGATCAAAGGAGAGTAATCCTAATAATTTTGATAAAGGTCTCGGCTTTTGATTGGGGATCGTTTTATCACTGAATTTAGTAAGTTTGTGTTCTTGATTGTTGGAAGTGGTAGTGACAGACATTTCTGATAAGGTTTTATCGCGTTGGCTGCCTGTAAGAGAGGGAATGGGAGAAAAGTTCAAGGAGTGTACCTCGTTTATATTATTAGATTTTTCTTGTACTATACTCATTAAGATTTTCCATTGAAGCACCTGTGGTGGAGAGCTATAGTCTCGTTAAGTGCCATAAGCATTTTGTAGTAACACTAACCGTTCCCTGGATTATCCCTGCACCTTTTCTTACTACGTTACTACCCCGAACTTGGGTTATTAAGTATATAATATAATGTACAGCCTTCCTCATTAAACAAGCTTGTCAAGATTTATTAACTAATACGAACAGTTCACGAATTAAGAGCGTTCAACTAAAGAACTCCGCAAAAAAATTTGCCCTCATAAGTCACACTCATATTTCCTAGTTAAAAATTACCATTAAGTCCTTTGGTACGCAATTATCAGGTCTCTAATCGTTACAAAAAGAAAAATCCTTCGTTGTACATAACCAAAAATAAAGTGTAAGGCCGTATACAGAAAGAAAGCTGGAAACTTATAAGCGCTTACCGGCGCTGGTCCGTTCTACACAAAGGAAGCAGGTTGAAGCAGACTAATCAAAATGTCGGAATGATTTGCTCGCAGTTGTTATGGCAACGCCCAGCGCTGAACAGCGCGTGTTGAAGCTTGTCGATGTTCATATATTTTCCTGCGCGGATTACTAGCGTTAACAAGCGCCGGCAAGCGCTTATAAGTTTCCAGCTTTCTTTCTGTATACGGCATAACGTTTTTGCCATCATTAATTCGTAAAGCCACTACGTTGTTACGATAGGCGTAAAAGTAACTACCGTATTAACAAAACATAAAAAAATAATCCATTTGTAAAAACTGGGTCAGCTGACATTCTGTTGAAACAAAGTAGGTACTAGGTAGGTATGATGAGACAACAAGTAAAGCCCCCATTAATCCATGGGATTTGCTGTATCTTAGAGAAGTTGCGATTCTTCTGAGAAAATTGCTATACTCCACATTAAGAAGTGCTTCAGATTTTGGATTATTACTTATATATTATATAGTAAATATATATTAAAAAGTTAAGACATGAAGCAATTTTACATTTGAGTTGGTCCAAAAATATTTGTAGACCAAAATGCCTGATGATTTTTTCGATCAAGTACTAAGTATACAAAATTAACCTGTTAAAGTAAGCTATACTGTAGATTTTTATGAATGATTGATATTTTAATTTGACGAGCCTGTAGGTGTAGTGGTGAGCTGCCCTGACTGCTACGCCGGAGGTCGTGGGTTCGATTCCCACCCACTTTGACAATCAACAAACTTTGTGTGATGAGCATGATTGTTTGTTCTGTGTCTGGGTGTAATTTATCTTTAATATGTATGTATTTAGTTTATAAAATATATAAGTATGTTTATCAGTTGTCTGGTTACCATATTACAAGCTCTGCTTAGTTTGGGATCAGATGACCGTGTGTGAGTGTCCTAGGATATGTATTTATTTTTATTTATTTATTATTTTTAATGATTACATTTTAAACCTTCGAACACACGTGATTCGGGACACAAATAAAGACAATAGCAGCGCGACAGCCGGCTGTAGCTTGGTCGTTGAAAGGTTAAAATTAAATTTAACTAACAAATGTCTTGAATAATGTTTTTTTGGCATTGCTTGGCAAAAAATTTGAAAACGTAGTAGCGGCTGCCTACTTAAGTAAATATCAAAGACTTCGACGATGTGTTGTCATGTGTTATGTGCTTGCAATTACATCGGTAGTTCAGTATCTATTAGCATCCTTAAAAAAAAACACAGCAAAGCTGCTTTACTGCAAAAATGCAACTAAAAGTGGGTTCTTCCTCGGTCAAGCTCCTTCACAAGGAGCACTTCTATTACTAAAATATAATTACTAACTTATATTTCATTTTAAACATATTTCCTTTAAGCATTACTTAGCAAAAGCTATAACGACTGAACAAACTTAATTTGAGTTCAGAAAGTAAACGTAAACATTTAGAGGAAAGTTTATTTTCGTATAGAATAGGCCTACCTCTTTATACCCACAGTTATAATCTCTTTATTATTCCCATTACATTTTAGCTATCAAGTTTACCTAAAAGTGTGTCATAATTTCATTAGATCAGCCCTAGACTTAGCTCAACATAACACCTACGTGCCTCATAATTAGGTTTAAAGTAACTTTGAAAAGGGGTTTTGTAACTTTGAAAGCTTAGGCGCCCATTACACGGTAGCTTTCAAAAGTCACGAATGGCGAAAGAATGATGGTTGTAATATAGTGAATCGTTCTTATATTAGACGATCATCAGTCATTGATAGTGACAAAACTGTCAACAAAAACTATCGAACTTAGGGCCGAGCCCACCAAAGCGGAGAGGAGAGATGTGTGCCGTACAACCAATCAGCTTACGACATTTTGACACAACAAACAGCGCTTAGCTTAAGCACAGTACAATATTTTATCTGTTACTTACGACACATTTCCTCTCCTCTCCGCTTTGGTGAACATTTGATTCAAACCAATGACGTATTATATATAGACACGTCATGAACTAACATCGCGGCACTTAAAAACGGCGAAAATGCTATCAAATACTTATACGCGTGAAGAAAGGGAAAGAAAATATGACACCGTACGGCAGGATGCCTGTTGTTAGAGAGAGATAAATATACATCTTCAGTTACGTCACAGGAGAAGTAATAGTCATATTGCATGCTCATTGGTCGAGCGCATGAGTGACGTAGCTATTAGAGGCATATGGGGAAAAAAGGACATTCGATTTTTTGGAGTTAATAAAATAGTTAATTTGATTTATACCGTATTACCTACTTTACGAATAAAGTAAAAAAAAAATATCTTTAAAATATTAATGCTGTAGTAATTATATTTACATATTAAATTAAAAAATAAAACAAAATATCTTTATAAACTTATATAGAAAACCTTTATTTAATAATATAAAAAACGTTAACACAACATAGGCAATTGAACAATATGGTAATCGAAGTCATATTATTATATTATTGACTTATGTTGCAGATACATAATTTAAATTCCTTCAAACAAACTTAACTTATTCCTTTTTTGCCTCTTATAATTTGATTCAATTTGATTCTTATAAAATCTATCAACAAAAAAACCCTAGTGTAATAGTGTCCCAACCTCCCCTAACGCACGTGACTACGGACTGCATGCGCCGGCCGCCATTAGACGACGGAGTAGAACCAGGCGTCCGTCACTCGCTCAAGGCCACGCGTTTTATGCCTACCGCTTCGCGTATCGTCGACGATACAACGAACACCGGGCTGTCGCGCGCCCGGCTGAGTGCTCGCGCGTCACGGGTACAGTGCTGACTATCAAAATGCCGAAACCACGTAATTATTGCGTGATTATTGTGCAATTCCCCTGTTTCCCAATTCTCCTGTTTCCCTTTTGATTATTTATTAAAATTATTCACGCGGTTTTGGATATTTTCGACACTAATATATAATAATCGGGAATTCAAGGAACGAAAAATATGCATCAGTCATTTTATTAAAAGAAAAAATATTTGATCAACAAATAAAAAAAATATTGTTTTTTTAAATCATTCTTTTTATTACCATTATCATCATACGCATAACCCTAACAGATTTGCTGGACGACACGCACACACGTTAGTCGCGCGGCGGGCAAAAAAATCTCAACTCTCTCTGTGCGTACTTATGGTACATTTCTCCTCGCTGCAAACAGCTGGTATTATTATTATGATTTTGTAGGCTATTATAGCGTAGGTTTTTTCGTTTTTGTATTGGAGTGAAGTATCTGTTACGTAGTAACTATTTATTAATCTGTGGTAGAACAAAATAAAACAAAAATATTGTAGTTTTGTGAACTTACGCATGAAATGACACATTTTTGTCTTTAACTTTTGGGGTATAATTTGTAGATCGTCTGAAAAACCACGACGGCATGTTTTCTTTATGTTTTGTACAGGTTTACACACACGATATAAATTGAAAACAAGCGTAGCGTCGGGCGAGAGGTTGGTGCGTAACTAAGCGCGATGTGGCCAATTGGCTTCATTTTGTGTTGTCATTTTTGAGCGCGGACAACGTATCTATAGTTTCATACATCATTGATTCAAACATGCAGATTTTAGTTTGACTCATACCAACTCAGAGATTTGTGTTTAACAAAACTTTCCAACTAGCTAATATTTGCTATCAAATAGGTTTTCGTCAAACTATTTACTTGTTTGAATCAAACAGTTTGACAGTTCCGGGGGTCCTTTTTAAATGAAGTGTACGCGTGGCGCTATCTCACGGAAAGATTAGGAAGTAGGGAGTTCCCTCGGGAACAAAGGAGTGAGGGAGGATAGGTGGGATTTAGTTCCGGTGTTGAGACATAGATGGCGTTGGACAATATTGTGATTCTTGAATTAAAAAAAATATGGTGTGTGAAAATTTGTTACACCAAGTGAAACATGACTGCTTGATTTCATCTCTTTCAGAGATAACTTTTAACCTTTTGACGACTAAGCGACAGCCGGCTGTCGCGCTGCTGTTGTTTTTCTATTGTGTCTCGAATCACATGTGTTCGAAGGTTTAAAATGTAATCATTGAAAATAATATCACTAATTCATAAAAATCTACAGTATTGCTTACTTTAACAGGTTATCATGCTTTGAACTTTTTTATAATTTGTTTTTTTTTAGTTCGGGTTAGTAAATACTTATTCCACGATACCCCGCTAGACATAGTTCATGAAAGAGTTGTTTGGTTCAAATCCTGACAAGTATCAATATAAATTGCTGTAATACTTACACAAATAGACAGTTCAATCTAATTTATTTGTATAGATAAGACTTATAATTTACGTTGGACAGCTGTTTCTCTCATTTTGTTTTCCATTAAGAATCCAAGATGATGACTTGACACCTTTAGGGTGAATCTAAGTGCAATCTCATCATCTCGTGCGACAGACAGACAGGTCGACTTGTATATTAAATGTGTGCACGATATTCATGACATCGCTTTTATTAATCCGCCATTTTGTTTCGGTGCTGCAATGTTTGTGTTGTGAGTTAGCTAGATGGGTTTTCTATATTTACTTATACATATATGTACCTATTCGTAAGTCTTATATATAAAATTCTCGTGTCACTACGTTAGTTACCTTACTCCTCCGAAACGGCTTTACCGATTTTTACCAAATTTTAAATGCATATTCAGTAGGTCTGAGAATCAGCTACTATCTATTTTTCATACCCCTAAGTGATAAGGGTTGTTCAACCTTAACATTTTTAACGCAGGCAAACCGCGGGAGGCAGCTAGTAATTTATAAAAAAATATTAATATTTGTAAAATCGTAACAAAAGATCATTCGAATAAAAACTTAAATGTCAAAATAGGTACCTATTAAATATTTTGCCAATTAGTTAATATTCCACTTGACGACTAGGCTCAACTATTTTTCTTTATATAACGTTGGAAGATACTTTTTAATGGTAGGGTCGTTTGTCCAGCACCACCGTCACCGTCAACAGAGAACGTGATGACGATTTACTATAGCCGGGTGTCCACCGCATGTTACGTCACCTCTTAAACAAATCAGCCCAAAATAATAGCGTTCTCGGTGACGATGTAGAAATCCTTAGCAACTACTATTTTTACACAAATAAAATGTGTAAACAAAAACAAACAACATTCTATATTCAAAGAGCGTGTTAATTTCATCTCTTAACCTGACCTGTGTAAAAAAATGCAATAAAAAGTTAACGCACGTGCCGAACCCACGTTGTTCCCTTGTTAAACGTATTCGGGAGATGTCGGCAATTTTCGGCAATTGTCGGATTCCACATGTGTTCACTTTATTTTGTGTTCTGTCATTATGCGGTTACACAAAGCAAAAAATGTCGACTGTTTCAAAAAGTTCCGAGTTTGTTGAAAGGGAGTTTCAAAATTGACACAATTTTTAAAGTATTTTTGTATTTTTTTTTTTGCAGTTAAACCATACTCAAGTACGCCCGGTTTGGAGCTGCTATTAGGGAAAATATTATTAAGTGGTTCAAGCTATTTAGCTCTACAAAAAAAAAAGGCAAAAGGTTGATTTGAGACGAGCTTACTGTGAAATACATAACTACCCGCTTTTCCCTCGCAGATAAAACACACTTCCAAAAATAACAACTTCCTTAAACAGAAATAATATACCCAAAAAGATAATTTCTTCCTAATAAATCACTTATAGATTGAACATGGCGTTTCGCTTCCTATCCACCATAAATATCTGGCATATCTACCACTTAAAAATAAGTTAGCATTTTTATCCTGCGCTTTTGATGCCGCCATCATAACAAAATGGTTTCGAACGAGCCGAACGCCAGTTAAAAATGAGCCTTGCAGCTTTAAGGCAGACCCTTGAAGCCCATCAGTTTTAAACCTATGGAGAGGGCGGGGAAGGTCAAGGTAAAATTGTGCTTTGGTGCCATAAATACTCGTTGAGGCTTCGACAATTTTACATTTGACGCTCAATAAATTTGGAGAATCACCTATGTGTTTGAATTAAGGTTTAATTTCGGATGTGTTTTTGGGATTGGTGCTAATTAATATTGATTGTTTAACAGTAGCTTTTAAATAGACGTTGAAAGAAGTCGACAGACAGCTATCAAGATGTCCTAATAGGCGTATCGTACGTCAGAAATAATTTACAAATTACCCTCATGTCGGACCAGATTTTGTTTTGGTGTTCATACGGGGTGTTTAGAATTTAGTGGCAGTTACTCGCGATGTTCCCTATGTTTATTTTTGTAACTTATGAACCTTCGCGGAAATGAGTATAGCAACGTACTAAACTAAATGATCAGTGCGTATATGAAACTTAACTATATTTATTTTGGGTTTAGTTTCTGTTTGGCATAACTTAATTGTGGATTTGCTTTGTTCATGTTTCTTGGTTTGGTCAGTAAATATTTATAAGATGATTAATTAAAATGTAATAAAAAAGAAATTGTAATGAGGCTCGGACCCAAATAAGACCTTAATAGAATTATCTTGTAAGATATAAAAACGAGGACGAGGGCAGAATAATTTAAGAAAATGTCGAAGGAGGTCTGGTGTGAAAAAAGGTAAGAATATTCTTCATGAAACATTGCTATTTCTCAATGTAATGAAAATTTGCCCCAAACTCAGCCTTAATACAAATATCTTTAAGATGAACTTATCAAAATAGTATATCAAAGATGAAAAAATATTTTAAACTACTGCAGACCAGAAAGCCAAAATGAACAACGCAGACCACCAAAAAAAACCGAGCAATGAAGCTCGACGAGTCCCGGAGAAACGATTCAACTGTCTTGGAATCCGCACCGAAATTAGTCGGAAAAGAACTGTGGACGAGTAAAAATCATATCAAAAAGGAAACAGAAGAATTAGGTCCATAAGCAGAAACGGGCGAATGCTTATACTGTTACTATATTTACTGAATAAATAAATAAAGAGTATACCAATTTCCCATTAACAATATGCAAGCTTCAGTGGCCCGCTGTCCCACAAGTGACAAAGGTATTTTTTTATTTTTTATTGAAGTAAAGTTATCCATACTAATATTATAAATGGGAAAGTGTGTCTGTCTGTCTGTCTGTCTGTCTGCCTGTATGTTTGTCTTTCTTTCACGGCGAAGCGACGAATTGACGTGATTTTTTAAGTGGATAAAGTTGAAGGGATGGAGAGTAACATAGGCCACTTTCTGTCTCTTTCTAACGCGAGCGAAGCCGTGGGCAAAAGCTAGTAAATCATAAGTTACCAAACGGTAAATTGATTGACTGACTGACCCGGTTATATATAAACGCCCAGCCCAAACCACTGGTGCTAGAGATATGAAACTTGGAAAATATGTTTTTTTGTGATCCGCTAAGAAATTCGACATCGGTCGGGTTACTGACCTATGATAAGACAGTGAATTAGGTATAATCCGTTCTTCTTTCGATGCGAAAATTAAGATATTTTTAATGAATTTTACCTAACGCAAAAATGCAATTGCGTTAGGTAAAATTCATTAAAAAAATACCCAATTTCCCAATAACAATATGCAAGCTGCAGTGGCCCTGTTCCACAAGTAACTATGGTAAATTTTCAAGTGGCCTGCGGTTACGGACGGACACTTAACTCTCCTTTGTGCCATATTTAATTAACAAGTTTAGCTACCCACTTAACTAGAGGACTTTGGATTAAGTAACTATTGAACAGCGTGTGTGGTTTGGAGTTAGGAAGAAAATTTATTAATAGACTGTTCTTATAAAGGGTGGAAACTTGGTTACGGTTTGTGTGATTTTCCGGGAATTTTCGTTTTAATTTTGTAGTTGGGAATGAAGATTTATGTTTCTTGAAGTAAAGTTTTGATGTTTAATGATTAATTCAGTTAGCGTTTTTCAAATTATTCAAATTATTATTAGGGACTACGAAAAAATTACAATGAAAATCAACATTATTATAGGGTTGGTTTCTTGATGTCATTATTTCCTTCATTAATAAAGATCATAATTGTTTAAATTATCCTTACAAATCATTTCATTTGATTTGTCTGGTATGAATGTCCAAATAACAACTTTTTATTCCAATACTCCTATGTACAAAAAAATTTAAAAATATTTTCTGTATGTTCGTTTGAAATAGCTGAACCGATTCGGCAGGACTTTTACTGACCAACAGGGGTTCGACACAAAAAAGCATATATAACGGCGAGCACAGCAAATTTTTAATAAGTTTTGTATGTACATTCCAAAATAAATAACATCTCCTAACTTTAGCGTTTGATATTCAACGATACGAGACAGTCGTTACTCATAGCATTTAACCTTTCATGCCTTCCTTGGGGAATATCGCGGGTGAGACGTACCTACCTTCCTGCAGCTAAATGTCAGACACCATGCGAGGCTCCCTGGACGATCCGCCATAGAAAGTCAGAACAGAGAGTATACCTAGATAAAATTTAAAAAGGGGAGTGCAAAATTCTAAAGTGAAAATAAAAGTCAGAAGCTGTGTTACAGTCTGAAGAGGTAAAATAAAATATATTCATCTTTATCTTTGGGATCTGTGCGGTGTCTGGATTGCATTGAGGATATCAAGGGTGAGACGTACCTACGAGTACCACAGCTAAATGTCAGATACCATACGAAACGCCCTCCCTGGACGATTCGTGAATATTGTGACACACAAGATAGTTAGTCAGAAGACAGTATACCTAGATAAACTTTAAAAGAGGAGAAGGTACAAAATTCTAAAGTAAAAAAAATATCTCAAGCTGTTTTCAGTCTTAAGAGGTACCATGAGATATAATCATATTTGTCAACATCTGCAAGGTCCCAGGTGTTGCCTTGGGGATATCCCGGCTTAGACAGGCCTACTACTAAAATGTCAGACACCGCCAAATGTGTCATGCACTAATGTACGAAACGCCTATCCTGGACGCACCGTCTAAGATATTGTGACGAGTTTAGAAATGCAGATAGTAACGAATGTAAAAGTCAGAAGCTAAGCGTACTAGTTTGAAGATTCTGCGAGCCATGGTGACATCTAAGTTTCTGGGATTTCAACACATCTGAAAGGTCTTTCAGATTCTTTAAGCGTTTGTAGACAACAAACGCTTATCTGAAAGACCTTTACCTTGACCCTACGTCAATAATATTTGACCGTCAATTTTGAACAGTTGTTTACATAATCACACTGCGCGTATATTCCTTTTAGGCAACTATGGAGTGACTACCACTGCTTAGTTGCCTGCCTAAATTGAACCATCTCATTCCATGCACAATTTAATACATGATTACAATCAGATATCCCCGTAAGAACTAAGACACACTTATTTTTTTATTTATTAAATGCTCTAACAGAGGATTTAATTTAGTAAAATGCACAAATTTCACAAAATCAAACAAAACCTCTAATGCACGCCAACACAAGCTTTATCTATCCTAGATCTTTCATATCCAGCGTTCTACTCTATACATCATCCCTCCTCTTGGTCCTCTAACGGTCCTCACAAACGATACATCAATACTTATGTGCAAAATCGATATGTTTGTACCGTCTTTGTGCAATTGACAGTGCAATTATCATCCTTTGATATATTGCCGGCTGCCAGATAATATCTAATGGTTAATTCTCTATTAACAATACCGTTTATTTACACGTCAACGTGTTGTAACTTAATTGCGGGATGCTGGGAGATTTATTTTATGTTACGTAATTCTGTAGCTAAGTTTATTTTAGACAAAATGAAAAACCTTTCAGGTTTCTACATCTATACTTTCTATACTAATATTATAAAGAGATAAACTTTGTCTGTTTGATGGTAATGAATAGGATCTAAAACTACCAATTTTAAAAATTCGTTCACCATTCGAAAGCTACATTGTCCACGAGTAACATAGGCTATATAGTATCATCTATACTATATTATATAAGTAAATAAATAAATGAGTTTTTTTTGTAAATAGGTAAAAAATTACACTTTTAGCGTAGGTATTTTTTTTCTATAGAAATCGAATCAGGACTGACTGACTGATTGGTGACATTTTCAACTTTTATGTAACTAGCTTATGCCCGCGACTTCGCTCGCGTTAGAAAGAGATAAAAAGTAGCCTACGTCTCTTTCGGTAAAGGACAAAATATCCCAAGGAAACCTTATTTTTGAGATTGTAAATCATCAAATGACTCCTTTCTCTCTAAGCGGAGCGGAAGGGAGTGTCAGACTTCTAAAATCACCAATCACCAATCAAGTCCGAAATCACCAATTTTGCTTAGGCAAGAGTGGTTATCAATGTTCTTGCGTTTTCTGTACATGAAGGACCTTTACCCTGCAATTGGATAGTAATAGACTGGTATTATTATTTAAATCCGTACTTTCGTACTAATATTATAAATGCGAAAGTAACTCTGTCTGTCTTTCTGTCTGTCTGTCTGTCTGTCTGTCTCTTCTTCACGCCTAAACGACTGAACCAATTTGAATGAAATTTGATACAGGTATAGTCTGGAACCCTAGAAAGGACATAGTATAGTTTTCATCCAGGAAATCTTCCGGGAACGGGAACTATTATTCCACGCAGACGAAGTCGCGGGCAAAAGCTAGTACTTTATATTTGTTGTGGATAACATATCAAAGGATAATAATTGCACTGTCTAACGGTACAATACCATGTCAAGATATACTAGAGAGACCAAAATAACAATATAAGTACTCATCATTTCCTATAAACATTTTACAGCTCCCAAGCTGAAGATCAGTAAACATTAACGAGCTGATAAAGTCAATATGTCTTTATAAATACAAACAGCATAAATAGCAGGCTTTGTAGACGTTTCGGCCACTGAATTTCGCCCGCTCCGGTCAAAACAGTATTTTGTGTTTTTTTTTTATTTTTTTGAGAAGTGTTCCGGAATGATACTATTTTCAAGCTAATTTTGTACGGTCAAAAAGAAAAAATGTTTTGCTTCTCACCGTACAAAATTAATTTACGTGATTTGGGACACAGTGGAAAGACAATAGCAGCGCGAGTGCCGGCTGTCGCTTGGTCGTCGAAAGGTTAACTTAATTTTGTACGGTGAGAATGAAAGTATGTTTTATCATTCTTAAAAAATTAGCTATCGTCCGAAACATCTCTCAAAAATATGAATAACAATAAAATTCCTGTTTTGACCGGAGCGGGCGAAACTCAGCAGCCGAAATACCTCTTAAACCAAATAGCAGTAAATTTCTTGCGAATTGACGTTTATGATGGTCCAAATGAATGAACTAAACATTTCGCTATAAACATCGCCGGCTACTTTGAAGTCGTTCATTCATCATAACTGACTTTATGGTATTAATATTTTGTCTGCATGGTTTAGTTTTGTTTATTGAAAAACTACTGCAGTAGTTGACGTTGGGAATAGTTGGGATGTTTTTTACAGATTCTTCATACATACAGGCATAGCTAGCTAGACTGACATTATAAATGAGAAATTTACTCTGTCTTTCTGTCTGTTACGCTTTTACGCCTAAGCTGCTGAATCGATGGCAATGAAATTTGGTACGGTACAGTACAGTACGGATAGCTCCTAGCCTGAAAAAAGACCCAATACTTTTATATAAGAAAGTACTTATAGTTAAAATGACAAGCACGATTTAGTCCAGAAACCAATATACGTAAATAAGATTTTTTATAATTTTTTTATGTCGCACTGATGGGGAAAGAATAGCTGGTTAGAATAATGACGATAAATACAAAAAAAAATATCACTTTTTTTTTTCACACACGGTCATCTGATCCCAAGTTAAGCTCTGCTTAGAGCTTGTGTTATGGTAACTAGACAACTGATATACATACTTATATAATTTATAAATACATACATATTATAGATAAATTATACCCAGACACAGAACAAACAGTCACGCTCATCACACAAAGTTTGTTCTGGGTGGGAATCGAACCCACGACCTCAGGTTTAGCAGTCAGAGTTACTAACCACTACACCAACAGGCCCGTCATTATCTATCTGCCCGTCTATACACTAAGCGATCAGGTCAGCAGCCAATACGACAATTTAAGAAAATAATGTGTTTCCTTACACACATGTAATTATTACATGTATCTGTTAGTACACGTTCAAAAATCCCAAAAATCACCGACTACTGCGACCTGCTCGCTAAAGTGCAGAGGCGCCCTAAATTCCATTGGTATTAAAGTGTATTTCCAGAATAACAAACAAATAAAACTTGCAATACGCAGTATGAACCTCGTTTATTATTTTTTTCTTTCCCAGCTGAGCCTAAAAAAGGTAAAACATACGTTCATAAATTATCGCGATTGTAACGAAGTTCAAAGAGGTAATAGCAAACAAATGCGCGCCAAAAACAATAAATCAAAATGGCCGAACAAGGAGAGACGGACGGTGGCGAACGAAACTTTCATTTCGTTCGTTCATAAGTGCACTTTACTTGAAACATTTGGAATTACTGATGGTTCTCGTTCATTCGTTCGAAGTGCGACTTTTCTAAGTCTTCTATTCATTTTAGTGGATGTACTTCATTGTACTATTTTTTGTACACGGGAAATCATCAAAATGTATCTCCCGCCCTGGGCGGTGCGGGACTGCGTATCAGACTTTTACTGACTGAAACCCACTAATACGGTTGCCCTTTATATTCCAGGGCCACGGTAACTATTAGAACTATTCTGCGATCTCGGTCATTATACTTAGTATTACTATTTCTTCATTTGGTGGCAATATGTGACAAAGACATGAACAAATTGTTTAATTTTTTTAGTAATTTAGTACCTTAACTATGTAGCTCTAAGCTACACTGCTATCTATGCTTATTTTTTGCGATGTTATAAAAAAAAACTTGTTAGCTGGCTCTTTCATAATTATTTTTAAAATATTTTGGATAAGATAATCTATAAAAGGAAAAGGTTTTAAGTTCTAGAGTGTGCTTATTTTTTATACCTTACATTTTGAAATTAATAACTTGAGCCAAAATTACAGTTACGTACTATAGTAATATAGCAAAAAACTCACATAATTTTCCAATTCCCATAGTACTGGCCACGCGGTCCGGTGCAAACATTTCCCGGTACTTCACGCCACGCGGTACAGCATTAACCCGGACACTGCGTCATAGATTGTTTTTAACACCCCTAAATGGTGTACAACAAACTTCATCCCTTTACAATAGAACGCTTTTCAAAGACACCCCCAACTTTTATTTCGAGCAGTTTCCTTAGATTTTCACTCCTGGAGTTTGATGTACGAAAAAGTTTTGGTAATTTTATTTTTCGGCTTACGACAGCGGAGCGTTGCTTTTAAAAAGTTTGGATGGAACTTTCAAATGTGTCTGCAAAGGTTTTTGAGCCTAGGGCAGAATGTTTAATCCTGCAGGTTCATGAGGAGGAGAGGAGGGGGGAGGGGTTACGTCATATTTACATTTCCTTTTAAACAGGTAGGAATACTGTTGACCTTTTCATTCATCTGGAAATGATTACGTGGGTGGCTCCAAATGTGGATTCAAGATTAGACACCATTTGGGTCGGTTTATTTTTGACTCCTGAATATATAAAATACTTAGCTGCCACGTGAATCTATTTTTATGTAAATAAATATTCGTTTCAACCTTTTTCCGAAGTCGGTCTTGTTCTTTTGGTCCTCGTTACGACACAACGTATTCTCTTCTTCGTAATAATATCATTTTTCTCTCCATCCATCTTTAAAGTTACTCAGTCTATTTATCACACTGGACCTTGAACCTCAAAAAGAGCATTGGCTACAGTGGTATCTGTTCACATAAATCGAAAGCCTGGATTGGACTGAAATAATAAGCCAGTAAACAAAATTCAAAATAAAAAGTCAATGGCTATTGTTAATTTAGCGACTTTCTGAATTATAGAATTATTTTGGTTCTGTGTTTTAATTGTATAATTTAAAGACGTTAAAACAACTGTGACAATCGATATTTATGAAAACGGAGACACAGATAAAACTCTAGTTCAAAATAATTACTTCCTACAATATCTAAATTATACAGACAAACTTGTACTCAAACCATTGCTATAATTTGACACAGAAATGATCATGGAACCAATGATTAAATATTCAATTCAGTTACGGATTCATATTGAGATGCAAATTACACTCCGTCGCTGTGAATTGATAATACGGACTAAATAAATAGTACGTCTGTCTGTCACATAATTGTGACATACGGACAGATTGGTTAGACCTCGATGAATACTCAAAGTTCTACTATTTGCTTTACGTGTCGAAATAAATAAATAATATAGATTACACTATTTTTGAACAGCCAATGTTTTTACGTATGGGTATATTCTAAGGCATACGACAGTGATAATGTCAACTCTAAAACTGGGGTTTATTTGTTATTTGCACAATTTACTAGGTTTGGAATAAATTCCTGTTAATATTATAAGTTTGTTTAGTTGAATTTGGCAAATAGTTATAGCATTTGCATTATAATTACACCCTGCGACCTATAGAAGCGGAGCATTAACCATATACAAGGACGAAATCGGAGGAAAGCGTTTAAATATTTGTCCTGTACAGTATTTAACTCGTAGGCTGAGGTTACACTAGACTGCGATGCGAGCAGCGACACATGAGCGATTGAAACAAATACATGGATGCTCACGTGCATGGGTACACTGTTCATCAACACACTCTCACGGACACCAGCTCCTCACATATGTAATACATACTAGACTGAGTAATTGTACCGTTCTAGCTTTAAGCATAACATTGTGAGGAGAAATAAATAAATTATTATTATTAAATTATTATTATCAAATATTAGCAGCGATCTTTAATTCCTTTCTGCGACTGGAATTACATTACTGGAATCGCGGACCCGCTTCATCGATGTATCAGCGAAATTGAATAGAATATACGGCAGATTTTCGCTTATAATGTAGCTCCATGTTATCTCGTCGCATCGCAAATGAAAATAAATAACTAAATATCCTGGGACAAACATCTTACAAAAGGCCGTCTGATCCAAATCTAAGCAAAGCTTGTATTATTGTAATTAGACAACTGATATACATACTTATATATATTTCAAATACATACATATTATAGATAAATAGCACCCAGACACAGAATAAACAATCATGCTCATCACACAAAGTTTGTTCTGGGTGGGAATCGCACCCACGGCCTCTGGTTTAGCTAGATGGTATAGTAGTCAGGGTCACTGACCACTAGACCAACAGGCCCGTCAAAGATATGTGGGTTCAACGGCTTTATTTGTTTCAAAAGCACTAGCAGTCAGTGATGCTGTAAAAAAACTGAATTCGATTCATAAAACATCATAATTTTTGGGTTAACCGTCACCTAAGAGCTACTAAATCGCTGCCTACTGTAGCCTAATGCTGCATTAGGCTACAGTAGGCAGCCGATCACTCAGCTATGCCAGCCGTGCCTTCAAAGGCCGAAAATCATGGTGATGATATTTAGATAAAGCTAAGTCGAATAATCCTTAAACTGATTCCCCACACTCATCCCGTTCCGAATGACATTTGCATGTGAAAGCCATAACTTGGTGACACGGAAAATTTAATCTTTTTGGTAATTAAATGAAGACCCACAGCTGACCTAATTAAAAGACCGCAACCATTTTTATTGTATTATATTTTTTGTTGCAGGTATGACGCTTTTATGGGAGTCTGTGAGTAGATATAAATGTTTTATGGTAAAGGATTTTTTTATGGTTTAAATGAAGTCAACATTATCTGTGCAATTCCTATCGGTGAAGCTCTGTTTTGGGCTTTTTAATATAGAAGAATTCGTAAACTGCTTTAAGCATGTAAGTTTGCCCGCAGCCTTCCCTGGTGTAGAGTTATATCCAGAGGAATAAGTAATTATTCTTCATTATATAGAGATTTATTATGTACTATATTTGCAATGGTTATTTAGCGCTTAGGAGTGGCATAACTACTTTTCGATTACTTAACTATTTATGCTAATTTCTCGACTGCGTGATATAGACAAGGACTATCTTCAGATCAACGTTATGCATTGTGTTTTTCTGATAAGGTTCAAAATGCTTTGATGTTTCATATGAATAGCATTCCTAGAATTCTTGCTAAAACCTATTTTCTTGAGTTATAAAGTGAATGACTGAAAGACCGTGTTTACAACACTCATTTACGAGCAGTACTGAAGAGTCTTGAGAACAGTGTGTTTTAATTACAGTAAAAAATAAAGAATTTAACCGCCCATCAAAACGTTGACGGCGCAATTTTTCCCGACCATCAGATCTCAAGATAGAACAAATAAGTAGTACTAGGATTTTAATATGCCATAAACTATAACGACCTATAACATTAGGCACCTTAAACTTTTATATTAAACTTTATAAACAAGCACACAAAGGCGAAAATCGTATTCAGAACCCGCAAACTTAACTCGGTACACGTGACAATAAGACAGTGAAAATTTTACTCCTGCGAAAAATTGCGTCAATGAAAAGCCGTTCTATATTACTAAGGAATAAGGTCGCTGTCAATTTGCTAGTAAGTTTCCTGGTTGTTTATGTCACCCTGGTACTAGAAGACAAGTCCTGAGTGCATAGCTGTCCTTGCACCAAGCTTTATGTCTCTGCGAAGATGGTGGGAAGCTTCTTAGCGTTTCTCGGTAAAATGTTTTCCTAGTACATTCTCTTATAGTTTTGAACCCCGCATAGCTTTACTTTGTGGGCTTTGATGTTTGTTTTAAATGTGGCCGATGATAGAAAAAGTGACAGGACGCGAAGTGATATAGTTCAGTGAAATTGTAGAGAGGAAATGTTTTCGTTAGTCGTGTTCTGACTCACTCGATGCTGTTCTGAAGATAGTAATGTCACTTTTATGGTGAAATGATATACAACTACATCACAAAGTCTTAAAACTTACTTTTCGGATTCATTGATACAATACTGTTGCCCATTTTAACTTTGAATGTCTTATTTCATATAAGTCGAAATTCTTGTATGTGTACTTATGTGTACTAGGTACTTATGTGGAAACTTGTAATTAGCAATAGCCGACCTTATTCTATATTGTTATTAGTCTGTAAGCTTTCTTTGAAAAAAAAAATTACACTGTATTGTAGTTGAGTGCCGCGGATGTTTTGTTGTATTTTGTTTAATTTGTCGACATCATAAAATACAAAATCTAGACAACAACCTCCGGGCAGTACCCCACCAAATAGATTTGGACAAACAAACCCCTTTTCAATAGTAGATGAGAAACACTCCAATCACCTCATACCCCTAACCTTTTAATACGGGATCAATTCAATGTATTATCACACGTTTCGATCTTCAAGCAAAGACCGAAAACCCATTTAAAAATAGCTTTCTATTAGACACTAACGAATCAAAGCGACAAAATAAAAACAAAGATGGCTGCCATTAAATTGAGTCCACGTTCAAGATGTTCCTAATCGCGCCTTATATTTTACTGAAGACTGAGGAGCTAGGCTTCGCTTTGTTCTGGTTCTGTTATCGTATTTCTTCTATTTTTCCATCGGCTGAAGAGCAGTGGAGCAGAAACAATGGCTATGAACATTAGTAAGGGTATCGCCGTCTCGAGAAGCTTTCGACCATCGACTTCAACGATAAGGCGGTGGTTTCCTATGTGGTGTAAATTATAGACGGCGGCGGCTGTTACTAACATTAACTGTTAAGTTTAGATAGGGTATAAGGAAGAAGGGTATGGAAGAATTTTTTATTGTCTAGAGCACATAACTGTAGCGGCCAGGAAATACTGATAATGTGGACACAGCCGAAGCTTTCACCTTAGTCTATAAATGTCATTTCAACTCAAATTATTCAAGGAAATTGAAATAAAGGAGAAGAAAAGAAATATTTTATGCTCTTTAAATGCAATATAGTGTGAAAATAGTAAGTGATCTAAATCCTTCAAACACACGTTTTATGAGACACAATAGAAAGATAATAGCAGCCCGACCGCCGGCGGTCGGTTGGTCGTTGGAAGTTAACAATGCTAGTCATATAAGATTTTTTATAATTTCCTCTACCAGCCGCGACAGAGACAAAGTGGCCGATCTTTGATTTTTTTTATTCATCCATTCTTAATCAATCTTTTAATGACAAGAATATACCAGTAGAACGGAAATATATTTACACAAGATCGTATAAAAACCCTTTTTATACTACTACAAATTTTAAATACAATTATCGTTATTCGGGTTTTCTCAAAAATAATTAAAATGCCACCAGCAATAAGATTCAATATTGGACTCTTCCAATTCTTTAGATTGTATTGGCAATGCTCCTAGCATTGCACTGTTAAAGGGAAGATCTTTTCAGATTAATATTGCGTCAATAAAATTAGGTAATATCTATGTAATTATATTTTGTGACGACTTAATATATTTTGGAATATACTATAATTTTTAATCAATAAATATTTGGAATTATGTTTAATTAAAAGTTATTCTTACTTTTTTGTTTTTTTTTTGTACGTACGTTTAATAGAAGGATAACTTACTATATGTAGTTATTGTTCCACAGCAGAAAAGACTTCACATAGAGAAGGTACGAGCATTTCTCAAGACATCTTTGCGATTTATGGCTTTCATAATATTAGTAGCTGGCACCGTCGTTTAACTTCTTCATTGGTCACTGCTCCGTTCTCGTAGCTTGCTTTGTGATGTAATAAAGCCCATAATTATTCCTCAAAAATTGAGCTATCACTTTCAAAAAGATTTTTTTCTATCCGATTGACAGTTCCAGTCGCTAGCCCATCTCACAAAACAAACAGAAAATATCTTCAACTTGGATTTATTTTTAGTAATGTAAGAACATTACTAAAAATAAATCCAAGTTTACTCCACATAATTAAAACCGTAAAAATACCTTATTACCTAAATAACAACAAAACAAACAGAAAGCCATACACTTCCTGAAAATAAAGAACTCATAATTAATTTTGGAAACTCGTTTAGTTATCAAATTAATTACAAGTTCTTACATATTTTTCCTTATCTGTTGTTAGTTTTTAATTCATAATTTTTATCATACTTAGATACCTATTTTGTAACCTGTAAGGTACATGACTATTTTTGTAATGTCAGAACACAACACAAGGTTTTTGGTATGACAGTGTCAGCAGAACACTGACTCCTAAGTCACAGGATCACCTAGTTTAGGAGTCAGGGTTGCATTATTTGTACGACCTTTAGTTAACCTAGCTATGTATCCTAGTCTTAAGCAAAGTCAAAGGTTTCTGTATCAATAAAGAATTTTAATTTTTATTTATTTATATTTTGTACTGAAAGACCTCCATTTTCTTACTTACAACAAAATTACGAGTCGTTAAAATAACTATTTTTATTTGTGAGTTTCGCCTTAAGTTATCGTTTATATTTAAAAGATCTCCGAGGACTGTCCGTGCCAATGATTAAAGTTCCCCCCATTTAACTTAACATCCTGCTTCAAATAACTTTATTGAATGTTTCAAATTCCGTTATACCTTTATTGTGTTGCGTTTTTGTTGTTTGTCTTTTTTTGCGGTATGATTTTCAAGATAACCTTTTTGTTAAGGAAGCTATGTATGTCATAATACCTGATGGTTATAATAATTATAATGAATATTTGTCACGAACGGAAATCGAGCCTGTGACACGTAGCCAGTATCCTATCGCTATATCAATGCGCCTCCAGTATCGTCGAGAACTCTCTCTTGTAACTTCAAAATACTACATATTATATTATAATATCCATACCATACTAATGCTATAAATGTAGTAAGTTTGGACGGATGTTTACTACTCTTTTATGTAAAAACTACTTAAAGGTTTTGGTTGAAAATGTTCAGAAATTTATCTAATCCATTAGAATAACTTATAACCACTATGACGCCAAACATACCGCGGGCGAATGCGCGAATGTCCGCAAGATTACATAAAATACATCATATTTTACTCGCCTAAACGCGCAATAACAATAAAATATAACAACCCTAATAATTGTTACATCTTGTCTTGATCGTCGGGCCAATTTTGAGTGAAATGTTACGATAACGAGTAGCCCAGCTATAACAATTACTGTTACTGTTCCCATTGTTGTGTTATTGTTATTATGAACGTAACCTACAGGCGTGATGAGGAATTTTAGAGATAAACGGATGCTTAAGGAGTTATGCTGAACTGTTATTGCCTGTTTAAAAGGTTAATATATTTTTATATGCAGGGTTTGACTTTGGTGAAGGGCGGATTTAGGCTTCAAGTCAGGGGTCTTATGGTCGGGGTTCAAGCTTTTGAAGTCAGTGGGAGTAATATAATCGAAGCTCAGTCAAATTAAAAAGCACACACGATCATCTGATACAAAACTAAGCAGAATCTATGCTGTGGTAAGCAGACAACTAATAAGATATTTACCTATAATATATTCCAGTGTACCCGGCCCGTCGATTGTATTTTTTTGGATGGTATTAAAAAAATATTTCATTTTGAGTTTAAAATCAATCAAAAATGTGTTATTTTTATTCTGACTTGACATCAAGTTTAGGTTTTGAAATAATAATTAAAATAATTTAACTTTACGAAGATTGTATTTCTTTTCAACACCCAAGGCGTACTGGGACGTGTACGATTTGGCTGAATTTATTAAAGAAAAAGAATGAAACATAAATAAAGGACATCATTCTCTCCCCATACATTTTGGGTTCAAATTTAAAAATGCCAAAGAAAAAAAATATGCTATTCTGTGAGATTTTGTTCTTGTAAACATTTTTATTGCACCATAACTGTGGGACCATTCCCCTTGGTTTTATTTAATTGAAATAAATTGTCAAAACCAAAGATTTAGCGTTAGAGGTATGAGGAACATGTAGTGTAAAGCTTCTCAAGGATTCTCCTACCGGGCGGAATTTTACATCGGACCACTATTAAAATTAAATTACATTCAACCACTTGCTAATAAAGTAATTCATACACTTTACAATCACTTGGGATCGCAACAGTATTGCTCGACAATAAAACCTCCTTCATTTAATTGCTACAAAAAAGCACGTGTCAATGTAGCGACGGTCACTGACAACCCTCGACGACACTGACCACAGACTAGAATATAATACAGAAGGATTAGTCAGCGACAAAGTGTCAAGTTGTTATTCAAAAATTGAAAATGACACAACAACTGAGGTTTTAAAACAATTTTGCTGTCTCTCAATAAGTATTTTCTCTTCACTTATTAATACTATTAAAAGACTTGACGAAAAACCTGTGCGATAGACGATCACATGACTTAAGCCAAAGACTTTTCGATAACTATATGTAAGGCAGATAATTTAAACTATGCTTAATTAGGTGAAACCTGAGCTATATGTTTACATGGACTACTCTTATTACGGTTAATCTTGAAAGTTTATGCCATTTTTAGTAACTTTGCAATGTAATGTTTCCCAGACATTAAATAGGTACTGATACATGACTAATTGCTTATCCCAAAGATCGTTTTTTATGTAAAAAATCCTGTTTTTCTTTTTTACATACGAATTACAATATTTGACATAGATAAACAGTTTAATACTTAAAGTGAATACGAAGTAAAACCACTTTAAGTTTATCAGAATATTCAAACACTTCTTTTTCTTTTTTCATTCTTGCGCAAGCGAGTCCTTAGAATCGCACAATTAAACTGAATCCTCTGACACTATCTACTCCGCGTCCAGTATCAACAGCTAAATTAATTAAACCGACACGTGCGTGTTGCTACTGAAACACGTGTTGTGTCCGTCGCGGGCACGTGCTATAAATCAATCAAGTGTACCACCGCTTCATTTGTAGGGTTATACTGCGGTATTTTAATAATGTCACAGGAAAGTGCAGTTTCGATTGCGTTTTTTTGGGTGTTTTTGTTTGCCTGTTTGTTTGCGTTGTTTGCTTTAATTGAAGAGCTCTGTGTTGAATATGCAGTGGGATAAGGTGAATATTTCTATGGAAATAGAAACTGATAGACTGATTCTATAACTGGCTAGTCAAAGCTCAGCTGAAACTTCTGGATCTAAAATAAAAATAAATGCGTAAATGTCCCTATTCAAATTTTTACCCCTATGGATGCAAAATGGAATCTGAAAATTTAAAAATTCGCTACTTTTGGGCGTTTTTAAACTCACTGTAAATCGCAGGTGAAACCGCGGAGCGTAGCTAGTCTTTATGTACAGAGACAGGCACTTTTGATTGAAATATACGTACAGCCAAAACCATTGAAGCCAGAAACAAGCTATTTGTACCTTTGAATTTTTTATTATGTCGAGGTGCACTAAGAAACGTTATTTGGAAATTCAACACTTAACTCAAAAATTGAATCCCTATGTATGAAAATGGATGGGGGTGTTGTAGGAAATAGAGCTGTCTCCTACAGTTTTTCCCCCGTTTTTTGTCTGCTCCTGTAGCCTAAGAATGGCCTTCCTCAATGATAGGGATATCTAACACTAAAATAATTTTCCAGTTCGGACCAGTAGCTCCTTAGATTCGCGCATTCAACCAAACAAACAAACTCTCGAGCTTTATAAGTATAGATTAATTTGCACAATCTCGACGTATTTACGTGTTCCTACCGTAAAATAAGCCATGAAAATCCTAATTGATTAAAGGCGCTGAGGGAATTATTGGAGATAAAATACTTTTATTTGTAATTTTGTACTTTTACCTTTTAGAAGCTTATTATTAGATCAACGGTACAAAGACTTTAGTCATGTGTCAGGGATAGTATTCAAATCGCTAAGGCCTTTTATAAAGCTAGTAGCAATCTCCCGTGGTTTCATCCGCATTATTAATTTTAATGAGTAAATTTCAAATGCAATCTAAGTAATTTTGAACTCATTAACTAAAAAAACCGGTCAAGTGCGAGTTGGACTCGCGCAACGAGGGTTCCGTTAATTTGTATTTTTTTTAGCGAAATAACTACAATATTACGGTTTTCG
Organism: Athetis lepigone; assembly: GCA_033675125.1. NCBI lineage: Eukaryota > Metazoa > Arthropoda > Insecta > Lepidoptera > Noctuidae > Athetis > Athetis lepigone. The sequence goes on from CM066217.1 coordinate 18,806,159, forward strand.
CAGTTTTTTCTTTACTTGTGCTACATGCCATTGCTTCTTGCTAAATTTCATGATTATTGGTCAGTGGGAAGTACGGTGAGCTACACATCAAGCTATACATAACCAGTATAAGCTGACTTCTAATTGTACGAAAAACATACAAAATGCGAGGTCAGCTAAAACTGGTTTTGTATAGCTTGATGTGTAGCCGTGTGTACCCTATAGGTTTTAATTTCCTTGCAAATGTCTAAATATGCAATGTAAACCGCCGTATCTTTTTATTGCATTGATTTAGAAACTTGATTTTTTCACTGCTTTGAGAGATAGCAGACTTGCAGCTTAATATCTCGACGCATTTCTGGGAAAGAGGGTCTTGACAGACGGACGAACAGACGGACGGACGGTTGTGAACTAACTACAAATTTACGTTTTTCGGAGTTTTTCCTTTACTGGCGCTACATGACCTTGCTTCTTGCCAAATTTCATGATTCTTGGTCAATAGGAAGTACCCTGTAGGTTTTGAGTTTTGATTCCCTTGCAAATGTCTAAATATGCAATATAAACCGCCGTATCTTTTTGTTGCGTTGATTTAGAAACTTGATTTTTTCACTGCTTTGAGAGATAGCAAACCTGAGTGTGTGATATTAATTTCAGCTTAATATCTCGACGCGTTTTTGGGAAAAAGGGTCTTGACAGACGGACGACCAAACGGACGGACGGATGTGAAGTAACTTCAAATTTACGGTTTTCGGAGTTTTTCCTTAACTTGTGCTACATGATCTTGCTTCTTGCCAAATTTCATGATTCTCGGTCAATGGGAAGTACCCTATAGGTTTTGAGTTTTGATTCCCTTGCAAATGTCTAAATATGCAATATAAACCGCCGTATCTTTTTATTGCGTTGATTTAGAAACTTGATTTTTTCATTGCTTTGAGAAATAGCAGACCTGAGTGTGTGATATTAATTTCAGCTTGATATCTCGACGCGTTTCCGAGAAAAAGGGTCTTGACAGACAGACGAACGGACGGACGGACGGATGTGAACTAACTACAAATTTACGGTTTTCGAAGTTTTTCCTTTACTTGTGCTACATGACCTTGCTTCTTGCCAAATTTCATGATTCTTGGTCAATGGGAAGTACCCTGTAGGTTTTGATTTCCTTGCAAATGTCAAAATATGCAATATAATCAGCCGTATCTTTTTATTGCGTTGATTTGGAAACTTGATATTCTCAATGATTTGAGAGATAGCAGACCTGAGTATGTGATATGAATTTCAGCTTGATATCTCAACGCGTTTCTGAGAAAAAGGGTCTTGACAGACGGACGGACGGACGGACAGACGGACAACAAAGTGATCCTATAAGGGTTCCGTTTTTACCTTTTTAGGTACGGAACCCTAAAAACACTGCAACTGAGTGTTAATTATTAATATTGTAAAAGCAAAGTTGCACCGTCACCGTAACCGTCTACAAAAACACTGCAGCAATTTCCAAAAATCCTAAAAATATTCGAACGCCGTGTTATCAAACATTAATCTTCAAAGCTCTGAACACAGAACTCAGACAATATAACTACATAACAACGGAACGTCCAATTTTATGGCTTATTTCGTAAAAATGTACGATAGATCATTGCCCCTACCATAAGTCCTCGATTGTCGAGTCAAAGTCACGCGACGTCTAGTCGATGTCGAGACCGCGAAAAAAGTGACATTTGTTGACAGCAACAGTTTGTTTTATGCAAGTTTGAAAATGGAACTCGAATGCCGAAACGCTATGTGTGCTTTTTTTGTTTTTTTTTTGTCGTCTGAAGGAGTTTTTAATGTGGTGGATTGTTGATCTTTTCTTTTTTAATGGTCTGGAATGGATCGGTAATGTTAAGTAAATAAGTAAGTTTGAAGAAGAATAAAGTTTTTTTCTGTCTGTGCTGCACTTTCTCCTTTGATATCCTCGTCTTACAGGCAACCTATCTTGCCTGTAAGCGCCAAATTCACTATGCTATTTTTGTCTACCACGATACGTTTAATGCATTGTAGCGTTAACAGAGTTTGCAAATTGTCAGAACTTATTTGTATAATGTTAAAATGTTTGAAAAAAATAATTAAAAATTAACGGTTAATTATTTTAGCTATATTTTGTTATAAACTTCTGCAACTTTTGTATTGATGATGTAACTTGACAGAAATTATCTTGGAAGAAAACATTTTTTGTTAATAAAATTTTTTCCTACATTTTTTCTACAAACATATATTATATCAACTTTAAGAACCTGTAAGGCATATAAATATTTGATACTTGAAATAACGGAATCCCCTTTGACCATTACACCAACTAACCTATCTACATAGAAACAGCTTTAAAAATAATTTAATGAAACACCTGACAGTCTACGTGAGATAATAATCACGTAAGTAGGGGTCATCGCAAGTTTTTTTTTTTAAACTGGACCTTTATTTATGCACCATTTCCGTGGAGGGGACTTTGACAAATGTCTGCAATTTTTGCTTCCGCTAGTGCACCTTTGCTTGCAGTAGGCAGACTGGTAGCTAACTACGTGTAATGGCGTATCTGCCATAGTTTTTTTGATCTATGGTGTAAAGTAATCTGGGTAGTGGCTGAGTTAGTTTGAATTCGTCTAGTCTAGAGCAATGTCTATTTAAAATATTATCTATACAAATAATATATGTAAATGATATGAAGTTTCTGCGCGTGTCAAAATAGAAAAAATATTGTTAGGCACGCATATAAGAAAGTCTTTATCTATTCGTTTGTTCCGTCTCGAAAACGGATAGACTGATTTTGACTGGACTCTCACTGGCATATAAATTAGGCTACTTTATTAGTGTATTATTTTGAAAAATTAATTACAAACTCAATAAATTATAACTTGTCATTTGATCCTGAAATTTCAGTTCCAAATTACGATAAAATATAATTAATTTTCTCGACACATTCAGCATTAATCTTTGTTCACACTAGCCACCTAAATTAAATTACAATTAATTATTTATCTAAAACGCTTTAATTATTTAGAGTCCAAGTGAGACATTATCTAAGATTATTAATTATAAAGTTTACGGAATAAGGGCGGGAGCACACCGTCATCTGCGAGGTTCGCAATGAAATTAAAGCTAGCACAATGAATTCTCAAGTTTTAATTAAGGCTTGAAAACTGTCGCCGGCGCCTCGCGACCTCAGATGAGCTCGTATTGTTTTGACCACTTTATTGCGAGAAAGGTTTTTTTTATAATAGATTTTATTTGTAAAGCTTTTTTTATTTACTTATCTGGTTGTGTGTGCTGAGGTTTACTTTGTGAATGGGACAATTTTTATGAGAAAGAGTTTGCGCAGTTTCACCTGCGTTAGGTCTATGGTGACTGCTTCGTTCCTGTTAGTCAAGGCGTGATGTTATGTAGGTAATGTGTTATTCTAATATACAGGGCATATCAGTTTAATGTTTTATTAATACGCTTAGTAGTTTATGCGTAAAAGGGCATATCCATCCTCATGAACTTTCACATTTATAATTCACTAATTTTGCCCGCGACTTCGTCCGTAATAAAAAACTATCCTATGTCTTTTCTTGGGTCCCAGACTATATCTATACCAAATTTCATTCAAATCGGTTCAGTGGTTTAGGCGTGAAGAAGAGACAGACAGAGTAACTTTCACATTTATAATATTAGTACTGATTTCAACGACAGAATGACAGCCGGCTGTCGCGCTGCTACTGTCTTTCTATTGTGTCTCGAATCACGTGTGTTCGAAGGTTTAATAGAATTTAATTTAGACGTTGAATTTCTTTTTTGGAGATCCTTTTTATAATTAGCTAAGTGTGGACACACAAAGAGATCCTTGTAGATTTTTTCTGTATCCATACTAATCCATACTAATATTATGAATGGGAAAGTGTGTCTGTCTGTCTGTTTGTCTTTCTTTCACGGCAAAACGGAGCGACGGATTGACGTGATTTTTTAAGTGGAGATAGTTGAAGGGATGGAGAGTAACATAGGATACTTTTTGTCTCTTTCTAACGCGAGCGAAGCCGCGGGCAAAAGCTAGTTTGTTATAATTATTTATTCTGTACTTTCACAGAGAAAGTTTGACTGTCTGTCTGTCTCACAACAGACATAAAACAACAACACACAAATTGATATACGAGAGATTCAGTAACTGCTTAGTTTTTCATTCGGCTAAAGTCCTTGTGCCACATTCCAATAGAATTATTACTTTTTAATTTGAAACAGACGGAAAAGGTGTATAAAATGTCCTCCTACTCAATTAGTTTCGATCGCCGATGTTATTTTGAGTATTTTACGACTGTTACGTGAGTAATCGTAAAGATGATGTTTTATGGCTGGAGACGTCTTACTTAGTGTGAGTCCTTGGAAGTCCTTTTAATTTTATGTGTTAACATTCCAGGATGAAGTCTCTAGAAGTTTTTGACGTGACAACGTCTTAAATTAGGTTGCGGCTGGGAGTCACTTATGAAAAAGTGTAACGCTCGGTAACGTTACGATGAGTCACCGAACGAGAGAGAGGCCCGCCGAATGCCTTGCGTCTCTCTCCCACTCAACTATGATCGGTAAAAGACGTTGTCACGTAAAATCTTCGCCCGTAAAACCGACTTTACAGGCAACCATTTTTTTTAGTTTTAATTGGCAATTTATTTTTAACTTACTCATCATCTCCCTAGCCTTTTCTCAACTATATACTAGTGCAGATACTAGTGTTTTACGTGAAGCGACTGCCTATCAGACCTCCACAACCCAGTAACTAGATACGATACCCTTTGGACTAGTCAGACTTTCTGGCTTTACCAGTAACGACTGTCAGAGATCTACAAATGAAAACCGGGACCAACGGCTTTAAGTGCTTTCGATCCCACAACCTCTTACACGAGAGGCGGGCTCCTTATCCACTAGACCATCTCGACATAATGATTATTTTTACTTGCTTTTAAAAATAAATCGTGGTGATACTCACTTCTGTAGGTTCCAGTGTGATGCTACACTAATAGCCTAATTAATTAGACTATTATTTAGAAAGACTGATTAGAATGGCAGTTTCAGAGATTAGCCCTTTTAAAACAAAGCTATAGTATAATACTTTAATCTATTGGATATTAAATATAATAACGGTATACCGATGTTAAAAAAAAACTTCATACCGGAACACAGCAATGCTGTTTTGAAGTTTGTTTTAATCTACTATATAAAAATAAGTCGGGTTTTCCTTCCTGACGATTTCGCATTGCAATTTCCACGGTTTTGCATTTGTTGGAAAGGTCTCGGGCTCCGTGAGGTTTATAGCAGAAAAAAATTCAACATCCACGCGGGCGAAGCCGCGGGCGGCCGCTAGTCAATAAAAAACTATATATCTTTCTGCAATCAAAAACTGGTACAATATCTCGGATTCTCTACTTATACTCAACTAAATAACCTCCTTGAAATATGTAGACATTAACTACACATTATAAATGACTTTTATAGTGCGTATATACAATGAGGAACGATAAATGCTCCATAAGATAGATCAGCCAATAATCATAAATTATGCTAAAAAGGTATGTTTATTTTATTCTGCGAACAGCTGATAGATTTTCATCACGAATACGATACTGGGTCCATCTGAAAAAGATTTACAGTGGTATTAAATCTGGTTTATTGATAGCAAATCATTGTTACGGTTTGCAAAGAAACGGACGAAAAACGAAGACTAATACCCTATTGTTTTAGGTAATTTAACTATTTAATTAATTATTGGTATATACAATATTTACAAAATAAATTACTAATCGACAAAACGCTATAAATTAAATAAAATGGCATCAAAAAACTCCTCCGCATCGCTATCAACCGGTAAAGTGCCCAAGAGGCTGGCAGCATTGCCACGTTGGATGGCGATGCTAAGCCTCTGGCCAAGATAAAAGCCAGCCTTTGGGTCACGGGAAGAGTCAACTAGTCTTTTTGACAGCTCCTTAAAAATAAGGTGGGCACACTGACCCCATGGCCCAAAGATTTCAACCCCAAACGGCTAGAAAATATAGTTTCCAGAAAGGTTACTATACTTTCGCCGCTTGTGGTTTTCCGCAGCCGAGGCGGCAGCACGCCGTACTAGGAAGGTGGGATGGCGCAAGAGTACACACGGTAATTAACTTAATGCAAACTTGACTAAAAAATGCACAAACAACATTTGAACATTGTTTAGGCTTCGCTTCTTACCCAACGTCTGTTTAGATAAACTCGATTTCCAAATTAGTTAACGACACGAGTTATGTTTCGGCGATCAGGATTAGTTTAAAAACTATGTATTTATATATTACAATATCAATTTAATTATAAAATACAAGATAATTAGCGGATGACTGATGCAAGATTGACTTTATTACAAAGAAAAAAAAATGGTTGCCTGTAAAGTCGGTTTTACGGGCGAAGATTTTACGTGACAACGTCTTTTACCGATCATAGTTGAGTGGGAGAGAGACGCAAGGCATTCGGCGGGCCTCTCTCTCGTTCGGTGACTCATCGTAACGTTACCGAGCGTTACACTTTTTCATAAGTGACTCCCAGCCGCAACCTAATTTAAGACGTTGTCACGTCAATAAAATATTCAATTTCTAATAGAATGCACAATTGCAATACGACTCATGCTGACGGAGACTGCGTACTCAGCATAAACAGCTGTTACTTTGCTGGCGATTTTTTTTTTTTCATTAAAGACATGTCATGATTGTTTACATTTAGAACGATAGGGTATAGTAAGAAATTGGTCCGAAATTGTAAACAAACGCACCAAATAATAAAATAATGCAGCAGCAACTTAAAAAGTAACATCATGAAAACAAAACATAATCGCAGTAAAAAAGCAGTAAAGCAAGTCTAATAAACAGCTTGTAACGAGGCAACGTTGAGGTTATAAGCTGTTATAAGCGTCTGCTATAAGACGGAAACAAAGTATGTTATAATGATGCGGTCTGTTTTTGTGCTCGCGCTTTACCGCCTCACAATGGCGCCTTGACATGGGACCCAGTGTTACCAATGTTCCCTTTTTTGTACCCGTTCGTGTACCCTTTGAGCTTACAATGTTGTTACATGTAAAAAATATGTATTTCGACTTAATTGGGCGACATGCTGTGTTTGTTTGGTTAATTTTTTACGCTCCAAAAGCTTAAAATGTGGCAATCAAGATCGGAGATTGGACGAGGTATTTTGCTTTTAAAGAAAATTGGAGTTAGTAATTGGGTACATAAATATGATTAGATTTTTCTGTGACGTTAATAATTTTGCTATCGGACTAGCTTTTGCCTGCGGTCTCACCTGCGGCTGGAAGTTAAACTTGTCGTTACCTTTTCACTTCGTAAAATCTTTTGCAAAACTATCAAAAAAAAAACAATATATTATGAAAAAAGTTAATCGTTTTTCAATCACTCGGTCTTTCAATGTGACCAAAGAGAGAGAGTGAGTTTTTTATATACATAATTACATAGACTTAATCTAACATTAACCTTTCAACGATCAAGCGACAGCCGGTTGTCGGGCTGCTATTGTCTTTCTATTGTGTCTCATGTCAATCATGTGTGTTTCTGTTTGAAGGTTAAAACGCGTAACTTTACGTGCGTCAGACAATCACTTAAAAACACAACTCTAAAAATCGCTTAAAAACAGAAATAAAATATTCTATTCAGCCTACAATTTCCATCACCATGCCATTTCAATTCAAAAATCGGAAAACAATAAAGCGATCCGGCAATATTAATGAAGTTGCTGAATTTCGTACGTTTCGGCTGCAGATTTCGGACGAATGGCTCCGGGCGTAAGGGCATGAGCATAGAGCACTTTAAAATTTATCGAGTTTTCATGTTTTCCCGCCGTTCGCGCCGTCCCCTCAGCTGTGACACCGTGGTGCAAAGTTCGAATGTGTTCGAAATTGTTTTTGTACAATTTTGAATGTGGTGTTTCGGGTATGCGTTAAAAAAAGGGAAATAGAGGTTTCGGATTGTTGTATGCGATCCATTTAACACTTGGACTAGACACAATTGTCCGGTGTTTGACACTTTAAATGCATTTCGTCGGACAGCCGCCGCGCCATCTTGAATTTTTTATGATGTTATTATAGCCTGCTAGACTGTGTCCGCGGTTCCACCCGCGTTATGTTATGACTTTGATTACTGCTCCGCTCCCAAAGGTCATAACGTAATGTTATGTAGAATATGTGTTATTCGATGTTCAAAACTAAAGCTAAAGAGCTCTGCACCTAAACTTTTATCAACAACCTCCGTTGAGTATTTTTTGCGTAAATGAGTAACTATAACTTAACTATTCATATTTACATAAATCCTTAGAAAATTATAAAACGGTGTTTATTTGTAAAAAAGTAAAAAAATTACACGTCATTATATTTTTTCTTATTTTAATAGAACGATGGAGCCATACTTACATACATCATACATATAAACATTTGCTTTTACAACATTAGTAAGTATAACTGGCAAACAATGAAGATGCTTCCAATGACAACTCATTTGTCAAACTACAAAAAGTACTTTATGATTTTTGTTTCACCGTAGTCGGATAAAAAATTTAAAAAGCAACTACGGATGATTGAATTTATTTACAGACTTTGATGAAAAATATTACCATTAAAAACTCAAACATAGACAAATATATACACGATACATTAAAACCCTTCTAATGAATTGAAACCACATTAGAATGAGAAATTGTTACATATAGTCTGTGACGCTCGCATTTACAGACCTCGGCAGTTTGCCGCCACGCCGCCGCCTCGGGCTATTCAGAAACACAGTTCTAAATTCAAACTTTTAAATTTTAATTATACTTTTTTTTTGTTGAACGTGGTTTTAGCGGTTTTCGACTTGTACCTTTTTGTATATTCTAGTTTTAAATATAATTGAAAGGTTTAAGTTAAACAAATGTGCTACACTGGACTGAAGTCCACTTAAAATTAACAACTTTTACCAAATAAAAAAGGTTGTAATGTCGAAAAACTTCGTTCATATAAATTGTATGTTTATAAAACCCGACAAAATTGATTCCGTGCTTGAAATGGATTATTTTCACGAGCACTTATCCTTATATACCTACATCTTAAGGAATAACAGCGCTTATTATGTAAACTGAAATTCCTTATAAAAAGCTTAATTTTCCTGGGCCACGAAGAACCATATTATACTTTTTATTGTAAACTTGTAGATATTGAAAATGGTTTGAGTGTTTCAATTTTTTTATTGAATCCTTTATAAAAATAATAATTTCATGACAGATCTTAATATTATATATCACGCGTTCAAAACAATTGCCAAAATTAAGCTGATATGTCGCATTTTCCAACAAATTGGACTCGACAAAAACTGGAAAAATTCCAACTCACATACACATTGAGCCCTACAGTTAATGAGTGCTGAGTTGCCAGTGTTGCGTTGGTAAAAAGCCGGGGTTGCCAGACAAATAAAGATTTATACAGGACAATGTCTCTTAATTGCGCTGTGTCAGGTGGCCCGAATCATACCGATTGTGAAGTTTTGAAAGTGGAGTGTCGGGTCTTGTGACCGGTGCGATTTGAATACTTAATAGCTATTGGGACATTAAAGACGGACCTTTTTAAATTTTCTTTTTTTTGTGAGGAATGAAACTAAAAGTATAATGAAACTCTTCATTCTTATTCTGTAAGTCTAGATTATTTCATAATTTTTACTTAGTAGCTTCTGCCCGCAGTTTTGTCTACAAACAAAAAAAACATATTCTGCGATACTCGGCACCAGTTCTGTTTTATATGAGTGAAAGATTATTTTATTAATCGAACAGTGATTCTAGAGTAAAAAAAAATATTTCTTATATTATTTTGTACAGGCAGCATTACTTATCAGATTGAAACTAGAAGTCCTAAGTACCAATTTTAACACCAGCTCCTCTAAACATACCTACCAAGACTAAGACCTAACCAAAACTTAAACCATCATCGCCAACCCAACCTTTGACAATATCTCATTCATCATTACCATCACCACCCTCACCATCGTAAACTACACCTTATTCTTCATCAATAGGATTCAAATCTATTCAAAATCGAGTCCGGTCTTGCACAAATGTTAGGACACGTCTAACTTGGTCTCGTTACGTAATCAAATTTGTTTGCAGTGTACTAACGAGGCTGCAACGGTCAGGACTATAGTCGCCGGTCTGCTCGTGATTTGCTTGTTAATGTCCTTGTACCTGAAGGGATCGATATGGTTTAATAGCTTAGTCACTGTTCTTGATAGATTGTTCTGTTGTGGAAGGGAGATAATGGCGCCTTTTGGAAAACCTGTTTTAATTCTAAAATTAGAAAATTTGATTAGATACAGGTAGGTAAATAACATTAAAAAATGGCCTGGTGGTGATAACCCATTTCGCATTATACTTACCAACCATTTCGCATGTCGGTTCCAAGATTGGGCATAATAAAGTCTCAAGATAATAATTATGGAACATAATTAGTCAATTACATGGAAATGATTTACAATAAATAACTTGAAAGGGGAGATTCTACATTTACTTACTGCTACTGCTGAAGTTATATCCAGTGATACATAGGTGTGATATCTGTACATAATTGGCATTATTAACTAAGTCTTTGTTTTTACAGCCTCAGCAAAGTCCTTTCACTTAGCATTGTTCATTTTTCCCCAGAAATTATTCATTTTAAAACAATTGTACACAAAATTAAAATCACAGCGTCAAAAATATAGTTCATTACACCAACACATCCATATGCAACGCCAATTGTATTCTTTGAACGCATCCGCCCCACACACGGAAGTTAATAAGAGACAAATTAAAAGGAAAACAAAAAATTGTGTTCCAAAGTCAATGACACAATGACAGCCATTGTCGACCACTTGTGCCTCATTAGGAAGAAAAAAAAAACAATTAAACTGCCTCCACCTGAACAAGTTTATCATGCAGTGCGTCAAAACAAAACCCGTCTTTATTACAATCAATTAAAGGTAGTATTTGTGTGGTTGGTTCTTCAGCTTCAGCTGTTGTGTGTAGTACCAGTTCATCGTCATACATACGTCAGTCGCAAAGTACTGGGGCCATTCCTTTATGAGCATTGTGAACTTTAATCCGGTCGTGAATGGCATTGTTTTAAATCACCTACGGCCCAAAGGATCGTGAGTCCTCATTGTGCTGTAGAGTATTGTGCGATGGGTACTTTGATATGGGCGTTTAGGGAGGCAGCTTGCGTATGGAGTTAGGTAATGGACATGTCATTCCTCTGCCAAATATTAGATGGGTAATTTGAAGCTGAGGTCGACCTTCCTTGTTGACCTGTTGTGATATTATAAATTGATATTGTGGTAGTTTGAACTTAATTAAAAATTAAATAAGTGAAGTTTGTTTCTCTCTTTAGTATGTGTTTCTAAAATTAATCATTTGGTTATTAAGATACTTAATTGATAGATATCTACACTATTGCCTTAGATCTATCTACTTTACGTACCTTAGGCTATGTTTTTGATAGCATACTTACTTATAAGCGATCAGAGTCGCGGGCAATAGCTATATTTTCTTTATAAAAGCGCCCTTGTTAAATAATGTGGTTTACGAAATCTATTAACTTTCCAAAACTCTCCCCACGTTATCACGAACAGACAGCCCATCAAGTTCTGATATGCAACTTTCTTTACTTAATTACGCCAGCCTTTTAATATAAACATCGATTTCATTTATCTCGATTTTCCATCGGAGCGGCTCTCGTAACTCGAAGGTAACATGTTAATTTACCGGGATCGAGTGATTTGTTAATCTCACAATCGATTTGATCGCTCGGCTCGCAATTAAATCGGTCTGGTTAGCATCGATTTGCAATAAACGTGGGACAGATTGTCTTTAAGAGTTCTTGAATGTTTATTCCTCTTCTTTTACGATAGGGTTCTATAGGTTTATTTATTGTTGGCTCTGAGTTAAGCTGTTGTAAGTCAATAATAATAATATTATTAATACTAGCTTATGCCCGCGGCTTCGCTCGCGTTAGAAAGAGACAAAAAGTAGCCTGTGTTACTCTCCATCCCTTCAACTATCTCCACTTAAAAAACACGTTAATCCGTCGCTCCGTTTTGCCGTGAAAAAAAGACAAACATACAGACAGACACACTTTCCCATTTATAATATTAGTATGGATTTCTGGGGAAAATAATTTTCTTATACAGAAAATGGCATATGGCCACAAATGACCATTGATTAGTACGCTTACTCTTACAAGACTAATATTACTTTGTAAGGTGATACTTATGATACACTCCACAAACTCTTCAGTTCTTTTTAATTGTTTTTTCATTCACATTACAAAGTAAGTACGATCTTAAAAACATTGTAATGCCCTAAACCGTAATGGACTTCCCAAAGATCAAACAAAATAAGACGGTAATAAGAAAGAACGCCCAAAAATCCGAAGTCGTAAATTGCAACGGTACATTTTTCAACACGAGAATAGTTTAAGAAATCACACTTAACTTGGTTATATGCTCCTTAGCAACGGTCATAAATACAGGGGCGCCCTGAAAAAAGGTTTTTCCTTGAATTTAAAGGATCGCTGTGTACTCGTCGTAAATTTTAGTAATAGTCACTTGTATTTTAGGAGTGAATTTGAAGTGAATGCTGCGTTAGTAAGTGCTGATGTTGATTTTGATATAGAGTAAGTTGAATATGAACTGGATAAAACTGCAGTAGGTTTGACGTGTTTTTTCCGTCACCTATATTAATATTATAAAGAGGTCGATATATTGTTTATTTATTAACAAAGTTACAACGGCTTAATGCTTTAGGCATTGTCGACTAGTTAGCCTAAGTGCTGAAGAAACAACGTGGCACATATTCATATTCATATTCTTTATTGCACACAAAAAAACATAACATAATAAACTTATAGCAAACAAAAGACTTATGTACAATGGCGAGCTTAACCCAAAATTGAGTTTTCTACCAGCAAACCAAAAATTTTGTTGTTTGTGTAAATTTTGTGCACATAATTGTATTAAACACAAAAACTTTCAACAAAAGGTGTAATAGTCAGTAAAAGTCTGACACGCCCTCCCGCCGCACCCAGGACGGGAGCAGTCATTTGATGATTTCCCACTCACCAAAAAAAAAAAGGTCCAAAAGTAAACTTTGCTTATTTACTAAGACCAATGTATAAAACGTTTAATCTCAAAGTAAAAACAATCAATGATTATTTAACCCTCTAATTAATGACCAACTAAATCTGATTAAGATTTGATGTAAAGAATTATGTAAAAAAGAAAGAAAAGAGATTACTGTACAAAGAATCTCGCTAATATCAAATCTCGATTGACGACCATCCAACCGAAAGAACAATTGACATTCGCCACTTCGAAGCTTAATCACGTAAAATTGAACCTTATCTGTACTGTTATTGGCACTAAATTTACTAAATTCGCTTAGATTGCTGATACATGGGTTACAAACTGCTTTTTGTAAGGAACAATAAGATTCTTTCTTGTAAACAAAGTGTATTTTTTCACCAGATTCCAGTAGTGATCATTTTACTTTGTACTATACCCGTTTGTGTTATTGAATGACTGGCGGTAATCAACGTAGACATCTACAATATCAGAAATAGTTCTTGCAAATGCATTTCCGCTGGTGAAGACTTTAATTACACTAATTCTTATACTTTTCACATTGAAGCACATCAAATACTGTGAGGCTAAATTTTATACTATGATAGAATTGCCACGGACGACCTCTAATACTTCTAATTGCTTTATCTAATGATTACATTTTCACTTAATCAGTATCATTACAGCTTACAGCAGCTTCCTCATCTCCCAATTTCTGCGACCCTCGCGGCCTGTCTATAACTGTCACAAATCATTAGCCAAATGTCAGTGGAACAGCAAGCAGTATAAAATTCATGCTAATTGCGACGAGGGGGCATTGACGGTGTCACTTGGTAATGGCTTTTAAGAAATGTAATAAATTATTCCACCCGCCGCCGCCAGGTGACGCGCGCCGATGTGTTTGGGGTTGGCACAAGTTGAAAGAAGCTGTGGGGTGTGAGTTTTGACTTTTTGAAGTAGTTTTTAAAATGTTGTTGGAGATAATCGTGGATATACCTATTTTTTCTTATCCATCTTAAAGCATACAAGATTTTCCGTCAACTTACATTGACAGTGCAATTACGGCAACTGCAATAGACTTAAATTGGGGAGTTGAAAATACACACCAAGCGTTTTAGACCATGTCAAGGGTCCTTTAATTTAGTTTAATTGAATTGGTCGTATTTATTGTTAGCCGCAATAAAAATACGATGACAGACGGACGTAAACCTGAATAGGCAGCGAGGCTTAGTAATATAGCATCGTTCTTAATACAGAACCGATAAAGGTCAGGAGAGGAGTAAGAAAATAAACAATTTCCATCACCTTTCATACCAAGCAACAGACAGAATAAAGCCAGTCACAACGTTTAAAACAGCTTGAAGCTACGATTAAATACATTAATTAATTCAATATCATTTTCGTTGTCATTCATCTATTTGAGAAAATGCAGCTTCTAGTAAACACAGATTCCAATCACTACTGGCCCTAAGATCATTCCTTGCACCACACTTTCCGTTCAGACGTGCGACGTGCTCTTATCGTTCCCGGAATTCGTCTTTTACTAAGTAATTTAAAAAAAGATATGTCTTTTAGGGGCAACATTGTTTGCTTTAATCATTGTGAGCGATTTACTGTGTACACAGATATTTATGTGTGCGTTTAGATAAACGATACACTACTAGTGCTGTGCTTCGGTTGCTTTTAATTGAGATACGCTTTTTTCTGTTTCCGTTTTGAAGTCTATTTGTAGGGTGTTTGTTTCGTGATACAGACAAAAAAGATTTTGTTTAGTGTGTTATTTGTTATTTTATTACAAGTTGGTTTCATTTTTGTATTGTTAAATCTTACAAAGTATAGTTCGTAACGTTTTCACTAATTTTGTGACATCTTTACTTTTTTATTAATTTGACCTTGTTTAATTGCGTACGAATTGTACAATTTTTTATTATTTTTTTACTTGTACGAAAAGCCTACTTTGACTATTTTAATTATTTACTGTTCTACTGGGTGACGCAAAATTCTTGCCCGCCAAATAATATTCCTTTTTTCCCGTAGCTTTACTCACGTTAATGTAAATTTTGTCAATCCCTTGGGAACTGTAGTTTTTTCGGAATAAATGGCGGTGTACTCCTGTGAACTTACATGCAAAATTTCATGACGATTTATTGAGTAGCTAAGGTGTGACAGCGTACCAAATGAACTTACATTCGCAGTTAAAATATTAGACAGGATGTAATAATGTAAGTAATGTTTCTGACTTATGTTCTACTGTGTAAGTTTTGGCTTAAAGACTTAATATAAAGCAGCTGAGTTTGTTTGTTTATTTAAACGTGAATGGATAAAAGTACTAAAGAAATAATTTATCATAAAAATTGCACGTGCAAAAAAAACCTTGGTTCGCCTAGCTGGTGCGGTTTCGGATATACTAACATCACGCTATGGCATACGGTAACGGAGCAGTAACTAAAGACTTAACTTAGCGTGGATTAAATATAGAAAAACAGTATGCGCCTTACTAATAATAATCGCTGCATAAAGTTATGACAGGTTTATACGTCATAAAATGTATGGTTACACAGGCTTTATTCATTGCATAACTTTACACAGTGATTATTAGTAGGGGCATATGTTTACAAATATTTTTTTTGGTTGGGTGACTAGTTATGATTTATTTTACCTGAAAGTAATGTTTCAGAGAGGTGTAATCCTTCGAACACACGTTATTCGAGACACAATAGAAAGACAATAGCAGCCCGACAGCCGGCTGTCGTTAGGTCGTGAAAAGGTGGTCTAATAGAATAAAACGTCATTACTTAGACTCTATAGAGTTAATGAACTATGAGAAAACGATCCCATAAGAGATCACGACGCATGTTCCCGCTCAATTACCACCATTCCATCAAGTCAGCTACCACATAAATGTTGCCAGCGAAATAAAGACCTCTGCCCACGCGTACCTGTGGGACGCATCAATTCTATTTAATAATTAAAGCTGTCAGGTTGTGTGTAGCTCGACGAGGGCAGAGATGGGCCTACACCTTTGTCACAACGTTAATTATCGGAAACTTGAGATGGATTCATTTTGTATGAGTTTTGTTTTTGTTGTTTGTTTTGATTGTTGATTGTTCCATATTTTTATATTTATTTCTATGCTAATATTATAAAGCTCAAGAGTACTTATCTAGGTGCTACTCTTAATAAAACTAGCTATCATATACATAAATAATTGTTGTTAATATGTCAATTTTTCTATAGATTAATGACATCTTATTTCTTATCTCTTATCTCTTTCTTCTTGTTTATTTCTTGTGTTTTGCACCAAATAAAAGTTTTATCTATCTATTTATCTATCTTTCTTAAGCTTTAAATTAGTACAAATTAAGTCCGTCAATTGATGTATGCCGAGAGATTTCATTTCAGCTGAAAGATATTTGAATTCTACTTGATTTGCCTAACAAAACTCATTAAACATTCGAACACACGTGATTTGAGACACAATGGAAAGACAATAGCAGCCCGACAGCCGGCTGTCGGTTGGTCGTTAATATTCACACACGGCCAAACACAATATAAATTCCATCGCAGAAAGCAAAAACACGAATCCAACAACAAACGGCCTAAAAATCCGTTGAAACTTTTAAAAAAAGATTGCGTGAAATCGTCCCCAGCTACCCCTGGTTCCATTTGACCAAGCATTGAGTTCCACGATGGTAAATCATCACCCTTCTGCTTACCTCCATTTGCGAAATAGCCGTCCGCCTATTAAATGTCGATTTTTCACGTAAAGACCAGTCCCTTCTGGGCCCAGACGTTTCTTCCCCTTGGAGGGAAACAGTTGATATTTGAAGGCCCTTTAGGGTTGAATTTTCTCGCAACTTTCTTAGAATTTAAATGTATTGAGTTTTGAAATACTTTATTGAACCTTTTTGTTGAAGTATGTGAATGACGTGGATGAAAAATGGCGTAAGATGTATTTAGTTACGGATATAAAATATGCAAAGTTTAAATGTGCCTTGATACTTTTTAAATGAAGTAAAAATTTCGCTATTAGCAAATAAAATAAGTTTTGCAAAGATTTTGTTTGTTTCTGCATCGACAAGGGCTTTTTCTCATACATCTGGTTGGCGAATTTGGAGCTACATTAATTTTAAGTTCAGTTTTTCTTTAACCGGTGTTTGAGGATGTCCAAGATTAACATTAGAAAGCAAATGCAAACATATAAATTGAAAAAGTCACATTGGTACTTGCCCAGAAACAGTCATATTCAAAACCTAAACAGCCTCTCAAGAGGCTGTTTAGGTTTTGAATATGACTGTACTCATTTTATGACTTAATATGGAGTTTAATTGTAATGGACAATACTCATTTTATGACTTAATATGGAGTTTAATTGTAATGGAATATTAATGTCATTAAATTTTCGGAGTCGTAAATTTTATGGCTTTGATGTAATTTGTGTTGGTATGGCTTTCTTTGGTACCTTCAGAGTTGGATTTCTGTATTTGGTAAGAAACACTTTGCCTTAATAAAATACCAATGGGCAATGCATACTTAATATTTCAAAGCTGAATAGTTTGGTTGAACACGCTAATCTCAAGAAGGTTGCGGAATGTTTATAATAAATACCGTGACCCTGGAACATAAAGGGCAATCGAAGGAACATGAGTGGGTTTTAGTCAGTAAGAGTCTGACACGCCCTCCCGCCGCACCCAGGACGGGAGCAGTCATTGGATGATTTCCCACTCACCAAAAAAAAAAAAACAGCCTCTTGACCTTAGAGGCGGTCGACTTCTTTACTGGACGACAGACTACTGTACTCGACACATGTTTCCTAGATTTCAAACCCAACAACAATACCAAAAAAGAAATAAACAAATCGCCCAAAGATTCATTTCGGCTGTGCACCGTTGAAAACTGGCAACGTCACGGCGCCACAACGTCAGAACGTCACATGGCACACAAGGCCTGTGACGTGTCAGGAAGTGGCACGCAGGAAGTCAAGGGAAACATTCAGTGCAGGGGTGTGGGACAAGGTATGAGAGAGTAGCGGGGGTTGTACGTAGCAGCTTCGGTGGCCTTTTGGCTGCTGCCTCTATCGATTTTTGAATCAGACGCAATGCTATTGATCAAACCTACTTCACAATTCTCAGCCCCATTTTGTGGATAGAGATTACGTACACAATCTCAGATGGATAGGTAGATAAAAACATTTTTTGGTGCAAAACATAAACCACACAAAAAAAAAGTACTGAACCAACCTTACATTTTACGTTAAATTATCCTACAAAGCAGTGTGTGTTTATCCAGCTCAGCATACGTCAGGTAAATATGTCTAACACTGGTATTCTGCTGAAATCAGGTGACATAAGAGTATCTAGATCCTATTAGTCGTATTAACACAAGACCAAATGAATTTGCGTAATCATAATCCCAGATCTTGACAGAGGGATAACGAAACTCGTTTTTTGTTGGTAGAGTATCATTGTTATTTTTGGAATAGATTTTTTTTTGCTATCCAATAAAAATAAAAATAGGTTTACTTATAGGTTTATTCCAGCGACTCGCCATCCTCTTACGCCTTACAAACAAAAAAGCAGAAGTATTAAGTTCGCGGCCATTTTGAGATTACCAACGGACTGTGTGCGGCGCGACTTAATTTATTACCTACCAAAGTGTTTGAATTGTTAATGTTACGTTCTACTTACAATGTCGGATGTGCATCTTGTCTACATTTATTTAGTCAACAATTGGTAATCTTCTGGTGATTTAGATGTAGGATATCGGTGTTTTATTCTGAGCTTTCAATTGCTTTTCAATTGTCAACCGGAACCAACGGCTTTACGAGGTACGCTATTTCAGTAATGTCCAAGATAAAATTTTGAAAGTATGAATTGAAAAAGTCTCATTGGCACTTGCCCGGATTCGAACCCAGAACTCCTTAGCTAGCGTTTTTACCACTAGGCCATAACGACCTCTTATTATTAAATCAGATATGATGCCCAAATAAACAAAGGCGTTCCTAAAATGCTTTATTCATTTACTAGTCAACCAAGGGTAGATAACACGATGTAGCGTCAATGACACGTTATTCAATGTGGGAGTAAAGCATTCACCTTTACACTGATAACGTTATGCAAATACTTCATTAACAATCCCGTAGGTAGATGGAGTTCATCAGTAATACATTTCCCTGTTCGTATCATAGCTGAATTTGCAAACCCATCCTACAAATCTACATAAAATTTATATTTAAAGCAAAGTTCGGAACGGCTGCACTGCTTTTTTATGTCTTTGGTTATTTTAATTTGTCTCTTTCTAGAATACCAAAATATAACAATTAAAACATAAGATATTATGCTTGTTGCATAGTTATTGATATAGTGGCAAAAGAAATTCATAATCTTGTTTAACTACCACGGTTCATGAGAGTGTCTGTCACCTGGTGACATACGAAATGACAGGTCCGTCTGTCAGTTCGTCTGTCACCAGGTTCCATTTTAACCGACTTTTAAAAAAAGGAGGAGGTTCTCAATTCGGATGTTTGTATGTTTTTTTTTTATGTTTGTTCGCGCATATATCCGTCGTTTGCCAACCGATTTGAACAATTCTTTTTTTTGTTTGAAAGGGTACACTTCCCAAATGGTCCCATTGTCATCAGGTCCAGGATCTGATGATGGTATCATGCTGAAATCGAGGGAACTCCTCAATTTTTATAGAAAAACGTACATTTTTTTTAAAGTTACTCTAAAACGTAGTCAGACATTGAGACTCCAACTAAAAAGTAAAAAATAAAAAGCTTTTTACAAAAAAAAAGATAACCGACTTCAAAAACTAAAGGCTCAATTCACACGTACCACAACCACACCACAGCGACAACCACACCACAACGCCGCGATGTGGTCGGGCGTAAATTTTGTATTGAAAATGAATATTACAATTCACACGCACCACATTTTGTGGTTGTTATCGACCACCTGTGTAATACGACTACATCGCAACCACATCGCGACGGCAACGCGGCGTCAGCGCGGCCACATCGCCACGACATGACGTCCACGCGCGCCTAGCTGGCGCCTGCGCTCCCCCGGCCTTCTTTCATTTTGCGTAGTATTATTAGCCATAACAAGGATAGCAACAACAATCTTTCCTCCATGACTACGTTCAGTCAAGCCGTGTTTCCTCTACGAAATAGGCGTATAACTGAGTATAACTGCACATGGCCGCGTGGTTACCACATCGCAACGACAGCGACAACGCAACCACATCGACATTTTGTGGCTACCACAACGCAGCTGCAAAAAGCCGCTGCGACACTATTCACACGTAACCACATCTTGACCACATTTTGTCGCTGCGACGTGGTGTGGTTGTGGTACGTGTGAATTGACGCAAAAGCTCAAAAATAACTATTTCGGAAGTCGGTGGCAAGGCAACACAATTCGACCGACAGAAGAGAAGCCACCGACTTCCGAAATAGTTATTTTTAAGCTTTTAGTTTTTAAAGTCGGTTATCTTTTTTTCATCAAATCGTCTCATCATCTCCCTGGCCTTTTTCCCAACCGTGTTGGGGTCGACTGCCAGCCTAACCGGATTCAGCTGGATACCGGTGTTTTACGTGGAGCGACTGCCTATCTGACCTCCACAACCCAGTAATTGGGCGACACGATACCTCTTGGTTAGACTGGTCAGAGTTTCTGGCTAACCAGTAACGACTGTAAAAGTTCTACGAATGACAACCGGGACCAACGGCTTTACGTGCTTTCCGAGGCACGGGATGTCAGTGATGACCAAGATAAACTTTAGAAAGTACATATGAATTGAAAAAGTCACATTGGTACTTGCCCGGATTCGAACCGAAAACCTCCCTAGATAACGTACCTAAAAAATAAACTGCATCCAAATTGGGTCACCTATTTAAAAGCTGGTGCCACATATAGACAAACAAACAAACAAACAGAGACACATAGCGGTCAACCTTATGCCACCCCTCTTTTTGCCTTGAATTTCAAAAATGTATCAAGTTTTTATTTAGATCTAAACTCTACAACCACAATATGAATATTAACCAGTTCCAAATATTCTTCAACTCAAAACTTGGAGGTAAGGTCGTCAGACGTCAAATTTAAGTCAAAACTAACACAAGTATGATCAAAGTATGATCGGGCAAGAACTATGTTTTTTAATTTCGTAATGGGCTCCTCCGGGATTGCCCTCAGAATACAATAGTGACGTACTAGGGACGCTCCGCGGGGTTGCTCCTTTCTTGTTATTTTATTATTCGTTTTTTAACTTCAGTGCATAAGTAAGTAAATGTTGTAGAGTCGGTACTGTAATGTGTATGTTAATAATGGTAATGTCTAAACGTGTGAAGGGTGTTTGATATTCATTGTTTACAATTGTTGATATTAGCAATTATTCAGTATCAGTGAAATATAAATAAGAAAAATGTATAATTGTTTACATAGAAGAAGATAGAGGAAAACTTAACTGATGTTATTTAATGTATTGTAAGACTAAATACGACTTAGTTTAGTTCGTGTATTATGAAAAAGGGTACTGAAAAAAATTGCCACGCACGAGGAAAGGTCTAAAACCAGCAAAAGATGATAATGATCAAGTGGTATACTGTACATAATCCATGTAAACGTCGTAATAATCAAGCTGATCTTTACTTATTATCTTTGCATGTCTGCATGAAACAGCTGCTGTTTCAACTTTGAGGATATTAAGTCTTGAACTTATCCATCATTAACGTTTGTTTATGTCCTTCCAATCATGTTTCTTCAGCCTTTAATAAAAGGATATCCAATAACGTACGCTTCCTTTATTTAACCAGAATATTAAATTAGGCAGACACTTCTCGCTACACATCTAAAACACTATGTATCGAGCACATGATCCCCCAAAGACCAAGCAAATAGCGAAGCAAATACATAAACAAAACCACACGGACAGGCAAACATAACTTTAATTTTATATATAGACCAATTTGAGTGAAGTAGAATCGTGAGTCGCCCGGGGGACTTATATAAAAACCACTTTATACCGCTCTTTTTATGTAGTAGGTATTTCATTATACTGATAATTTCCCTTAAGTGAAATTCTCATTATTTATGTTGTGCCTAGATTGGGGATGGGAAATTGGTATATATAGTCTTATATATAAAAATGAATCGCTAAAATATGTTTTGCTCAGTTCTCAACTCAACAATGCCTAGACCAATCAGGCCAATCCTTTTTTTTTATGTTCGTTGACTTCAACTTCAAGGATCGTTTTTACGGCAAGAAAAAATTACCGGGAAAGCCCTAAAAACAGCCCTATTCTTTTTCCCATAAAAAAGATTCATAATATTTAAAAGTCAATTTGAACTTTAACCCCATACCAGCTAGTTATGTTAAAAGTAATGGTTGCTTATTTGTGACCTTTACCCAAGGTCTCAAGTAGCGAAATCACATATTATATTCATCACCCCATTTCTCAGTAATATCTTGCTGTAGTTGTTAACTAAAATTGTAGTTTCAATTATTTACTACTTTCTACTCCTACCTAATTCTTATCGGCGACCGATTTTCACCGCCTAAATATGCACGTATAAAACATAAACTTTCTTCTAGAATTTTTCTATAAAAACCAACCGCATCAAAAACCATTGCATAGTTTCAAAGATCTAAGCATACATAGGGACAGACAGTCAGCGGAAAGCGACTCTATAAACCTTTGTTTTTAAAAAAGATCACATTTTTTTTCGACTCTAGCTATCTGGGCCAGAGCAATAAGACCCTGAATTCTAAACTAGGAAGAACCTGTATCTTAAAAGTCTGTTAGAATACTATAATTATAGCGATACCTTTGGGTAGAAAGGTCGTATAAACCAAAACCCGACTTTTCAGGAGAGCAGAAAAACAAAAAAATTTTTACATAAAAATTCATAACTTTTTGGTTTTTGAAGTTATAAAAAAATGATCTATGAGAAAGGTTCTTAGAATTTGCTAATGAAAAAGGTTAAATCATCAAAACCTACCTATTTTCTTTAGTTTTAAAGTTAGCTTGGATTTACGACTCAGAAAATATCAATTCTTGGTTTATACACCCCATGAAAATGAACTTTAAAAAAACTGTATAGGTTGTATATCCAGTTTTGTTAAGCTTATGGTCACATTTACGGTGGTAAAAACCCATATATGTAGTTTTTTTGTATTAAAAACCATTTCTATAGTCATAGATTAATTGAATTCTGACTAATAAATAATCCTGTTACTCTCAAAACTAGTAGGAACTCAGTTATTATTATTCTAATAACCATAAATGGTTGATTTAAATAAAATTAAACTACCTGAAATACGTAATCAACATTTACTAAGTATTATAATACCTTTTAGTCAACATTTACTATTATTTCGATAATAATTATAACAATTTAAACTGAAAGTGAAAAAAGAAATCTACTTAGTCATACCAAAAAACTAAAAAAATAGTTAAACTAATCATGAATACAATTTTATATCATAAATAAATTACTTATAGTACATAAGTTAGATTCGTACGTTTATAATGTCTGAGGCTAACTTACTAAGTGATTCATAGAATCACTACAAGCTTAAGTTAGCCTTAGTACAAAGGCTAAAATTCAATATTTTTTTTAATTATGGTTGCTTTATTTTAGAAGAAGTTGTGTTTTTTTATTACTAAGTAGATTTATATTTTATTTCACTGTTTTGTTTAAGTTGTTATCATTTTTATTCAATTATAAAATGTTAAACCTGTTAGGTATGTTGTACCATTATTGAAATAATAGTAAATGTTAATAAGAAGGTATTATAAAACATTATATGTTGATTTCATATTACAGGTAGTTTTACTTTATTTGAATCAATCATTAACCTTTCAACGAACTAGCGACAGCCGGCGTTCGGGTTGCTTTTGTCTTTCTATTGTGTCTCGAAGCACGTATGTTATAAAGTTTAAATCGAAAATAATTAGGTGTAACGTTTAAAATATATATTTGTCGGAGAAAGCGATAACTTTAAACGTCAAGTTGCTGATTTGACTATTGTAGTAGGGGTAAACGCCGTGACGTCAGATGTTTTTCTAATGGCGGCACGTGGACAGAGTCGTTGTGGAGAGTGGGGATTGTGCTGAGATCACTTTTGCTCGAGACTCCAACCAAGTCACTTCTCCAGAACGAAACTGTCGGTTTGCCCACTAAGTGAGTTGTTGTATGTTAGTACCTATTATTTAATTTAGTGATTTTGTGATAAACAATAAATTGTGATTTTGTGTACCAAAACTATTATTTACCCGAGTCTATCATGAACCCGGTACCACCGAACTCAAACGACAACGGCGCTATCGCTCAGCCGTCGCTTACGCCGTCATCAGAAGTTGGATCTGGACTCGATTCCCACTGGCGTGCTATGTTCGAGATGCAACATAAAAACATGTTGCAGCTGATCGAAGCCATCAGGACACCAGCAGTGGCACCTAAGATCACGCTGCCAGAAATTAATCCGGAGCTGCCAGATGCATCCACGTGCTTGGTGCGATACCATTGATATTTGCCTCGACGAACGTCCACTCGAGGGTGCATCACTTATCATAGCCCTGAGTAAAGCCCTGAAAGGTAGTGCGTCATCGTGGCTGTCGCAGATCTCGCATGCAGGCATGACGTGGCAGCATTTCCGCGACTTATTCCTTGCGCGTTATGCTTCCACTGAAACTCTTGCTGCTTCGCTCGTCAATATCAACAACGGCCGGCCAAAGGAGGGCGAATGTCTCGCAGCGTACGCCAGCCGCCTAATGACTTCTGTGTTGGCTAGCTGGAAGAATCGAAGCCATGAAGAAATAGCCACGTCTTATGTGCTGGCTCATGTCTCGCAGTTCGACTCTCGGCTTAATCGCTTGGCATTCACTAGCGAAATATCGTCACGCAACAAATTACTGCAAGAAATCAAGGCGAGTGCAAGTTTGAAGCGGAAGTTCGATCGCAGCACCGGTGATGGCGCTACTGATGCAAAACGTTTTAAGCCACAAACTTCCACAATGTTCACGTGCCATAAGTGTGGAAAACCGGGACACAAGGCGATAAATTGTCGTTCGAAGTTTACGCAGCCTGCTGGAACTAACGTCCAGAAAACTACACCGGCGGCGACTTCATCAGGTTCCAGAAAAATAACATGTTTCCGTTGTGGAGAAACGGGACACTTTTCTACGAACTGTCAACGCGGCAGTGCGAGTGGCGCGACGTCTTCGGCGGGCAGCGCTGCCAACGCATCGGCGGAGCGACGCGTCGATAGCTGCGAAATAGCAGGTGTTTGCGGGCAAATGGAACAATCCGGTGAGTCGTACTATTTTTATTTTGATTCCGGTGCCGAATGCTCTCTCGTCAAACAATCTGTTAGCCATTACTTCAAAGGTCAACATTTTTATTCGATAGTCCGTATTAAAGGTATCGGTTGTGCTAACGTAGATTGTACCGAACAAATTCTTTGTGATGTTTTGATTAATGGTCATTGTTTACCGATTTTATTTCATGTCCTACCCGATAATTATTTGAAATATAGTGTGATGATTGGCCGCGAAATTTTAAAGCTAGGTTTCACTATTAACATGACTAGCTCTTCCTTAATTATTTCTAAACAAAAATGCGTAGCGGTTTGTAGTTATGAAAATAATCAGTTACTTTGTTTTAATGATGTCGATGCCGATATGCAAAATAGAGAACCTTTGATATCGTTGTTGAATGAATATTCCCATGCTTTTATAAACGGGTTACCCCGTACTCGTGTAACTTCTGGTGAATTAAAAATTA
Organism: Athetis lepigone; assembly: GCA_033675125.1. Taxonomy (NCBI): domain Eukaryota; kingdom Metazoa; phylum Arthropoda; class Insecta; order Lepidoptera; family Noctuidae; genus Athetis; species Athetis lepigone. Next base: position 18,832,074 of record CM066217.1, read on the forward strand.
GGCTTCAAGACCCTAACCGTACTGTTTACCGCCGACCATACAGGCTTAGCCCAGACGAAAGGCAAATAGTGCGATCTAAGGTTAAAGAATTATTAGACGCTAATATCATCCGCCCTAGTCAGTCCCCTTTTGCAAGTCCTATTCTTTTAGTCAAGAAACGTGATGGTTCTGATCGCATGGTAGTAGATTATCGGGAACTCAATTCTAATACTGTCCCTGACCGGTTTCCGTTACCTCTTATAGCAGATCAAGTGGCTAGGTTGTCAGGCGCGAATTTTTACTCCTGTTTGGACTGCGCAAGTGGCTTTAACCAAATACCAATTCGGGATCCCGATAGTATCGAACGTACTGCCTTCATTACGCCTGATGGGCACTTTGAATATTTGGCTATGCCGTTTGGTCTTAGAAACGCACCGAGTGTTTTCCAAAGAGCAGTGTCAAATGCCCTTGGTGACTTGGCCTTCTCTTACGTGGTCCTGTACATTGACGATATTCTAATACCGTCGGTATCTGAGGAGGAAGGTATCAATAGGTTGCGCGAAGTTTTAGAAGCACTGACTAAAGCCGGATTTTCACTAAATATTTCGAAGTGTTCATTTTTAAAACGTCATGTAGAGTTTTTAGGTTATGATATCACAGCTGGCGAGCTGAGACCGAATCCAAGAAAGATTGAAGCCCTAACTAAATTACCTCCCCCTGATAACATTCATCAGCTTAGACAGTTCATTGGCCTTGCTTCGTACTTTCGTAAATTTGTTAAAGGTTTCTCTCAAATTATGTCCCCACTGTTTTTATTGACTACTAGTAAGAAATTCATTTGGAAATTAGAACACGAGCAGATAAGACAACAAATTGTTTCAATATTAACTACAAAGCCTGTCCTTATTATTTTTAACCCTGAGCACCCAATTGAGTTGCATACTGATGCAAGTGCTGATGGGTATGGTGCTATTCTTTTTCAAAAAGTTAATAATGAACTTTTAGTTGTCGAGTACTATAGTAAACGCACCTCGAAAGCAGAGTCAAAATACCACTCATACGAGTTGGAAACTCTGGCCGTAGTAAACGCAATAAAACACTTTCGTCACTATTTACAAGGAAGATACTTTGAAGTTATTACCGATTGTAATTCATTGAAGGCTTCTAGAAACAAAATTGATATTACACCACGTGTTCATCGTTGGTGGGCTTTCCTTCAAGCATTCGATTTTCAAATCTTTTATCGCGAAGGTCGTCGTATGGCGCATGTCGATTTCCTTTCTCGTAATCCATTAACTATCCCTTCTGAGCAAAACGATATACAAAAAATCGAGCAGAAACGTGTTGATATTGCTACTTTATCACAAAATTGGTTATTAGCCGAACAATTGCGTGATCAAGAAATTCAATCGTTAGTAACCAAGCTTAAAGAAAATCAGTTTCCACCGGATGTTGCCAAGACTTATGAATTACGTGCAGGTGTATTGCATCGCAAAGTACAACGTAACAATCGTACTCGCTGCCTCCCTATTGTCCCACGTGCTTTTAGATGGTCAGTTATTAACCATGTTCACGAGTCGCTTATGCACCTTGGATGGGAAAAGACACTCGAAAGGGTATACGAACACTACTGGTTCGAACATATGGCTAAGTATGTTCGTAAAGTTTACCGACGGATGTATAACCTGTAAAGTGTCTAAATCCCATTCCGGACGTGTACAGGCCGAACTTCATCCGATCCCTAAAATTAGTGTTCCGTGGCATACAGTTCATGTCGATATCACTGGCAAGCTTAGTGGTAAAAACGATTCTAAAGAGTACGTCATAGTTTTAATCGATGCATTCACTAAATTTGTTCTTATGTATCACACCCTGCGAATCGACTCAGCCAGCGCAATTAAAGCAATAAAATCCAGTGTGTCGTTGTTTGGCGCACCGACTCGTATTATTGCTGACCAAGGTAGATGCTTCGCCAGCAAAGATTTTAAAGATTTTTGTGAGTCTCACAGTATAAATTTGCACTTGATTGCGACGGGATCAAGCCGCGCCAACGGGCAAGTCGAACGGATTATGAGTACGCTTAAAGGCATGTTAACTTCCGTAGAAACATCCGATCGATCTTGGCAGGACGCGCTAGGTGATGTCCAACTTGCGTTAAATTGTTCTGTCCATCGTGTCATAAAGGCAAGCCCTCTCGAACTTTTGATAGGCCGCGTAGCTAGACCCCTAAATCTTTTAACGTTAGACGATACCGAAACGGAGATTAACCTTGACGAGACGAGAGAGCAAGCGGTAACAAATATTGACAAATGTGCAAATTATGAAAAGTCTAGATTTGATAAAGGTAAAGCTAAGTTAGTAAAATTTGATATTGGTGATTTGTGTGATGAGCATGATTGTTTGTTCTGTGTCTGGGTGTAATTTATCTATAATATGTATGTATTTATAAAGTATATAAGTATGTATATCAGTTGTCTGGTTACCATAACACAAGCTCTGCTTAGCTTGGGATCAGATGGCCGTGTGTGACTTGTCCCAAGATATTTATTTATTTATTTATTTATTAGTCAGACTTCAATTAATCTATGACTATAACAATGGTTTTTAATACAAAAAAACTACATATATAGGTGTTTACGACAGAAAATGTGACCATAAGCTTAACAAAACTGGATATACGACCTATACAGTTTTTTTAAAGTTCATATTCATGGGGTCTATAAACCAAGAATTGATATTTTTTGCGTCGTAAATCCAAGCTAACTTTAAAACTAAAGAAGATAGGTAGGTTTTGATGATTTAACCTTTTTCATTTTCAAATTCTAAGAACCTTTCTCATAGATCATTTTTTTATAACTTCAAAAACAAAAAAGTTATGAATCCTGAAAAGTCGGGTTTTGGTTTATACGAACTTTCCACCAAAAGACATCGATATGTTACATTTTGATATTTACAATAAGTTATTATAAAGTGCATTTGGGGACATAATTATCACATTTTCATGTGTATCTCTCTGCTGTTTGGTCTTTTTTACCTCAATCTTTTTTAAACATGGTTTATACACCCACCTCGCGCATCCAAAGGCAATTCCTTTGGATTTACGACGTCGAATTTAACCTGTGTTTAAGTAATGCATTTAACACGTTAGGGCGTATAAACCATTTACAATTAACGACTATTTATACGCCCTGAGTTAATATAAATCATGGTCATTACATCATAACAAAACTACAAAATAAAAACATTTGGCTTTTACGTTAAAAATTTTCTTTTTTTAAGAGTGTATGACCGAAATTTTCTGGGTCGTATTAACCCTTTTTGAGCGAATTTCGGCATTTTAAATATACAGATCGATAGAGAAAAAATTCTGAGCAGAATGGTATATATAACTCAATTTGGCCAAAATGGTTTATACGACCTTTCTACTCAAAGGTATCGATAGTGATTTACTTTAATAGTTACAATTGTTTCACGACCAATAAAACATACCCCATACCATGATATCCCGTGCCCCGAGAAGCATACAAAACTAATGATCACAGTTGTTATTCGTAGATCATTGATAGACGTTACGCGTAGTGAGAAGCAAGGAATGTTTATAATAGTTACCGTGACCCCGGAACATAAAGGGCAACCGAAGGAACATCAGTGGGTTTTAGTCAGTAAAAGTCTGACACGCCCTCCCGCCGCACCCAGAACGAGAGCAGTCATTTGATGATTTCTCACTTCCAAAAAAAAGCAAGAATGTCTGTCATTCAGTCTTACCAACAGGTTTAGTGAAACCCAATAATAAGGTTATTGACCAATAATAATCACAGGTAGTCTGTCCACGTAAGATACTGGTAATAAACTAGACTAAAAGCGGACTGCAAGATAGTTAAGAAAACGCTAGAGCGAAATAGACTTTTCTAGAAACGTAGCAACTTCTATTTTATTTACGTGAACCACTCACATTCAACGGTACTCCGAAGCTGTTGGTCAAGGCAATCTATTTTTCAGGTCTTTAGAGAACTAGATCAACTGGACGCTCCATATAAAGTGCAGTCTAATCATAACAAAAGTCAATTTGTTTTATTTGCATTAGACGATTTTAAAAGGCACTTTTTAAGGCCTTTACAAGTACAATAAATATTGGTGCCGATTCTCTTGTTCACAAACTACCTTAAAGGAGACAATTTTTTTTGTTCGGGGAATAGGCCCACCACAAATTGTGGCATTTATTAATGAAATGCACGTTCGTTTATTCCTTATAATCTCTAGATTACAGTGGTAATATTAGCAAAACTCTATCTAACCGGAATACTGTGAAATACGACAATCAAAATATGACTCTCATACTGACCAAAAATCTCACAAGAGCGATATAGGTCTCCTAGGTATTTAATGTTAGAATAGTGCACTGTTCAATAATAATATAGTATAAATCTAAACCATGTTTGTACTACGTAATAGGTTTTGATGTGGTTTTCACGATTAATTTATTTACTGTTTTCGTCAATGATATTTATAAGTAAAGTTGTCGCACATTTCGTTGAAGTCATGCTGCACACTTATTACAACAGCTTTGTAGATCATGCACTGTATCTATAGACGCCATTTTCATAAATTCTATTGAATAAAATTACGAAAAGAACACGAGAAGCACTCATCTTAGAAAACTATCGGAAACAATAAGGCTAAGCTTACATTACGCGCAACAACCGCGCGTCGCCGCGCGGTTGGGGCGTTCGCTAGTCGGCGTAATACGTGCAGCCCGGGTGTGTCAACGTTGCGTGACAACAAACAAGGAGGAGACAATTTGTTTATGGATTTTATACCGAAGGCTGAGTCGTCGCAGAAAAAGACAAAGACAATATTGGATGCATCCTATTTCAAGTGAAAAATGTTTGTCAAATTAAAAATAATTCTTATTATTTTTATTTTATGTGAATTAAGATTCCTTATGGCATCTCTTTTTAAACTTCGTCCACATTTTTATTTATGCGTCTGCCCGTCTCAACTCGCGGCAATCGAATGAACATGTACCTACGTAAAACGAATGTAGAATGCGCGGAAATGCCAACGATAATCACTGCTTACTTTGGTCTTGTACCGCGCGGTTAGTGGTACCGCGCGGTTTCGCGCGGTCGTATGAGCTTAGCCCTAAAATGTAGTCTGTCAGTGTCAAACTCATTGAAACTGTACCACAGAGCATCTTCAACGGGATGTTAATTAGGTACGTTTCGTTTTACATAATATATTTATTTTCACGTTGAAATAAATGTAAAAACGCTCCTAAACAAGCATTTTCCGTAACAGTTTTTTACTATTATTTCATTATTCCCGTTAGATATCTATATAATATTTGTTGTTTTAATTATAATAAGGTGATCACTTGTTTCATGTGTAAAATAATTAATACACGTTACCGTTTAATAGTGGGCCGAAAAAAAATTGTCTCCTTTAAGTTAAGTGTATCTTTTTCTTTCCATTTCATTAAGAAAAGAACAGAAGATAAAATATTAGTTTAGTCCTGTCAAATTTAGATGCTCAATAGATAATTTAAACACGGTTAAAAACATGGCGCCTAAATATACGCCAATTTTCTTCAGGCGCTGCGCTGTCTATGACAGGATGAAACTAAAATGTATCTTCTGTCCTTTTCTTTAAGAAATGTAAAGAAAAAGATGCATTTAACTTAAATTTTGTTAAGTGTGTGAACAAGAGAATCAGCACCATTATCTAGTTTCCAATTCCAAAACCAAGTTCTATATGAATAAGACATTCCATACGTACTCTTTTTAAATAGTTGGTTTTAGAATAATTCGACTTACTGCTATTTGCCTAATAAATGTAAAATTTCTATTTCTTTAATAACTTGTAATATTTGTTATCTGATAAGTTCCTGTTATAACCTTATTAGTGTAACCAGTTTTAGTTTTTTTTTCTATTCAGTTTTTATGCACTCTACTGAAGAACCTACCTATATAATCAGGTCTACCAAGCTAAAATCTATTGCATAACAAGTCCTCCGTTAGTTCAGACTCCACAAGCCGATCTCATCACATAATATCATTCTGTAACGCAGAAAATTGACTTACTTGTAATTCGATGTATCGGGAAGCCATTTTGGTCGTCCTTAATTATTATCTATAGGCTTCAGTAACGAGAATGTGTGATACATACAGACAGAGCAAACCGTCAACAAGATTTGATGAACTTCTTTTTTCACGTAGAAATTGGTGCTGTATCGTGAGAGCGTTTACAAACATATTAAACTCACATAAAAAGAAAACATGTTCTAAATAAATAAATTTACATTATAGAAATATTTGTTCTGTCCGGGAATCAAATCCCAAAAAAAAATCGATAAGCAGCACAGTAAGTTGTAGTCAATCGCTGAACCACTCTATCAACGGTGTCGGGTGAAATGGTATGTCCCGGTGTAATTACAGGCACAAGAGACAAACCATTACCATCTTTGCCTCTAGGATGGCAACGCATTGGCGATGCCTCTGGTATATCCGATGTCTATAGGAAACGATGAAAAGAAAAGGTAGGCGGTGACCATTTAATATATTAAGGTGAACCGTCAGCTTGATTGCCATCCAATGAAATAAATAATATTTTAATTTTCCTATCCTGATATTTTTTCCCATCAGCAACAACAAGTGAGGTAAACAGCTCAATATTCGTCCTACCCTTATGTCTCGAACGAAAGGTAATTGGGCCATCGAAAATTGATCGCGTTCTCATCGAGATGCGGGCATTCGGCTGCCTGTTGATATCACGGGACATTATTCTTTATTAACTTGTCGCTTTTTCTCACTCTTGACAAATACGAACCGTTTGATGTGATCATTGATTTATTTATACGGATTCGTCAAAGCAATGTGTGTGTTTTTTTTATTTATATTGTTAAGGTGAGTCATGTAACGAAAGCGCTTTGATTATTCATACCAGACGGTATTTTGTTTGTTTACAGGCGCAAAAATAGGTACTTTCAATGAGAAAAAATATCAAATTCTTCAAAAATGCAATTGACAAAGAAGTAGGTCGTTTGCTGCTCACCCCTCTGGGGACAGCGTGATAAACGTTCTTATGCAAATGAAGTCATTAAATAAAGCATCGAATGACCCCTAATGTTTTACTTTAAAAAACGTAAACAACTTGAATTAGGTGTTTTATAATCACGCTATATTACAATTAACGTTGTTCACGGCAATACTGAATTAATACGGGAAGTGGGAGCACCCTACTGTTAGTATTAAGGACATAGCCATCGCTTGTGGGACTTTTGTGGTAATAACCGCCTTATCTAGAAATTGACGATTAAATTCCGGTGCGGCCGATTGTTGGGACATTTGCCCCGTTAGTGAGATGTAAGATTGCGGTTAATTTAAATACTAACTGCTACTGTTGAGATAGTGAAATAAATTGTATTATTGTTGTTAAGTGTGTTTTAAATTATTATTAGTTGATTAGTTAAAAAAATATATTGACTTGACAAATGCGTTCACCTTTACATAATGAATGTATGTATTCCAAATGTAAGTTTGTCTACACAACATTGAAGCATTTTCTATTTATTTTTTAAACTAAAACTATTTTCTTTTAACTATCGCGAAATCGTAGCAAGCTATAACAAATAGAGCCGTTTATACGGCAAACGCAGGATTGGGCAGATCTTTTCCACAATAAGAATCTTCAAGGATGATAGGATAGTGCGATAGAAAAAAATATAAAAAAATAAACACATGTATTTATTAGAGTAACTTCGTGCAATTGAAATTCACATTTTTTTTAATATACCTATATTATAGCTCAAGCTAACGAGCCACCGCCCCATATATCAGTCATAATAATGTAAAATACCTTTTAAGTTTTATTACAGCGATGATAACACCACATAATGACTGTTTTATTAATCATAAATTTTACACCTTTACGACTTAATGTTTGGAAGTCGCCACTGTAAATATTTCCCGTGACTATCAACGAATTTATGAACATTAAAATCAACGAGATAATATGGGCAAGAAGGTAACTTTATGACGCGATAAAAATCTTTGAGGAACGAGCGCGGGAATATTTTAATTTCGGTAAATATCCAGATTAATTTTGTAAGTCAGTTTGTCTGTTTGTCCGTTAAACTTACACGGCAAAATCACTGAACTGGTTTCGATAAAAAGTTCTCAGTAAAAAAAAAGAGATAAAGTCGTGAATTAAAAAACAATATTAAGTTATTAACGGCTTGTGTTTGTAAGATTTTATCTTTGTAAACTCAAACCTGTAGGCTTCTCTTATCAATAGCCGACCTCACTTCACATAGTCCAAGTTCTTCAATCCTTCGAACACACGTGATTTGAGACACAATAAAAATACAATATCAGCCCGACAGCCAGCTGTCGGTTGGTCCTTGAAAGGTTAATAACTTCGAGACCTTGTCCTTAAAAATATTTTTTTGTCGAAAAATATCAATATACTATATTGACGTCTTTAAATGTTATATTAAAATTCACCTACAAAACCAACATCATTTCTAAAAACATCAGAAACACTATAAGAATTCACACCGTATAGCCTTCTTTAAAATAATATATTTAACCATATGCAAAAAGCTCTTCTAAGTATCAAGACTTGTTCACAAAACTTCACCACCCGCCATATTGAAGCTATAAATACTCAGCTGTCAAACTAGAATTTAATATTTAATTCGATGTAGGAGTAACGAAACGTCATAACGTCGCGTCACGTCGCGACCAAGATGAATAATAAATTAGACCTTTAATGGATGGGAATTACTTTATTATGATATTCTTGAGGCAGATAGATAAATAGGTATATGGAATATGTAGTTAATACTCTTATTATACAAGCTAATCGTAATCTTCTTGCCTTTTTCCAGTCATATTAGGGTCGGCTTCTAGTCTCCCTAGATTCAGCAGAATACTATCATCAAAAATCAAAGACAAAATTAAATATTATTTACACAGATTATTTTAAAGCCACTTTGAAACGACTGCCTATCAGACCTGAGACTATTCAGCTCTCAAAGATAACTGGAAAAATCTATTAATGAAAACTCAAGCTCAACCCAACTAGCAAAAACTAGTCTCACAACAATCTCGAGACTACTGTTTTTTACTCTTACATCATTCCTATATAATGATATAAGCCTGGGTTTGGGCACCAATTATAAGCATATTTAGTTTTATATCGTTCTAATATCGGTCTAATTGAATGCTGTTTGCACCTTATGAAATCTATTCAAAATTAATTTAAGCCGACTTAGGCTAATATTGCTTTTACGTAAGTATCTTGTAAGCCTGCATAGGCTAATATTGGTCTAAGGTTAGAATATTTTGAGTTTTACGTCAGATCCAACTCAAAAGTTAGTGTGAGTGTAATTGGTGTGAAATTAAATGAAATTATAATAAAGTTCGTAAAGTTAATGTTTATAAGTGCCGTACGGCACTTTAGTATAAAAGTAAAGGTAGTTTTAATTATGGTAAGTAATCGTATTGGAATTTATTATTTACTGTTAATTAGACCTGGTTTTACGCTTCAAAATTCATGCGCCCTGTTAAATAAGGTATTTGCTGTTCTTGTTTAATTATTTTATTTGTTAATTTGTACTGAGAGTGTCGCCATTACTATAGCTGCATTTTACAAGCGCACTATTAGACTAATGTAAGATTGTTTACTCTATTTTAAGCATTCGGCATACTAAAGATAAATCGCCATATTGGAATAAGTTAGGGTGCCTTGCAATTATAACATTTCATTGTACTTTTTGACAACTCTCCTCCTGTAGCCACCAGTTTTCTTAAATCTTTTCCAGTTTTTGTAATCCATTAAATATCGCCAGCAAAACTACTCTTAAATCTATTAAAATTAATTATTCCCAAAATCGATCTAAGATCAAACGCTCTTATATGGGTCTTGTCTTTTGTATTGTAAAAATGTTGATTCATGATCTCTCTAATATCATACTCATCCAGTGCTATTGGTTTTATATTAGTTTCAATTAAGATTAGAAATGCACTTACTCACAGTACTCTTATGCTATGCTGATATTAGTCTGAGATCTTACAATAGCATTTAACAAATCTAATATAAAATCAAACGAGCTTAGAAAATAACCATGTAAGAGCAAGATTTTTTCAAGTGCAACTAGTTTTAGTAAATCCTCTTATATATAAATATGAGACTTGGTTATGAGACTGAGCGTTCTTGAGGCCATACCGGCTTTTATAAAAGTAATATAGGATCAATGGTATGTTTAAAACAAATATCAGAGCGCTTCAAGCCTACCACTCTTAAAAAGTGCGAGTTCTGAGACTGTTTTGCTAGTTGGGAATGTATCACTTATGGAGCGCCTAGAACGTATCTACATCTTTTTGTTTCTAATCATATAATGTATATTAACTAGCTTTTGCCCGCGGCTTCGCTCGCGTTAGAAAGAGACAAAAAGTAGCCTATGTCACTCTCCATTCCTTCAACTATCTCCACTTAAAGAATCATGTCAATCGGCAGGCAAACAGACAGACAGACAGAGACACACACACACTTTCCTATTTATAATATTAGTATGGATACCAATATTGCAAAATACTCTTATACCATTTTATCAAACAATAGAAGATCAGTAGCACAAACACAGTAAGTACTCCAAGTTGCTAAGAGCCCATAAAGATATTTCCCAATACACACCGCGTGATCTTGTTACCTTCAAAGCGAAGAGCTAACAGCTTTCATCTCTCAAAGGCACCTTCTATGACAGTCTAAACAAACATACTACGTTTCCTTTTTTATATAAACAGAGGTATAAATGGATGTATGTCAGTGTGAGTGAGAGAGAGAATGTGAATAATTTTGTAGCTTTTAGGAACGTCATCAGTGTTTTTATGGGTGAGTCAGTTGGTGACGTCATTGATGTTTTCTGCTGGAAGAAGACGGTAGAAGGAAAATTTGAATGTTATAAACAAAAGTAAAGAAATTAATCTAGCAACCATTTTTTCTTAAAGAAGTTTCGTATCGAGACGAAGTAAGTTACTCTTTCAAACTAAATAATTATTTACCTGAAGCTGCAAAATACAGACAGTTTAATATGCTAGCGTCACCGTCAACAATTTGTAAGAAATATTGCACACCGCAAGCGGTCACATAAAAAATTGACAGTGACATAAAGAGTAATAATAATTGATCACTAAATCCTTTAAAGTTAAATCGTTCATTAACAGCCTTTCTATATAGTCGAATAGCTTTTGCCCGCGGCTTCGCTCGCGTTAGAAAGAGACAAAAAGTAGCCTATGTTACTCTCCATCCCTTCAACTATCTCCACTTAAAAAATCACATCAATCCGTCGCTCCGTTTTGCCGTGAAAGACAGACAGACAGACAGACAGACAGACACACTTTCCCATTTATAATATTAGTATGGATTATTGTAACAACATTCACCTAACACTAGCGAGTACGTTTTCGATAACAAATCATGGTAGTACAAAAAAGTGTGTTGGCACAAAAATGACACAAAGCTCCCATTTAAATGACGAACCAATTCAAACAATTTACCATTAACCATTATACGTGTGTATACCCATGGTATACATAAGAAACCCATCTCCCATGAAGTCTAATGTCGATATAATTGCAGCTAAGTATAGTATCGTGCAGTAAAGTTCACGTTAAGTATCGCCAGGGGGCGTCGGCGCGTCACGTGGAACCGTCTCGGATCACCGCGCCGAAAAATGACGCGTTCCGCTCCCAACTGGCTTGTAAACTTCGTTTTAGTTATGTTTCTTGAAGTTTTAGTACTATTTTAGTTAAGAAATAGGAAGCTTAGGATGTGTAGCCTCGAGTTACACTGAAATAATGAAGATGAAGAGCTTTTTCGTTTGTTTTAACGTGGAACTAGAACAATGTCAGTCGGATCGGATTTTTTTTCGGTTATGTGGAATCGTTTAGGTTATACAACATTACGTTTTGATCTACGGGAGCGGAACAGTAATTAGAGAAATCGAGCAGGACAGTTGCTACAAAAAAAACCCTTTTTTACATAGGTATTTATATATTTATCTGGCATTAAAGGACTATTTTATGGTTTTGCATGTGAGGTCTGAAATGATTTATGTATTCTTTGGATACCCCTACATAGACAAATGATTCCTTGCCAACTTTTCTTCCTACGGACCAAATTTCAGTTTTCTAGATTGTACTCCTTTCTGTCTTTATTCATTCTTGTCACTCCACACATTCATCTCAACATTCTCTTATTAATATCTTAGTGGAAATAAATAAGAACATTAAATTAAGTAAATATTTAGACTCTACACTTATGACTAGACAATACTCTTATGACTTATCACGAAATTTTAATGTTAAAGCTATCCTGGCACTTACAATACGGGATGTAAAGTTAATAAAAATAATAAATGCTATCGATATATTCCCCTGTCTGTTACTAAAAACTCGGTATGATTCAGTGTAGTTTACGTCCTTTTTAAATGAACTCATTAAGTTGTTTAATCAGTTGTAAAGGGTATATTATTTTAATGCAGGGACGTCCGGTTCTGTATGAATGCTTTTTATTATATCTCTATAATTAACGTGTGTCACTCCTGGGATATTTTAGTGACTCTTTTTATTAGTTTAATAACCGGTCTATAGTTTTTATAAACAATTGAGAGATACTTTCAACTTTATTATAGAATCAGGATTTATTAACAATTTTTTTAATAAATGTGACGGCCTAGTCGTTAAAGGCCGAATCCAGGCAAATACCAATGTGACTTTTTTAATTCTTCATACGTAATTTCTAAAGTTTATCTTGGACATAATTTGTAGTACTTTGATAGTCGTTACGGATAGTCAGAAGTCAGAAAGTCTGACCAGTCTAACCAAGGGGTATCGTGTTGCCCAGTGATTGGTTTGTGGTTTGATAGGCAGTAGCTTTACGTCAAACACAAGTCTGAAGCTAAATCCGGTTAGTCTGGATGCCGACTACAATGTCATTGGGATAAGGCTAGGAGATGATGATGATGAACAATATTTAATGCACTTCTTAGAACGACAAGATTTTGACGGGCATTCTTGTATCTATGACCCCACAATTAATTAAATATTGAAAGCGTTAGTGAGTTGTTTTCTTTTTGTCTATTCTGAAAACAATTTTTCTGAAATCGTACTTACACGCTAATGTAACGTGTGAATTCCAGCAAAATTCTCTTCTTCTTTGGCTTCATTTTGAAGAAAAACATCCGCATACATGGTGACAACGAACCAAGCCAACGCCATTCATTAAAACGTCTAGGCTAGTCGTACTTACAACAAAGCAGACGCCATACTCAGGCTAGGGCCATAGTGTGAATTACCCTTTGGACAGTACAGAACCCACTTTGTCAATCAATTTTCCAAAAGTAGCTGTCTAAGTACGAAAAACAAATGACGATCGCGAGGAAAATGGTCGCAACAAATACTATAGATAGGAAGGAATTGATTCTTTATTTATTTGTAATTAATAAACTGCAAATCTACTAGACCCAATTGTATAAATTATTTCACTAATATTTAACTACATTATTAAGAAGTATTGTAGGCTATAAAACATCACGCTACGTCTTACGGGAGTGGAGCCAAATCAAAAGACCTAACATAACAGAGATGAAACAATGGGGAACAGTTTTACTTTAAAAATAAGATCTTTTTCAAATTCTTTTTATTCCTGGCAAGACATACAATAAATATCATAAAACCATTAAAAACAAAACACAATTTAAATGCAAATTCGAAACAAGTGAACGTTCAAAATTCCATACGAAGCTGTACGGAGCGAGCTAATTTGAAATTGTTGCGAACTCGTAAAATCGGGTGCTTGCCATTTTATAGACAAAAGAAGGCACTAAAAAGCGAATGTTACGTTCACAACACACATCTAATTTAGATAAAGAGTTCAAGATAAACGGTACAAATCACTGTACACAAAAACTACTTTGCATAGGTCTTTTCAGATGCAAATAGCTGTATTAAATTTGCAATTTAGACCCCGACAACGCACTGGGGTGGGGTCCAAGGTGTAAGATTCGTCAAGAGCAAAGTATACAACTGAAGAACGTCTAAAGTAAAGCTCTAGTTTTCGCCTAAAGTGTTATCAAAAATATATATATTATAATGTTGTCTACAGGTTGGAGATATTTCTAGATGAACGCCTTTCGATTACCACGTGAACGAAGTCGTGAGCAAAAATCTAATTAATCTAAAATATTTTATTTTATCGAATCAAAGCCAGTTTTAAATAATGCCATTTTGAATGTAAAATTTTTAATACATTATTTTTATATTAGTGCCGCCACTATAAATAACATTGAGGATAATGAGACCGAAAGACAGATCTAGAGCAAAAAAAAAAAACAAAACAATCATATTCCCGAACATGACTTTACTCTTCATGAGTAGTGTTCCTTTACCTTCAACCGCAACAAAAGTATGGTAAAACTGATATTATTAATAATATGTATTTTCTATTTTTATTATACCTATCTTCGCGTACACAAGAAATTGTAACCTCCTTTGACTTACACCAGCACGACTGCTGGCAACGCGTCGAGCCGCCAGTGCCTTCAGACAATGAAGACATCCTATGGTGATGCTATACGTTTTATGCCTCCTTGGTACACGCTGACAGGACTGACCGTAAAACTGATCGTGCTCATTGCTCTGTTGACGATAACTAGACAGACAGACAGACTTAAATGTGAATTGTTGATTGGATTCGAAGAAATTTGTTTTTGTTTAAGTGTTCGGGTTTATGGTTTTCATTTCTTCATTATATGCGAGGGCACAATTTCTTGCAATAAAAATCGTTTAACAATTGGTCATCAATGAAGTTTTCGACCCCCTGGATAGAAACACCGTTAATAATACTAATAACTCACCTCCATTTCTTTCCCTCTTAAAGCCTATTTCTGGCCAAAACTTTCAGACTTTATCTATATTATATTCCCCTCACACAAAAACACTTAACAACTAAACTTCTCTCCTCTGAAAGCCCACATTACAGAAGAAAAATAGCGATCCAGTTAGCCATCGGAAATGAAGGAGAAATGTCACCATGGAATAATCTACGTAAGGTAATTTCCACTCAAGTGGTTCGATGTCTTCGTCCGGAGGTCAGTGAGCAACGCCGCGGGGCGCGCAAACTGATGGGGACTTAGCAGGAATCTCTTAATTTATAGCCTCGTTCAGATTTGTGGTGTGAGTGATAAGCTGAAGCGGGAAAAAGAAAAATTTGTAGTGACCTTGGACCTTGAAAGTTTTTGGTTCTTTTATAGTAATGGTTGATTGACATTGCAGCGTAGGCTTCTGCGGTTTGAGAAGTTTGACGACTTACTCGATATTCTGTAAAGTATACTTAACTATGGAAGTTTTCCATTTAAACTCATAATATAATTAAGGACACATGACCCCTTTTATTTGGTTTGGATATACTCGTACCCACAAACATAGTTTGACAATATCTGTATACACATACAAAATTACAGAACTAAGAGTCTAAGCTATGGATGGTCAGAAAACTGTTATATTATTATAAGGTTTCCTTGTAGAATATGAAACGAAATTTTGATGTGAGTTGGTTCAGTTACGAAGAACTTCCTGAACTTATTTCATACCCCAAAACTCAGCTTTCCTCTTCTCTCCACTTTCCTGTAACTTGGGCCACAACACGCTGTTATCTACAGACTCATAGTGGGTGAAATAATCTGATTTGTCCATTTGCCGGTCGCGGGGTCGTAACAAACGGTCCCATGTTCGATTAACACGATTGCTTTTTGTACTTATTGCGCTTATAGCAACTTAATTGACGGTAAATTTATAATCTTGCAATTTAGAGCCACTTTGTTAGTATTCTTTGCTGTTTTATCTGAGTTAGAGATATTAAGTTGCTCGTAAATAATGTAGGGATGGTATTAAGTTGTTTTCATTTTTCTTTTGCGCTTATAATTATTTCTGAGATTGTATTTTGGTATACCAGATCAGGTCCAACTAATTTATTTATTTATTTATTTATTGTTATCACAAAATCCACAGCTCTCAACAATTACTTAACATAGGTACTTAAAATCTACCTTACAGCCAATTACGGATGTTAATGTTAAGTAATCTTGGCTTCTCATAGGCTTTTTTCCAAAATCCACCTTAAAATCCCCCCTAATGGGAAAGGGGGATCTGGATTGTCGAAATGCCTGTCCCAGAAACAAAGACGATAAGCCCCATATGCCTTTAATTACACTATAACCATATTGGTTGCTTTTTAACCGAAACACATTACCCTGCTTTGCAGTAAAGCTAGGTTCGTGAATATGATTTTTCAATGGTACCAAAGTGTTTACCAATATACCTAAAAAAAACTGTACAAGGAACATGATGAGATAATAAAAAGAAATATTATTAGTTAATAACAAACACTACGACTCTTGTTTCAAAATACATAGAATTTTATTACACCTTAATTTGTAAGAGTTTCTTTTTACGCATCTCTGTCACCCCACAAAAATATCACAAAGATTCTTTGACGTCTAATTCCTTTGTCTTGTCCTTCAGTATAATAAGGAAGGAGCACACCATCCATACTAATGTTATAAATAACAAGTAGTCTATCTGTCTGTCCGTTACGCTTTCACGACTAAACCACTGAAGCGATTTAGATGGAATTGGTATACAGTAAACTTGAAGTATTCACTACATTTTGATTTGTGACTATGTATAGCCGTGACAATGAGCATTCATAAGTATGACGTTGGAGCTAAAAGTTAGTCTATGCAAAAGAAAGTAGTAAGTATGTATGTTCCTCTATCTAGATTTTACACACTTACGGCTTAACTACTAAACTGTCTTTTAACCTTCGAACACACGTGGCTCGAGACACAATAGAAAGACAATAGCAGCCCGATAGCCGGCTGTCGCTTGGTCGTAGAAAGGTTAATGAATTGTGTGTTGCTGTAGATGATATAAACTATTAACCTCAGTGAACTTCTTAAGCCACCCACCTCTTCTTCTTCATCGCAATAACCGACATTCACTTGGACAAAGTCGCGAGCAAAGTCTAGTATCGACTATAAATCCATAGCACGTTATCGCGTCATCCCCCTGTGTGTCGCAAATCCGGTAGCATTTGTAACAGACCCGCGGATTATCGGTTCGCCTCCGGCAAAAACAAGAACCCGGGACAAAGCACCCGTGGACATAAATTCGCGACAATGATTCATGATCGCCGCGTTCGAAAGTTTTTGCACGAGCGATTAATCGCAGCGACTTTTAGGGAAATCGCTGCAACGTTTAATGTGGGTGCGTATTATTTTAATGACAGCGCTCCAAGCGTAAAAGGTGTTTGGAGATAAAAACCGTTTACTGATTTATCCTTTTAACTTGCGATATTATGTTCTTTCGAAACAAAATATCGGGCTTCTATTTTTGGTGAAAAGATCGTTGTTTTTATCTTGGTGAAATTAATAAGAGATATGGGAAGGGCTTTTGCTGATCGCCCGCTGCACGAATCATCGCGTAAATTAATTTTAAGATAAGTACCGGGGTCAAAAGTTATGGGTGCCGGTGTACAACAAGCTTATGAGACATTTCAAGATAGAAGACAAGTGACATTGTAGATGGTAGAATAGGTTTCGATACGAGATAACAAATTACTAAGCGTAAGCCGTCAATCAACATCTAACAATCTATTGTATTGTACCATCTATTCTACAATACTAGCCTAGAGGTACTATATAGAATCGCATATTTCCATAGGCAGCAGTTGATTACCAAACAAATACCGGACGAATGTCCGCCCGTATAGCCGGTATCCGCGGACATTCAAATTTCTTAGAAAGCACTTAGGTTACGCAGTTTAAGCTATTACCATTGTAAGTTCTTCACTTTCTACGTTTTTTTAATACCGAGAGAAGCCTCCAAGAAGACTGGCCCTGCAAACATAGTCTGATTTAACTTTGTCATATTACTTTTGACTTCTATTGCAAGATCAGACTGAATCGCTACTCAACACTCTGGGATATTAATCCCGTTAACGTCCACACCATAAACATTAATGCCACCTCTGAAACCCAGTTCATTTAACCGACTAATCAAACTAGCATCAATCTTCTCTATCATAAAAAAAGTTATAAAAATAAGGCAAGCTACACACTCAACACTTGTCTCGTTTATAGCATTCGAACTCGCGACCGCAATTGCTCGCAAAAGACTCGAGCCCATCCATTTGCGGCGACAGATCAATCACGACTCAGCATCAAGCTCGGAATAATGATCCTTTCAACACTTCATGTACACTAACACTTAGATTTTCAACCTTGGATTGTTGGAACAGAGTTTGATTTTGATTGTAGTGTTTGCAAGTGAAGTAAAGAGGCAATGTGCGTTGTTCCTTTGAGCTATTTAAGCTTCGCGCTAAATGATCGACGCGTCATGTTTCTCTTGCACTGAGAGAAAATATACAAGTCTAAATAAGATCTGTCGTTTGTGAATAATGGGGAAAATATGTCTGTTGTGTTTCTTATAGGCCGTTTACATTCAAAACATAAGTCTATGGCGAAGAGATATAAATCTAAACTTATTAAAGTTTAGTTTCAACTATGTTTAAGTTTAGTGTAGGTCCTTTTTCTAGGACTCTCAAACGCTAAAGAGGAATAACTCGAAAAGCATCAAATCAACATCAGTGTATCACTTAAATTATAGACATATAGATAAGACAAATAGCTTGCAACTACGTTCCAACACTATTAAGCATTTTCTATGCTTATTTTTTTGATTATTCATTATAATTAATATTCCTAACTTCCTTATAAGATATAGTGTATTTTCTAGTTCAAAACAATTATTTCATTTGCTGCTGTAAGTCCGTTCGCATTGTATACATTGTTTAAGTTAAAAAGGAAAACCTATTATTAGCCTTACTAAACTGTTTTATATTTATTTGTAATGCATTATATGTATCGCCGTTGGTTTTCTAAATAAATAAAATATAAAAATCTTTTTTTTGGAAAAAGTTTTTTATTTTTTACTTTTTAGTTAGAGTCCCAACTACGTTTTAGAGTAACTTAAAAAAAAAAACGTACGTTTATCTATAAAAATTGAGGAGTTCCCTCGATTTCGGCATGATACCATCATCAGATCCTGGACCTGATGACAATGGGACCATTGGGAAGTCTACCCTTTCAAACAAAAAAAGAATTGTTCAAATCGGTTGGCAAACGACGGAGATATGCGCGAACAAACATAAAAAAAAACATACAAACATCCGAATTGAGAACCTCCTCCTTTTTTTAGAAGTCGGTTAAAAAATAAAAACATTCTTTTTTAAACCGGATTGATTTATTTCTAAGCTCTTGAATGGCAAGAGATTTTCCAAAAATGTTATGTAAAATATAACCTGGATAAATGTCAAGCCAGTTTTCACATTTATCGCTATATCTTTCAAGAAAACCCTTACAATTTTAAACTACGTAATATACAATGTTTCTATATGTCATAATACTGTAGAGTTTAGAATCTGTTCAGATGATTTGCTTAAAAAATAAAAGACAATCAAAAAATCTTCAAATAAATCAGGTAAGGTTTTGTACAAAGCAAACCATTCATTGTAATAAATTAATATACCAATTAGATTCGAACATTCAACAATTATTTCTTACACAACTATTGATCTTCCCAACGAGCTGCTGAAACAATACACTGAAAGAAAAACGAACAAAATGGAAGAGGAAACTATAATTCGTCCGCAGTTAAAGTTAATACAATAAAGATCATGGAGGTCAATTGGATTCGAACGAGAAATGTTAGGGAGCCGCGTAACCGTATCCGAAACTTTCGGATATCTGAAATAAAGAATACCAGAACCGTAAACGTTTCTGAATACGGAAAATATGTGGGGAAATTTCGGATAGGGATGTTTAATTAATGATACATGTTAGGTATAACAAGTTTTTGTTTTTATACACTAGCTTGGTCATTACCAAAAATACTAATAATGCTTTCAAAGAAAAATAACGGTAACCGAAACTAACGGATGATCCGAAATAATTTTATATCGTTAACCGTATCCGAATATTCCATATCCGATATATTATTATTCTTCCTATATCCGAATGCTTCCAGATCCGAAAATTTATATCCGTGACATCCCTGAATTGAACAGTAGGATATCTTTGCGTTTCCTCTCCCTTAATCTTTCCTGACTTGGCTTGAGTAATTATCTTACTTACTGGTGTTAAACAGTTTGTCATAGTTAATCTTATAAGTCGACTGAAGGTAAAAACTTAACTTGGAGTTTGTTGTGCGGTTATTTTTTAACTTTGCTCAGGATAGTAGAATTTCCTGGGCCACGGCAGCATTTATGAATAATGAAACTTAAATACAATTAAAAACCATACATATACCTAATATTATACGATTGAATAGTTTGTTTGTTTGTTTGTTTGGTTGATTAAACGCCCTAGTCTCTAAAATCTTAGTGTTAATTTGTGTTGGATAACCCCAGGAAGTTTATAGGCTATGTAACACCACGCTAGGACGTATGGGAACAGAGCAGTAACGGACAGCTGTGTGCTATTTATTTGTTTGTAATATTTATTTGAAATTATATTATTTTTCTGTAAGGTCGTCCTTTACTTTTGTAAATAATGCGCCTGCCTTGTTAGCTTTGGTGTCAGTCTACCCTGGGTGGGTTGGCTGTAAAAGAACACCTAAGGCTTAATGTCCACCTTTGTACACACCTTTGGGCATGAAGTTTACATAAAAACAACCAGTTACAATAATTTCAAGGACATAAAAATCCGCCGCGTCACGCAGTGCATCTACCAAGCACCCCAGCACCCCTAGACAAACCACATTTTACAATAAATGGTAGCATAGAATAGATTGTTAATTATGGGATTGACATAAGCTTATGCTACGTAATTTGTCGTCTTATATCAAACTCTACCATTCATTCTAGCCACACTGACAAGTAAAATAAGGCCTGAAATCATTAAAGACATCAACAAAAACCCACTGCGAAAACCTTAAACTGACCTGAATTGGACTTTTTTCTAAGAAATATCAACTTTACAAAAATATAGCCCTTCCTCACGCCTCGCGGTCGTATTTATCCAGCAGTTTGCATAGCATTTATCCTCGCATGGCTGAATAGTCGCCCGAGGCGCCTCAATAAGGCACGCACGCGCCTCGGCCTTCTTTTGTCCTGGCCTCAAGTGCAAATAGCCTGGCGTTCTAATTTCAAAATGCCCGCCCTTGAATAGAGTGAGCTTATTTAGATTTCAACGGAGATTGTCGTTTTTTTTAAGCATCTGGCTTTGCGATGTCTGGTATCGATAAAATTGGTGAAAAGCGTATGGACGTGGAAAAGACGGTCGTGGTTGGTTTTGCGTCAAAAGCAGTTATTTTTACTTTTATATGCCTACTTAAAAAACTTCTCTTCTTAAAAAGAAGAGCTTCTAAAAGTAAAAGTTGAAAAAAAAAATGTTGTAAGATAAGTAGTTGACTCTTGTTCGATGTGTTATTTTTTTATATATTAAAGTTTATTTTAAATAAAATGAATGGTTTCTTTTTATCAAATTTAGAAACACGCACTAACCCTCTTTTTAAACATAAAAATCTTGTGTAAACCTAAAAATAATGAATCAAAATTACACCAACATTAAAAAATATATATATATATATATATCCTGGGACATCTTACACACGGCCATCTGATCCCAAGCTAAGCAGAGCTTGTGTTATGGTAATCAGACAACTGATATACATACTTATATTTTTTTTTAAATACGTACATATTATAGATAAGTAACACCCAGACACAGAACAAACAATTAGGTATGCTCATCACACAAAGTTTGTCCTGGGTGGGAATCAAACCTACGACCTCTGGCTTACCAGTTAGGGTCACTGAACACTAGACCACCAGGCCCGTCACATTTAATCAAGGTTCAAAATAATATTATTCCAAAAATCGTTTTAGTCTCCATTTATTTTTAATTTACATCAGTCAATCAAGATCTTCATGTTTTATTAATCAACATTTCGTTTTGATTATTATTAATCAAACGGATGACGTCCCAAAGGGAACTTGTAATCGCCATATTAAATAATTACTAACGTATTAAATAAATATTAAAACGAGCGCCAATCATGGAGAATTAATTAAATTTACAGAAGTAGCTGGGTTTTGACAACTTTGCCCGCTTTATATAAGTGGTTTGGAATTAGATATTAATATTTTTTTAAGTTTGAAAGCATTTTTTTTTGTTTTTAAGTATTTGTTGTTAGAGCGGCAACGGAAATTTTAGCTTTCTAGCTATCACGGTTTATGAGAACAGCCTGGAGACAGACAGCGGAGGCTTAGTAATAGAATTCCGTTTTACCCTTTGGGTACGGAACCCTAAAAATAGCTCCGCTAATTTGTATTCAAGTTTAGATCTACACCATACAATTATTGTTTACATACATTGTTTTAACATCTGTTGTTAAAACCTTTTTAAAGGGCTGGCTGAAGTGTAGCATACATTTTCCAACATTCGAGAATGGCCAAATTGTGAAAAGACGTGAAATCTAGGTAAAAATACCTTAGCGATATAGAAAATATATAATATTTTATGTTTTCTAATGAAAATAATATTTCCTTGTTTCAGGTACGAACGAGTAGCTTTTCGTTAACGTAACGTTTTAGGTAAGTTAAGTTGGTAATATTGGAGTTCATCATTGGAGAGTGATGAAATGAGCTTAAAGTGGCATTACACAAAGTATTTTTTTTTATAGTTTATTAGTCAGCAGACAACTGACTATCTACCTAAAGTTAAATTTTACCATGGCCCTCATAGATGCGTTGTTATCTTAACATAATATGTCTACATGACTAAGGGCTGATTTTTCAATCATCAATTAACTTCTATCTGAGAAATAAATATGACGGTTTGACATATTTTCTATACAAAAACTGTCAAAACGTCAAACATACTATTCAGATAAAAGTTATCTGGCGATTGAAAAATCGGCCCTAAGAACATAATTATTATGTCTATGCGCCTGTAATTACATCGGCATCTATATTCTTAACCCTTAAACACGTCAACGTTCAATAGGGGTGGGTGATATTTCATAGGTAAGATCTTAGTCAATGGACAATCCCATTCACTAAGATCTAAACTATGTTTTATGAGTGTGTGAATCTATTTCGTGTATCTGTATTTTAGACTGCATTATTGTTTTCAAAATGTCACTACAATCGTGATTCCAAATTATTTATTCATTTAAAAAATATATTCGACATGATATTCGTGCGATTAAAACCTCCTGTCGCCTATAAAGCGATCAACTTTAATCTGTTCGTCTTTATTCATTACATACGCCGTACATAAATCTTGCATTCCCACGAGTTAAACTGTATCAAATTACTAGGGAAGGGAGCTTCCTAGTCAAAGTATGTTCACCCCTCATATTAAATACAAGGTTCTTTTTGCTGCTGTTTATCAAAACTTCAAGCTATTTTGATCATTGTTGCGTAGGTTTAAGGTCGGTGGGGTTGTTTCGGGGTGGTAAAAAAATGTGTTGGTTATAAAAATCAGTTTCAAGAGTGTTTGGAATGACGTGCTGTTGCATTGCGGGGGAGGTCACGTTCCGCCCTCGAGGGTCAAAATTAAACGGGTCAGTGGTCAGGTAAATATAATCGAGTAAACAAATTCAACTCGCTTTGATGCACCATTGATATTTATATTATTTTTAGGGGAACTTCGGTAGGGATTTATTTAAACATTTTATTTGCTTTAGGGCGATTGGCTGCTTTATTTTGTATGCAGGTTTTTTATGTTTTCACTTAATTTTTTGTTTAGATAAGAATGCTCTACTTTTAGAATTTCTGCTTTACCCGCTTGTAGGAAGACCATTCACTTATTTCCATTCACTTATTTTTAGTTTTTTTTTCTATTTATAACTCTTACATGTACGAGAGACTTTAAAGTTAAATGCTGGCAGCTACAGTAACTATATAGGTACGGCTCATAAGGCATTTGTCTGGTCAGATTGCAATATACTTCATCAGTGAAAAATAGTTATGTTCCATTAATTTCTTCCTTAACTATAATTTACGTTATGTTACTGGGCTGTGAAGGTCTGACAGGCAGTTGCTTCAGGCTGGAAGCCGACTCCAACATAGTTTGGAAAAAGGTTAGGGAAATGATGATGTGGATGATGTGCTATTATAAACCGTAAGGTTGAGGCTACACTAGGCTGCGAAGCGAAATGCGATGCACGAGCGATTGAAACAAATACATGGATTCTCACTAAATGGCGACACCGTTCATCAAATATTACTAGCGATCTTTGATTATTTCTGCGACAGGAACTACATTACTGTAATCGCGGCACCTGCTACATAGACGTATCAGCGAAATTGAATCGAATATACGCCAGATTTTCGGTTATAATGTAGCCATTCCATGTTTATCTCGTTTCGCTCTTCCAGTCGCATCGCAAATCGCTGCCTACTGTAGCCTCAGCCTTAGAACTCATGAGGACCATATTATTGTACTACCTGTTGTGACTACTACTTTTAAAAAACCTTCCCTCCCTTGGATAACGGACACAATTAAGTACATGATGCATTTAAGGGATAACGCACTTGCCACATTTCGTAAGATCAAGTCAGATTCAAAAAAAACATATTATAAGCAGCTGAAATCACTTGTATCAAGTTTTATATTCAGAGAGAAGGTTGCATATTTTAAGGTAAATATTAATGAAAAAATTAAAGACCCAAAAACGCTTTGGAAAAATTTAAAAAATACCATACTGCCGTCAAACCAAATAAATGACCTTCCACAACACCTCACTGATACGGATCAAATAAATAAACATTTTCTGAACGTTCCTGGTAATCCCTCTAGTAGTATGTCGCGGGTAGCTTACTTTAAGTCTCACCGTTTTAGCGATGCCACTTTTACACTGCACCCAGTAGGTACCGAGGAAGTAATGAGATATTTTGGACAGCTTAAATCAAACGCTGAAGGTTGTGACAAAATAACCCTGAATATGCTTTTATTTACACTTCCACACACGTTGAAAGCAATTACTGACATAGTAAACAGCTCTATACTTTCCTCAACCTTCCCTGACGCCTGGAAGACTGCGATGGTTAGGCCAATACCCAAAAAAACAAATCCGTCAGAGTTAAAAGACCTTAGACCAATAAGTATTTTGCCTTGCCTATCCAAAATTGTTGAAAGGGCTGTTTACAAGCAAGTGTCACAATACCTGGAAGAACAATCTATTCTACCTGAGCTTCAATCGGGCTTCCGTAGGGGACGCAGTACTTCTGCAGCTCTTCTGGATGTGACAGACAATATTCTGTCTGCGCAGGACAAGGGCATGTGTACTATCCTTGTCCTACTTGATTTTTCGCGGGCTTTCGACTGCATTAACATTAAGCTGTTCTTATCTAAATTAAATTACTACGGCTTTGACAGCCAAACGACAAACTGGTTTAATAGCTACTTTAGTAACCGCCAGCAGCGTGTCGAAATCCGCCAAAGTAATGGCTTACATCTTGCATCGTCTCTCACTCCTGTTGATAGGGGCGTACCGCAGGGATCGATTCTCGGCCCTCTCATCTTCATCCTGTACTGCGCTGACATTATAAATTCTATTCAGAGCTGCAGGTACCACATTTACGCTGACGATGTTCAAATGTACATTTCGTTCAAACCTAGCGAATATGACAGTGCTTTGAAGGTCTTGAACGATGATCTCGATAGGATAGCAGCTTGGGCAGAAAGCAACAGCTTGGTTCTCAACCCGGCCAAAACCAAATATATGTTGTTTGGTACAAAAAATCAAATTAATGCATTACCGGCAACTCTTAATGTTACCTTGCTAGGCAAATCGGTTGATCGGGTAAGTGAGGCGCGAAATTTGGGCCTAAATATGGATACAGGTCTGCGGTATGAAAGGCATGTGGCAGAGTCAGTCCGGAACTGTTTCTATCGGCTTAAGGTCCTATACAAGATAAGGCCATACTTATCCGAGGAACTGCGCGTTCAGCTGGTTGAGTCGCTGGTACTGTCAAATTTAAACTACGCAGACACAGTGTTCGGTCCTCGGCTCCTAGCTAGAACCGACAGGCTTATCCAGAGAGTACAAAACGCCTGCGCTCGATTCTGCTTTGCAATCCCGTACAGAAGCCACGTAACTCCTTTTTTAAACAAGCACTCTATTTTAAAAATGAAGTCACGCCGGAAGCTACATTTAGCGTGCCTACTATTTGGGGTTATTAATTTCAAACAGCCGAGTTACTTGTTTAAAAAGCTGAGCTGGATTGCAGGCAGAAGGGAATGCGCGGCCAGACAATGCTCACTGCAGCTGTCTACCGAACCACACAAAACTGCGGCCTTCAGAGGTAGTTTTAGATATGCGGCATCCAAATGCTGGAATAATATCCCACCCCCTATTAGAAATCTAAAAACACTAGGCACTTTTAAAAGAACATTGCGTAGATTTCTTTTAGATACACAAAGGGATCTCGATATGGTTGCCGCAAATACTTCTATTATATAGTTGACAGCGACAAAACATGTCTATTTTCTGTTCTTTTATATATGTAATTTTATTATGTTTGTTGAATTTGGTCGTGACATATTATTAAATGTACTTACGTGGATACTTACTTGTGAATAATGAACACACATAATACTCTTGAAATAGCATCACTTTGCAAGTAACACAGACTCTTTACTAGTGATTACACCCACACAAATAATTTAAATTATATATCAATATTTTCCTTTTACCCGCACACTATTTTGTTACTTAAATCTTTTTTTTTTCTCCTTTTACTTTCGCCTTCTTGGCGTCCCTGAGTCACCTGGTTCCAGCAGAATACCAGCGTCAGGTATATGCCGAGCCTATACCTGACATATGCTGAGCTGGACTCCCATTTGGTGCAAACCAGAGACACGCACTGCTTAGTCACTTTAATTTTCTTTTTTGTAATATTGTTTTTATTTTGTGTATGTCATGTGTTTTGCTCCGAATAAATTTCTTATCTATCTATCTATCTATCTATCTACTATAACTATTTTACTACTTTAGTCATCGATAGAGAATTTGAGCTGAAAATAATAATCACTGAGAAAATCTATTCACTATTACAAATAGAGTCGGTCACACACATTGGCTGACAGTAAACCTATTGTTCTAGACCCATCCATTTTAATGGTCAAAACAATCTAATTCACGAATCAAATGACAGTAGCACACTACTATTCGGTCATACCAAATAGAAATTTGATGTCCATTATTGGGAGCAAATCTTCGTTTCACATCACTATTTGACCACAAAGGCCCAGTATAAAGTAACATTTAACTAAAACACTTTGTAGTGCATTTCACTGGTTATTGTTAAAGCCAATTAGGCTGGCGATACACGGGCCAGCAGCTTTGTGACGTCAGTTACCTGCCAACTTGTTGGCCGCAAATGGAATAGTAATATAAAGTTTGTTGGAGTCTATCGTCAAATTAGTTTGGTGAGTCGGTTACGTCGAATTGTGCTGAGATGGTTTAGTTTGGTGTAGTACGTAATCTATTGTGGACTTGTCGGGACTTAAATGTAAAGACAGTAGATGAGAAAATCTTACGAGAATAATCTATATTTTATCCATACCATCATTACAAATGGGAATGTTACTATGTCTGACTTCATATATCTGTGTGTCTATTTCGCTTTAACGGCTAAACCACTGTTACAGTTTGTATTTATGAACTGATGAAATCTCATACGAATATAATAAGCGTGAATCTCAAGAAATTATAAAGGGTACTACAAAAGCTAGAATAGGCGACACGACGAATAAAAAGTAATTAGTCCGTCAGTTAGATTATTGAAAAATTTTGGACACGTATTTTTTCTTTTTTCTCGTAAACGAAAAATGACGATGATAATGTACGTTGAAGTTGCGCATGACGTCACGATCTGATACAACTTTTGCAGCATGGTGACGTCAAAAGCCCCCACTCCGGAACTTTGTTGTTCTTTATCTTTGTATTTTTTTATTATTTTGATCAAGCAAAAAATACGTGTCCTGTATTTTTGCCCGATCTACAAGACGGACTAAGCAGAATGCCATTTTTTTATGCTGTCGTCATCCCTATTATAAATGAAGGTCTTCTACACTTTATCGGTTGAACCATTGACCCGATTTAATTGATGAAATTTGATACATCATCATTATCATTGACAGGACTTTTGATCTAGTGGTTAGTGACCCTGACTGCTAAGCTGGAAGTCGTGGGTTCTATTTCCACCCAGGACAAACTTTGTGTGATGATCATGATAGTTTGTTTTAATTGTTTTGTGTCTGGGTGTAATTTGTTTATATTTATGTATTTATAAATTACATAATTGTGTTTAATAGTTGTCCGGTTACCACAGTGTAAGCACTGCTTAGTTTGGGATCGAATAAATTACAATATTCTGAGTCTCAGAATAAAAAAAAATCGGATCTGTTCATTAGACCTTGGAAAAGACATTGAGACTTAGGCTCCTTTTCAATTTCCGTCCTTCATCAGTAATAATCGACATTCAAGGGGCGCAAAGTCACAAGCAAAGTTTAGTTACGGATAACCGTCTCACAAACGTTATAATAGCCTATTATTTTAACCCTATCTTACCTCCCTAATATTTTTCCTTAACACCCAGAAGCGTTGAGACATTAGAAATTCAAATCAATATTTAACCCTATTCAATTAACTTAGGGCACATCTAAAGAACGTTTTTACATAGAAAAGGAGTATAAAGGATTGCAAATGAGGCCTTCCCCCAAAGGCCTCTTTAATTATAAAGGAGATTGTTTGTCCGAATTCCAAGGGCTACCTTCTACTCTAATTACTCTGCAGAAATCTCCGTTTAAACAGTGCAATTAGATTTTTTCTTTAGACTATTAGTGAGCTGAAGCTCTGATTTTGGGTTTTAGATTTCTTGGTGGTCCGATTACTTTGGATTATGTTCTTTGTCCTTTTAGCATTAAGAGCACTTTGTTTATTTTTCTTAATCTGGGCCAGTCGTTTTTAATACTTTTTGTTAATAATTTTAATTGTTTTTCCATTTAAGTTATTTTACAGTTTAAATTACATAACCTGCCTTAGGTCAAGTAATAATAAATTGGCCAAGTGCGTATCGGGTCACGTAAAGTATAAGATTCCGTAATTAATCATTTTGCATTATAGTACCTTACCCTCTAACTACCATTTCGCATCATACTGGTTTCGTAATATAGAGATTTAACATTATCTGCGTTTGTCAAGTTAGGCCTTAATAACTTCTGAACTAACAAAGTTAAGACAAAGTTGACTTTGTTCGCGAGGTTGTCGACATGCGGGACGTAGATTTAGCAGTTATTGTGCCGATAGTCGTGACGGCCAATGGCATAATAACAAAAAGCCTCGATCAACATCTAAGGAGGCTCTCGCTAGGCAGCTGGATCAAGGGCCTGATAGAGTAGGTGGTACTCCTGGACACAGCGCGCATTGTCCGGAGATTCCTCTCTCTGGAGCCCTGACCATCGGTAGCTTGGACCCTGTTCCCGATGCCGGTGGGCTACTATAACAAAGTTGTTATCGAAGCCGATATAGTTTTCCTTTAAAGTTTGTATATTATATGGACTATCATGACATTTTTTTTTCATTTTCGTGCCTGCCTAATACATTGTAAAAGATGGAATTGTTCAAGAATGAATAACATCTGTAGCAGTTACTATAATTCGAATTTGATTTGATTTAGATACAGTTTATAGGTACCTATAAACTGTATTGCTAGTATAGTCATCATACAATATGTAAATACCTAATTAATTCCTATAAGTTTATTTTATACAAAGCTTTTGCTTTTTCTGTTCTTTCTTTTAATGTAAATACGCTATATCACTTATGCTCTTGTCGTATTTGGATAGTTTTCAACCACTGTTATCTGCTCCAATACAATGAATTACAGAACTACCTCCATCCAGTTGTTTGTCGCACAATCGTTTGTCGGACTAAACGGATGTCGAACTTGTGTGTCATACAACCATAAATTTAAACTTGATGAGTCGCTGTCTAGTTCTCTCGCATTCGTGAATCGCAATCGTATGTTGATCTTACGTAGTGCACTCTAGTAAGCATAGAGAAGTCTATCTCTGCTTAGGCTCCGCGCAAACGGGCCACCGACTAAAGCCGCCGGTGGCTGTCGCGCGCTACCGCGCTACTCGGACACTTCTGTAGCCAGTGGCCGCTACCGGCTACACGTCTGCGGCTCTATACAAAATATATGAAAAAGCATGTTAAGTGGCTGGCGCTGGCCACCAGTGGCCGTGGTCTGTGGCCAGTATGCGCGGTTTACAGTCGTCTTTTCTTTTGCAATATTGTAATAGTGCATACTATGTTCATAATTTCATATTGTACTAATACTTTGTGACGCTTATTTTATACTGGTTTTTGCCCGCAACTTCAAAAAACTCAAAACATAATCCTACTTTCAGCAATCTGGTAATACTGGTTCTAATCACACATTATTATCGCTATCCATATTTGTTTGAATATGCGTTTAACACTTCATATTTTAATCACGTTTACTACTTCGTGGGGCTCATTTCTAATTTAATATATGCAATTAATAAATGTAAGCGACGACAAATAAAAATATGTGGTAGGTAAATAGGTATCATTCAAAGTAGAGAAGTACTTCCAATAATAGTACAGAATTAATTATTTACTATCTGAATCCTTAAGTTAATCGTTAGAGAAGAAAGACTCGAAGGACCAAAAACGTTAGATTGAAGGCTTTATTATAAAAGATAATGAATCATAGTATCGTATTGTTACAGTCGGCCGAGGTATATAATAAATATGTCCTGTTTTATGTGTTTCAGTAATTAAAAGAGACTAAATGCTTTGAATAACTTTGGTAGGATAATTTCCATAAGAAAAATATCTATGTATGAAAGCTAAAGCTTACCTAAGTTTGAGTATATTTTTAAAATATGCTTCAAATCGCGGTCGCGATGTATGAACAAAACCATACTCCACATTCCATTTCTCTCACATCGAACAACACATATTCATAGCCATCGTCACCCAAAAAAATCCTAACCCCACAAAGTTATAAGCATCCCACAATAAAACTAAAACTTTTCCTTCCTAACTAAATATTCAATACAAAAAGGAATGCCGACTGATTTTGTAAGTTGGCCAATTCCTAAGTCCTTGAGGACAGATGCGGGATAAATGTGCACTTTACTAACTTTGATTTTAGTACCAAGAAAAACCTTCGAAGAAGGTAATGGACGTCCGGAAACAAGGGCCCCGTGATAAAAGTTTCAGAATTGGCTCCGATAGTTCTTATAAATAAGTGGTGGATAAATAAGTAATCGGTTTTGGAACTGTACTTTAATATTGACGGTGTATTGGGTTCGGAAGCTGTTTTTAGATCGCTTAGAAGTTTTTGATTGATTGGTTGATGTTGAGATGTTGACCTTATTATGTTGTATAAAACAGTTGGTAGTTTGATAGTGTGCGTAGGGATTATACAGAGTGCGTGAGCCTACATCGGAAATAGCCTACGTAGCTATCTCTTTAACATTTATGATTATAAGATTTCATAATGGGGTTAATATTGATTGTTATTGACTAACGAAAAGCTTTAATAACACCAATTAAAAAAGAATGATGATGAATATAACATGTCGATAATAACTAAATATTGTTTTGTTCTGCCGTGAGACAAATGTAGGGATAAGTTATTTATCACTTCAATTCCTTAATACTCTTTAGTACCAAGAAGGATAAGATTGATTGGGCTAATCGTTATTATTTTCATAATTAAAACAGGACCAATTCTATTTATTTGTACATTTAATTTATTCTGACAGCGAACAACAATGTTCCTCTAGTGTAACCGGCTAAAACAACCCATTAAAACATTTCAAAACAACCAACAACATTCTAAAAAACGTATTTCCCGGAAAAACAGTTTTTTCGACGAAAA
Source organism: Athetis lepigone (assembly GCA_033675125.1). NCBI lineage: Eukaryota > Metazoa > Arthropoda > Insecta > Lepidoptera > Noctuidae > Athetis > Athetis lepigone. Next base: position 18,864,108 of record CM066217.1, read on the forward strand.
ACGCCCGCGTGGTACTAGGCGCCCAGCATTGCTAGGAGGTATCGTAGCGAGATGCAGTAGATAATACGCTATGAAACTGAACTTCAGTAGCGCGTCGACCGTCGACGGTGACGCACGTCCTGCGTTGCGTTCGTTCCGCTGTTGTCGTGTTTATTTCGTGTGTTGTGTAGTGTCAGGGATTATTTTGTTAAAGTCAGTGAGTTTGTTATATTTTCTGAAAGGTTGGTAAATTATTTAAAATTCTTCTTATTTTTTAAAACAATTTTTTTTCTGAGAGAATTTATAAAGAGAGCTCATTACGGTGAGACAATTTTTTTTTAATTAGAAATTTTCTTTGCTTTTATTGATAGGTGAAGGGTGAGCAGATAATCAGTATCGATACTACAGACAAAATCTTCAACATAACAGTAACATTTATCCTATAACTTTATACCTTTACCGTACACAGATTTAAAATTATACCATCCTTGAAAATTCCCACTCTATCATAATTTATAAAGTTGTTGTTACATCAACGATCTGTCAAATGAAGGGCCCATTGATCCTTTTGAGTGCACTTAATCTTGTGTGAATTGAGCCAAAAGCCCTTGTTCAAGTCAATTACAAGAAATGTATGCACCATATTTAAGAATAGAGTGCATAGGCATCTACTGGGTAAGCTCGCTCCATCGTAGGCTCCGTCTATGCCCTCGGGCTAGTCTGGGACCAAGAGCAAGCCCATTGTAATAAAAAAAAAAAAAATATTATAAGATGCATTAATGAAATCTTTAAGCGAGATTTATTCCACTAGATTCCTTGTGTAACTACTGGATAGTGTATCGAATAGGCCTATGAATCAAAATTAATGGTCTTCATAATCTAGGCAATAAATTGTGGTGTATTTGATATATCGGTGTATGTGTGAGGTCAATATCTCCGTTAGGTGGTCAAATAAAATTAACTGACAGGGATTTTGTTGCGTAGAATAGAATAGAATATCATTTATTTGCGTAAAATATGGTAGACATAAGATGTTATACAATAATAAGTACATGACATATTCCACCCTTTTCAAGGATATGCAAAGACCATATTTAAAATAGATAAAGTTGATTTTGGTTTCACGTAGAGGTACCTATCCACGTGGTTTTCATGCGGGTCGACAACCTTTAAATCTTAATATATAAAATGGTAAACTAACTGATTGATTAATTGACTGTTGATAAATTAACGTGCAGCCCAAACCGCTGGTCCTAGAAACATGAAACTTGCAGAGTGTATTCTTTGGTAGTAAGAGCAGGTAACCACTAAGAAAGGATTTTTGGTAATTCCAACCCCAAAGGGGGTAAAATAGGGGATAAAAATATCGGCATTCACATGGACGAAGCCGCGTTCGAAAGCTGTATGTAACATCATAGATTATCCTAGTTGGTTTATCATTATGGAGTGGGATGTGTTTTTTTTGAACCTATTTGGCTGAAAATTGGTAGGGAGGTATCTTAAGGGCCAGGGGACGGACATAGAATACTTTTTGTCTAATTTTTTTAGTAACCAAAAAAACTTTTTTCAAAAAAATAATAACCGCCTTCAAAAACTAAAAACCCAAAAATAACTAAAATTTCGGAAGTCGGTGGCAACACAAATTGACTGGCAGAACAGAAGCCACCGACTTCCGAAATTTTAGTTATTTTTGGGTTTTTAGTTTTTGAAGGCGGTTATTATTTTTTTGAAAAAAGTTTTTATTTATTACTTTTTAGTGTCGACTCCCAAAGTAGATATAGAAACTTGAAGAAAAAACACACATCGTCTACGAATATTTCGTCATTTTTTTTTGTTCTTGGTGAATTTTTCGAGAACCACTGAACCGATCGCCACAAAATTTATATGGGACCACCCCTGAATCATGACTTATCAAACAAAAAAAGAACCATCAAAATCCGTTTACAATTGACGGAGATATCGCGTAACAAACATACAAAAAAAAAAAGAACATACAGACGAATTGAGAACCTCCTCCTTTTTTGAAGTCGGTTAAAAATCAGATTTAACGAGGGTGAAACCACGGGGGACAGCTAGTATGTATATAAAAGAAAGTCGTATTAGTTACACATTTTATAACTCAAAAACAGCTGAACCGATTTGGCTGAAAATTAGTAGGGAGGTAGCTTAGGGCCAGGGGACGGACATAGAATACTTTTTATCTAATTTTTTTAGTAACCAAAAATCTAATTTAACCTGGGTGAAAGCACGGGGGACAGCTAGTATGTTTATAAAAGAAAATCTTGTTAGTTACACATTTTATAACTCAAGAACAGCTGAACCGATTTGGCTGAAAATTGGTGGGGAGGTAGCTTAGGGCTAGGGGACGGACATAGAATACTTTTTATCTAATTTTTTTAGTAACCAAAAATCTGATTGACGCGGGTGAAACCACGGGGGACAGCTAGTTTATTAATAAAAATCAGACATAGGGCCAGCAATTGCGAGTACTATTGGAAGCTATGCTAATAACAAGCTATAAATAATAATAAATGTTGCTAATTTGCAGTTTAACAGACGCTAAAGGCTAGTGTTGGACAAATTGCATTGAACTTTGATAAATTATGACTTCATAAAAACTCTGAATAATTTATAATAAACTTGGGACAGCTGCATCTGGTTAGACTGGAAGCCGTAAGGTTGGTATAGTTGGAAAATAGCTGGGGGAATAAAAAAAGTCTGGATAAACCTACTTTATTTTAGAATAGCTTTTGCCCCCGACTTCGTCTGCGTGGAATAATAGTTCCCGTTCCCGGGGGATTATCGGGATGAAAACTATAATATGTCCTTTCTCGGGTCCCAGACTATATCTGTACCAAATTTCATTCAAATCGGTTCAGTGGTTTAGGCGTGAAGAAGAGACAGACAGACAGAGTTACTTTCGCATTTATAATATTAGTACGGATTAGTTTTCGTCCATCACTATGTCAGTCACCCAGAAGAGTAATGTGGCTTCCTATCAGCATTTTTTTAAATTATTAGGTCCAAAAATTACAAAAATAAACTAACTGTACCTTTTTATACTCTTTATATTGCAGACATTCATAGTCTTAATTATAGGAAACTAGGGATTATATTTTTATATAAATATCAGACGTTTATCCAAAACCGCGCCTTTGAGGAATCACAATAAAAAAAAACAAGCTACCAAATTCAAAATCAGGCCAAACGCAGCCAAACATACCTTTTAACGTTTAATCAAACTAAAACGTTTTTCAACACTAAATAAAACAAACATGTAAAACGGAACGCGGATCAATCATTCGAATGAATTCCCTCATAACGTTTAAACGTTGCGTTCCGTTTTACGCAGAGTAATCCCTTATTTTTATTTGAAGGGAACAATTATAGTAAGTGCTGTAGTTGAAGGAAACCATAAAACGAGTATGATGTTGAAGTAAAGACGATTCGGGGGCTTACCTTTGTTGAAAAAAAAAAACATTATGTTAGATGGATAGGATCTTCACTTACTTGAGTGTATAAACACTGTGTTGTCCTTTATTACCCAACTGCCTAGGAAGGGTTGTGTTTTTGCATGTATCTTGTTTGTATGTATGTATATTTGTTTGTAAATATGTATTACCTCGTACACCAAATGGCTTAATGAACTTAAACAGTTAAAGTATAATTATTTTCCTTTAATAAAAAAGCTAAATCTATCGAGTTATTTTTCGTATACATTAGTGTCAAACGAAGGAATTTGAATAGGGTTTATAAAAATAAAATTCGGGTAAAAAACTAATCATGTTTTTTTGTGTATTTAAGAAAATTATAGCTAAGTCAGTCTGCAAAATACCAAATCGAAGACCACAAGTTTTCCCCACTAAAAACAAAAACTATGTCGAACAATTTCTTACTACACAAGTCTTTTATAAAATATTTTTTTACTAACGCGCTAAAACATTAAAAATACGATATCACTACAAATTGCAGGCGTTCGTTACGCAGGTGGAAGCCGGCAGATAGACCTTAACGGTCACTAGAAATAAATTGTACTGCAAGCTGCACATCTAAGAGAAATATTCATAAATATACTTCGGTAAATATCAATTGAGAACTAGAATGCAGCTGATCTGTTGCATTCCGTTTTAAGAGTTATTGCAATGATGTTAAGATACAGAGTCTTATAATATGTCTAAAACATAAAAAAAACAGTAATAAAAGATATCATCTCGATAGTATAAGTGTGTGTAACCTGATGGGTTACCATGACGTTTAAAGTAAGATTGTTTTATTCCTGTTCCAGAGTGTGCAAGTGACAGCGTTAGACACGTTGTCTAGCGCCGTCTCTTTCCCACTGAAAGTAATACTGCTATAAGGGCTTGTGGTAGGCCCCCAGATTGATTGTCCTGGTGATTGGAGATTTGGATCGAAGATTGTTGGTAGTATTTAATTGCACTCAAAAATCATTTAGACCAATTTTATCAAAAACTGAATGCATTGTATGGGTGAATTATTTTTACATCAATAAAATTAATTCACCCGCCAATTTTACAAAATATAAAGCTATCATGTGAATAACACTGTGTATTTTATAAAACATTTTTTATTTACCCCTAGCCTTAACTATTATACATAGTAAAAAAAACGAATTCATTCACCGAACGTTTTTTCCTACAAAACAAAAAAGTTTAAAATACAATTTCACGCCTTAAATATCATTACCACGGTTATATTTTTTCACACTTCTAACAACTGTTCGGTACAACTGGCCATATTTCACTGTGAGCTAATAAAAAAAGTAATTTCATGAAGGCATTAAAACGGTTTATAGTTCCAGATATTAGGGCTTACACGCGAACATACAGATGTATTATACTAATGTTGCCTAGATAGGAATGCCGTGGATGAAATATGATGCAATGTTATGTTACCACCCTGTAGTTAGGGTTTGTTTATGGAGGCTAAAAAGGTTTTTTACTGTTGTCTAAAAATTACGGAATTGCTTTCCGTTTGTAATGAGAATAGTTTTTAATTCGTGAAGCCGAAAGTCCTACAAATATTTTTTTTTTGAATTTTACACTGTATACATTATTTTTTTTAGTAATGCGAATATCTCTTTCTGTCTATCTGTAACGCTTTCGCGGCTAAATTACTAAATCAAATTTGCTAAAATTTGTTATTGAGTCCGCTTCAACCCCAAGAAAGGACATATGCCACTTTTTATCTGACTTTTACGTATGCATAAATGATGAAAAATAATCAAGTAGATGAATGAGATGAAAAATGTACAGTCACACACAATCGCCTAATGAAGACAGCACTTTTATAGGCCACTTAAAAAAAAAACACTTACCAATAAAATAAATTTAAAGAAATACGTACATCGACTTAACATTAGTGCTACTTTTTATTGCATTTCCAATAAAACAAACGGGCGTAAAGCCGTCTTTTTTACGGGTTCCCCATCATGATTTATTTGAACCAACAAAAACGTACCAATACAATTTAGGCATTTTACGGCATAATTTGAAACAAAGGGAACATCTGAACTGATTAATTAATGTAGCAACTGGTTTACTATGTAAATAGTGGTCATAAACCACCCAGTGTGCATTAGGAGCTTAATGTGCTGACATACTACTGATTTGTTCGGGGAACTTCAATGAATATCGGGTTGATCGAAGTAGTACGTGCATAGTGAAAAAAAAAAAGCCAAATTTACGAGTAATTAATTTATTTTGTTGACGTCTTGCTTTAAAAGTAATAAAATCAATAAAAAAAACGAATACGAAGGAGGTCGAGGAAAAAAATGAATATTGTCGTTGGATTTCATATTTCTAGAGGGCAGCAGCTAAGCAGTATTGCTTAATATATATTTTTTTAATGTTTGCAATAGAATTAGAATTTTATGAAAATAAAAATTTAAATACATGTAAATGTAAAGGACTAATGGGTCCTTGGGTTCTTAAATAATAAATTATACATGCAAAAGTAACTCCATCTGTTGGTCCGTCTACCAGTCGGTCTGTCACGTGTTTACGGCTTAATTATTAAAGGATAATCGCCATTCCACTATAAATAAACGAGCAGATATTATGACTTTATTAAATTTTTACACATCTCTTAATGAAAACTCCGCACTTCAAAATAAACCCCTGCACCTCTAAATAAACCCCTTACTATAAAGCCAAACGCCTAAACAAAAACCTATCGCGAAAACATACGTAAACATTTAAGCAAACAGAGGTACAGTGTGTAACAAAAGTAATAAACGCGATCGTCCAACAACATACGCTAATGAAATTTATAATCCATAAAAGCGGGGTCGTTGTTTTATAAAGTGTAATAATCATAAAGCCACATCTCTATCGCATGGGCTTATTTAATAATGTGAACGACTGTACCTAAGCTTATTGCCCTTCGGAGAGCGATGCGTGCGTTGTTTTTGGGTTTTGTAGTCAGCGTTGAAGCTATTTTTGGGTGTTATTGTATTGGATTATAGTTGAATGTACATACTGACGTATGTATGCTCGTTGCGTATTGTATGCACTGAAGATGCAGTTGTGTTATAGTTTTTTCTTATATATACTGGGTGTCCCACGGACATGGCCACATGGAGGGAAAGTTCCTTAAATATGTTAGGTAGACCATTTTACTGGAAGTTCAAATAATGTCTACTTGCAGTAAAATGTTCTATCTACACACATCAAAAGTGTCTAGGGATATTTTAATTAAACCTAAATTACTAAAATTCTATTAACTTTTTGTTAAGACACCTACACTTTAAAATAAACCTTGTTTAATTGCCTATCTAATCTGATAATAAACTTTTAGATAAAGTTAAATTAAAAAAAAAACTTAGAAGAAGAGGAAAAACTCAACAAAATTTCAATTTAACTTTATTTTTGAAATTTCAAAACCTAAACAACAAAACAATTTTTTTTTTTATAAAAATTGTTGAAAACTTAAAATTAATAATTCGTGGATCCACCTAAGACTCTCCTGACACATCTGGAGCGGTTCTGCATACTCAAAACAAGGGTGTCAATATCCTGTTGTGGAGTACTGTCCCAAATCCTGCTAAGATGCAAGAAAAGCTGGTTTTGATGCACAATATCAACAGGGAAATTCCTACGAGCTCTTCTCTGAAGCATATTCCAGGCATGCTCAATAGGATTTAAGTCAGGGGATTGTGCAGGCCGGTCTAAAGCTTGGATAACACGCTGTTGTAACCAACTTGTAACGATACGAGCCGTATGTGGACGGGCATTGTCGTGCATTAGCTGGAAATTTTGTCCCATTTGCTGATTGTGGGGCAAGATTACAGGCTCTAGCACCTCATCTCGGTATTTTCGAGCAGTCATATTGCCTTGTATCCAAACGAGGTCCGTTCTACCGCCGAGACGAATTCCTGCCCAAACCATAATCGTGCCACCTTAATATGCATGAACTTGTTGTGGGTGCTGCAGTCGATTCCAACGTCCAGGTTTTCTCCAAACGCGTACTCTTCGCGAATCAAGATGAAATCCAAACCTAGATTCATCAGTGAAAAGCACAAGTGACCATTGAGAATGGTTCCAGTTTTCGTGTGCAATAGCCCATTGTAATCTTCTTCCTCGATTACCTCTTAGTGCTGATACCCAAAATGGCCTACGAGCACGTAGATAGACTTCATGCAGTCGCCTTCTCAAAGTTTGACCGCTTACCAGCAAACCATACACTCTCTGTAGCCTTTGAACCAATTGCATCGCCGCTGCATTTAGTTGACTTCGTGCAGCATTTACTATGAATCGGTCCTGTACATGTGTTGTAATGCGTTGAGGTCCTCGGTGCCGTTCCACCACTTCCTCCGTGACACGATAACATGACCAAAGCCTGGATATAACGCTCTGACTGGTCTTCATGGCTTCAGAAACGGCAATTATGGGACAGTATTCCACAACAGGATATTGACACCCTTGTTTTGAGTATGCAGAACCGCTGCAGATGTGTCAGGAGAGTCTTAGGTGGATCCACGGAATATTAATTTTAAGTTTTCAAGAACTTTTATAAAAAAATTGTTGTTTTGTTTAAGTTTTGATGTTTCAAAAATAAAGTTAAGATTGAAATTTTGTTTGAGTTTTTCCTCTTCTTCTAAGTTTTTTTTAAATTTAACTTTATCTAAAAGTTTATTATCAGGATAAATAGTCTATTAAACAAGGTTTATTTTAATGTGTACATGTTTTAACAAAAAGTTAATAGAATTTTAGTAATTTAGGTTTAATTGAAATATCCCTAGACACTTTTGATGTGTGCATTTATATACCAAATGGCCCAAATGAAACATATATATGGGGAATGCCCATCTGAGGCCCATTATGAACATTAGACTAGAGAAAAAAAACTATTTGCATTAATTTTGCCATAAAAAAATATGTATATACTTTTCTCTAAATGAGCGCCACTACAATCTAAAATAATTCGTTAAAAAAAGTAATTCTATTGAAAATACAAGTTATTTTTGCAAGTTACGCTTGCAAAATATTGCCAGCTTTAAAATTATATTTTAAGTATGTTCATCAAGCATGTTAAATCGATATAAATCGTTTTATAAACAAATACTATAATAACCTCAACTGCATACCCACGGGACTTTACTGATATTTTAATCAAAAACTAAACAAAAAAAAAACATGAAAACGAATGTGTACTCGTAAAAAGACTATAAGAATATAAAATCAAATATCGTTTATTCGAAATAGTAGGAATCGATATATCGATTTAATGTTATTATTTTTTCGTGATAGTGACAACACTGTACTGAATCTGACAGTTCGCTTGTTGCTTACGCTCAATGTGAATGTGTTTTGATTTTTCTTCGATTTCTTTCACTGTGACCTGGCTTTGCTATAAGGACTTGATGTGTTTTTTTTTATACCTTAAAAACTTCAATTGGATAAAAATATGTGTAACATCTATTGTAATATTCAAGCAATAAAAAAATCTTTAATTATCTTAATTAATCTCATTTCGTATTTATAGATGTAAAGAAAGTTTTGAGGTTAACTCGAAACTTTTTTTTTATATATTTTTAAAATAGTGGCGTCAATTTCAATATATTTTTTAGATATCTAATACCATTAAGATTTTAAAACACTCAATTCCTATACTAATATTTGATGTCCATCTTGGGCCTAAGACACTATTGTGAGTAGGCATTCCCCTCTGCTTGGCAATTAATGTATTAAGAACTTCTGGTAACGAGACTATGTATGATCAAATTGTACGAAACTTCAGAATCCTATATTTTCAGGTACCATTACCGTATACAGGAAGGCACTAAACAATCTCCAACGATATTATACGGAGTATTAACAGTACTTACTTCTCTCCCCGAGGCGCTGCTAAACTAAGTTAACTTAATAGAGTAAGATCAAGGCACGCTAGACTTACGTCATCTTGAAATTACTGGAATTTTTAGTTTAAATATTTTGATGAGCTGGTTGAAATTTTAATATAATACTGTGCTCTTTGTTTCTTCAACTTTTTTTTTTACAAACCAGAGGTCTCACTTCCTTGGTAATATATTTTTTATGTCCGAAATAACCTTCGAACACACGTGATTCGAGACACAATAGAAAGACAACAGCACCTCGACAGCCGGATAGTAAAACTTATACTTTCATACCAACATATTCCCGCCACGCTAAAATGACATAGGTGTAACGGCTTTGGGTTCTTAGACTATGAATTATTACTAACGTTTGAAACTACAGCAGTTTCTATGTTACTAATACGCAGTCTGTACTTATATCGTTCATTGAACTTTAAGGAATATCGTCTAGACAATTTAATATGATTTAATTATGTGTATCAATTTAAATTTGACTTTGAGCAAGTACCAAAATTCCCATAAGATTGAGGACTTTGCCCTGCCGGGACAATAATAACTAAAATTAAGTAAGCATAATTAATAAACTCGATCGACGTAAAAATGTCACATCAAACAAATTGATTACAAATCAACTCCATAATAGAAATGAACATAAAACATAATTAAAGTGTAACAGTCACAATCAAGAGAATGCACATGTCAAAGTTTCATGATCATAAATTCGTCAACTTAACAGAACGGTTGCTCAACAAGCCAAGTAACAACTGCAGTAAGTAGCAACAATATAATTCCTGCGGCGTCACCCGCCTATTTTCACACATACTTTTATCCTCTACAAGCTTTCGCCCGCGACTTCGTCCGCGTGGATTGATAGCTCCCATTCCTATGTCCTTTCTCGGGTCCCAGGCTATATCTGTATCAAAAATTCAAATAGCTTGAGTGGGTTAGGCGTGAAGAAGAGACAGACAGACAGAATTGCTTTCGCATTTATAATATTAGGATTTTACCTCCTTAATACGTCATTCGTCTCGAGTGAAAATTTTCTTGTGTTGGTTGGTTAGGTTCAGTCGTATCTGAGCTGTGCGTTGATTATCAAAAGCTTGTTTCGCGTAGTGGCCGTCCCCGAGGAATTTTTGGGATAAATGCTTCTGTCCTTTTTCAGGCTATATGCTATCTCTGCATTAAATTTCATTCAAATCATTTCAATGGTTTTGGCGTAAAAGCGAGACAGACAGACAGAGTTGCTTTCGCATTTCATAACATCAATTTACATAAACTAATAGATAGTTTTCTAAAACCATGTTTGTTGCTGTGTTAAGGTACAATATATCCAAAATCAAACCAAAACCTAACAAAAAAACCTGGAAAATAGAGAAACAAATTAATCAATTACCTACTACCGTTATCGTATCAAAATAAACTCCTAAAGAAAACAAAAACTAAACCGTCGAACTACCAAAACTAAACAAGACGAACTCGCACCTTCAAATCCGGTTGAAAATTTGACGGGGCCCGGTTAATTCATAAATTAATTAAACTTCGCCCGGATTCGAAGACAAAGTTGGCTGTCATGGCGAATGATAAGCAGGCTTCATTAGGATTCACCCGGCAGGGGCCCAGAGGCAGGGGCCTAGTGACCCGGGCCCCCGAGCCGGTCACTACAGATTTGTCTCTTTAATACCCGGGCGGATATTTGCGTGTTTATTTTGCATTGCCAGTGTGAAGGCAGATGAGGGTGAGGTAAATAACTGTCATTTAGCATGTTTTTTTGCTTGCCTATTTATTCTCTGTGTCTGCTGTGTAGCAAGTGCATTGTAGAATAGAGTTCGATACGAATTGTTAAATTATTTATGAGTTATGGTTTAAGAACCTAATGACCTCATAAAAATTGATGTGTGAATAAACACTAATTTTTAATTTTTTACAGAGAAAATAAATTTATTTTGGCGTAGGTACAAAAAATAAAAAAAAGTGGATATGTGTCCAAGTCAACTAGCGACAGCTTATGTCAATCTCATACATTAAACAATCTATTCTATTGTACAATTTATTGAGGAGTCATCTCGTGTACTTGGTTATAAGAACACGTGTATGATCTCCTTACTATAATTTATTAACCGAACAATTGTCATTTAAACTGAAAAAATATTTTCAAACTGGACATTGGCAGAAATCACCGAAAATTAGGTGGATTGCCAAAACAAATATAAAAGTTGAAGTTGAAGTACAATTTATTCTACAATGTCACTGTCCTATCCAGAGGTGCTACAAAAATAGAGGCATTTTTATGAGTGTTTTGTCATTAACAAAGTGACATACTTTATGTGAGTTGTTAAACCACGTTTTTCTCATAAATTTTGGATTTTGTGTGACAATAAAGTAGTGTGACTTCACGCTTACCCAAATACGTAATTACCCAAATTGTTAATATTGAAAATTGACTGAATTTTGAGCTAAAATTTCTTTCACTTGCTCAGGAAGTCTTCTCGTATGTGATATAGATGATGATTAGTGTCTAATACAATTAACTTTCCGTTAATATCTCCCATCAACATCATTACTTAGAACACAATTATAACTTCACAAAAAACGTCACCAAAATTACATTTCAATACCATCAAGCCCGCTCAAAAATTTTCGTCACAAAACGGAACCCTTACAATTTTCCGGCGCTTATATCTCAAAGGAGTTTTTAATTCATTCAGTATTGCAAGACATACTTTAATTATTACGTCGGGCTGCAGAGTGACGCTTGGCAATAAAAGCACAAAGCGAGGCGAGGCTATAAATTTTTAACGTCTTCAGAAAACAGCGTTCATTTAGTCCCTTTGAGACTGCGTTTACTCTTGCCAACAGAGCAGGGATTGTGCATTGTTTGTCTATCTTGTTGTGCTAACAGTTAATATTTGAAAATAAGAATAGATTTTGTTAACAATCTTGTAATCAGGAAATTAATTATATGAAAAAAAACGGAACGGTCAGGGAAAATATGAACGAACTAGCTTCTGCCCGCGGCTTCGCTCGCGTTAGAAAGAGACAAAAAGTAGCCTATGTTACTCTCCATCCCTCCAACTATCTCCACTTAAAAAATCACGTCAATCCGTCGCTCCGTTTTGCCGTGAAAGAAAGACAAACAGACAGACAGACAGACAGACAGACACACTTTCCCATTTATAATATTAGTATGGATTATTAGTTTGTAAACTCAGGACAAAAGACAATTAATTTGTTAATTAAAAAACAATTGTGATTAAAACTAATATCTAGACCATGTTACTTGTGACAAACATGAATTCTTAAGTAAGCTGTTAAAATAAAAAAATCTAATTAAATTTCTTTTATAAATTGGTTAAATATAAATATTGTCAAAATTGTTTTTCTTATTTTAAGCGAACGTCTATGTTTAGAATTTGTGGTGTAATAAAAAACTCGCAATAAATATAACTACTCAATAAATCAATAAATTAAAAATAACCTATTTCCTTATCCAGAGACCCCAAACTACCACATCGTTAAATTTAATACTAATCGGTTCAGTAGTTTTGCTGTAATGGGACAACGAACATTTACCGCATTTATTTAAGAGTGGATTACTCTTCCCGTTAACTTCATTACTCATTTCAATAAAATTGCTGTAACTCTTTAACACAAAGTTAATCACAGCAAGACGTAAACCTTTAAAGCATTTACTGGTCCCGGAGTAAATCGCAAATAAAATCGCAGGATTTGATTACTCAATCTAAAGGGCTTAGAAGGCGTTTCGGCCACCGAATTTTGTCCATTCCGGGCGTCACAGGAATTGTATTAATATTTTAAATTTTTGATGGGTGTGTTTCGGACGATACTTTTTTTAAGCTCATTGATTATCATTGTACGATAACGATATTATGTCATGTTGTCAGAATGAAAAATCTTTAATTATTTAATTTTTGAGAATCACAAGGTTTGACAATACAAAAAATTAAGTTTAATAAAACCTAAATTGATTATCATTCTGTCAATACGAAATAGGCTTAATAAAGTACACCTCTCAAAAATATTAATAATAATAAAATTCCTGTTTCGACCGGAATGGACGAAACTCGGCGGCCGAAACACCTACTAAGCCACCGAAAGTCTCTATTCGCCATAGGTCCATAACTTGTCAAATAAATTCGCAGTCGATAGCTCAGTTTAACGACTTCCAATGTTACCGTTTTATCGCTCGTCAAATTGTTGCTAACTTCAGGGTGTGGCCCCGCCTTTATTAATAATACTCATTTTATGACTTAATATGGAGTTTAATTGTAATGGAATATTAATGTCATTAAATTTTCGGAGTCGTAAATTTTATGGCTTTGATGTAATTTGTGTTGGTATGGCTTTCTTTGGTACCTTCGGAGTTGGATTTCTGTATTGGGTAAGAAACTCTTGTCTTAATAAAATACCAATGGGCAATCCATACTTAATATTTCAAAGCTGAATAGTTTGGTTGACCACGCTAATCTCAAGAACAATAAAAAATAATAATAATCTGGTTAAAATTGAAAAAATCTTTTTGTTTTGTATAGCCCATTTATTGAGGAAGGCTATATAACATTTAGCAACCGTACCTATGACAAACGGAAGCGGCGTACTAATTAAAGGGGTTGGTATAGTTTGTCGACCTGGCCAGTTGTTTGAACCACAACCATACCACAGATAAAACAACAAAATGAAAGTGATCGTAAGGGTAAATTTCGCGTGGCAGTACTAAGACACCCGACAATAATGACAGCTGTCAGATTGACATTTCGCCAGTTCACAGGATATGTTTTGTAAGCAGCATTATTTTAGAGAGGGAAATAATAATGGTTTCGACAAACAAATTAATCTCCAGCGATCTGTGGCCGACTTTTATTCTAATTAACCAGCGTTATAATGAATTACCGACAAAAATCCTAATTTCCGAATAGAAAACTAAATCTCCGACCAAATTACTAAGTTACCGACAACAGAGGTTTTGTCAACGTAATCATATTTTTACAACTTGCATGAACTGTTTTAATTTCTATTTTTGGTTACCAAAATTTATTTTTGTAACCAACTTGTCTCAACGGGCTTCAATATTCCCACTTTTCCCTATAGTTCTAGTAAAAGTTGTCTATGTAAGTCTTTGTGAAGTTTCCTGAGGCAGACTAAGTACTATTGGATAGTTAGTAACTAGTTAGAAAATGGCTTTCAGGACCCTTAGTGACTGTTGCAATAGTTAGATAATAGCTTGTACAAGTCATAAACTTGGTAAGGCAGCTGGGCTGTTCTAGGCTTTACATTTAATAAAAGTTTCTTTTTATAATATTATGCTGCGATTTTTTCTTGTATAACGCGTGTTTATAAGTACAAAACCGGCCAAGTGCGAGTCGGACTCGCTCATGAAGGGTTCCGTTTTATGCAATAAGGTTTATGTTTATGAAATTAAATGTTTTCTTTTAATTTTTATATTTGAGTTGATTGAATGAAAGGTAAATTACGATATACGGTTTATGACGTATTAAAAAAAAACTATATATGAAAAAAAAAACTATTTTCGGTGGAAGTTTACATGGTAATGTACATCATATATTTTTTTTATCATACTCTTATTTTGGAATTTACAGGGGGGGGGGGACCAACATTTTACCACTTTGAAAGTGTCTCTCGCGCAAACTACTCAGTTTAGAGAAAAATTATATTAGAAACCTCAATATCATTTTTGAAGACCTATCCATAGATATCCCTCACATATGGGTATGATGAAAAAAATATTTTGAGTTTAAGTTCTATGTATGGGGACCCCCAAAATTTTTTATTTATTTTCTATTTTTGTATCAGAATCTTAATGCGGTTCACAGAATACATCCACTCAGCAAGTTTCAACAGTATAGCTCTTATAGTTTCGGAAAAAAATGGCTGTGACATACGGACGGACAGACAGACGTACAGACAGACATGACGAATCTATAAGGGTTCCGTTTTTGCCATTTGGCTACGGAACCCTAAAAATTAGTAACAAATATTTGTAGGCATTCAATATTTGACTCTGTACTAATCATAGCATCATGAAATTACTTGAAACAAAAAGATTTCATTTTAAAATTATTAAGTTCCTCAAATTTAGCATTAAAATAAGTATTTTTAAGGCTTTTGTCTTTTATTTTAGGCGTTGGACAATTATTATACTATCGCTCGGTTTAAACTGTACCCAAAAACAACTAAACGTAATCATTTCTCAATTAAATTTAACTTTCCGACGATCTCCTTGATAATACATAAGTACTTGTTAAAAAATACCCAGATTATGACATTAATCGTCCCTCAGTATCAATACATGACAATCTGCTCACCCTTAAACAAAAGATAGTGATTTCACTTCTGACAATGGTAGAATCACAAGTCAACATTGGCTTTGCTAACCCTTCTGCATAAATAGAAAACAATATAAATATTGTGATGATAATATAATAATATCTTCCACAGATGTTCCTAATAACAATTCCTAAAGAGTGGGTGCAGTAACTGTGACTATTTGTTCTAATAATTATAATATAATGAGTGTAAAAACTGTAAAGTGAAGATGGCGTCGTACAATCATCAAGAGACACAGTCCAGTCCAGCTAAGGAGGTTCCACGGTAAGAGAATTTGTTGTTTTTATCAGAATGGTCTGTTTTATTTATATTATCGTAGGTTCGCTATTATAGTTTATTTTTCACAACCCGCATTTCTTAGGTATAAAAAACTTACATGCCACGTATTCATCATCAACATCTATACTTTTGAATTCGATAAAAATATTTTTCTTTCTTTATATTTTGAATGTTTGTTTAATTCAAATGAAAAGTGACGAAATATCTTTATTTGTACTTAATTGTATTATATGATAATTGATTATTAATGTAAGTACTTATCTACCTACACTAGATGTAGCTAAAAAACAAACTGACCGTTTATTTCTACTACTACAAGCTAAAACCGAAGTAAATTACCTAAAACTAAATTAACTTAACTTCGAATGAAAGCCTACCCAGTCTATTCTAGTCAAGGCTAGGCAAGTTGCTAAAAATATTTATGCAAAGCTAATGCAAAAGCCTGTTACCTAACCGCCTAGACATTAGGTTCAAATTTATAACCTACGGTTCCACTCCGCGCCTACACCGAGGACAATCGATTGGTGCTAAATATATCTCAACCCCTCCTGGTGTCCTGGTAACTTATCTACAGTTAAGGAGTTCGCAACTCGTTCTATATCGAGTATTTTTCGTTATTTCTGCTATTTTCAGCTTAGTTGTTAATATTGGAAGTATTTTCTGACGTTTTTATCTATATACTCGTAGGTACCTTAAAAAAAATAGTCGTTTAAACCTTCGGAGACACGTAATTCGAGATATAATAGAAAGACAATAGCAGCGCGATAGCCGGCTGTCGCTTGGCCGTTGAAAGGTTAATGTGTCAATTCGGCAATTGTTTTTAACCTATTTGCTGAAACTTTATTGAATTAAAAATTGTGCTTATTATAAGTGCAAGCTTTCCCTCCGGCTTTTATAAATAGGTTACCAATTTCCTAAATTATAAAAGAAAGCCAGGTGAGAGTCTGACGCACACACAAAAAAAATACATTCTCATAGGCGTACTCTTGATCAGTATTGAAGACCTATTTGTGTCTTTTATTTTCGAATTTTAGACTTAAAAAATAATGGAGGAGAAACATCTAAAATTCTAGATGATCTTAATTGCTGTATTTTGTAAATTTTAGTCACGATAATTTTGGAGATAAAGAGAAGCATTATAAAAACAAAGCTCCATTTGTGATCCTACAATAATCCGTTTTCCATTCGATTGTACGCAGCCCAAAAAGCATACAAACTCATATCCCGTATGTACATATAACAAAAACCCACATTAAAATGTCAATAGCCCACGGACAATCGTATCAAATGACTTTATCTCATTGCATTGCTCGTATCTCTGTAACGATGATAAATTCGTTCAACTATCTCCTGTTACCATTCATTTTGACATGTGATTGACTTTTATAATTAGTTATCGGGTTTTTAGTTTATTTGTGTTGTTTAAATGTTGACAGTAAACAAATCAGTTCGAGTTGTTAGAAATATGTAAGTACTAGCTTTTGCCCGCGACTTCGTCCGCGTGGAATAATGACTGCTGGCAAAATTTGGGTTTTTAAATTAGTTATCGCTTTTTCCATGGTCTATCGATTACATGTGTAGACAAACGTATAAAAAATCAAATTGTCTCTCTTTATAATATTACAGTACACACACCGATTTAGAAATGGTAAAAAGAACAAAATCATAGTCCACAAAAAAGAAGAAAATAATAATAAGAATTTATACAGGACGAAGTTGGACGGTCCAGTGAAAGTCACTGGAAGTTGCTGACACCATTTAGCACAGGGCTGACTATCGTAGAGATGTCTTTGGGCAGGCCTATGTCCAGCACTGAATGTTAATTGGCTGACAGATAGATGGAAGAGGTCTTACAGGAATCCTTGTATACAATATTTTTAGTTTTTTCACTATTTGCCAGTATGAAGAGGTTAGAGGCAGAGCTGACATGTGAGCAAGCGACATGCAGATGTCCATGAGAATAGCAATCTTCTCTTAAATCAACACCTGCGACTTTTAAAGTTTGCCCTTGTGATTTATTTATCGTCATCGCAAAGCAAACTTTCAGAGGAAACGTGGGACGAACAGTCGAACACCGTTTCTCCTCGAGCACATCCTGTCAAAATAACGGCCTCTACTAAATTTTTGTGTAAGGCTTTGACTTGCAACCTGGTGCCGTTACACAATTTCGGCCGTTTCAGGTTACGTAGCAACATTATCGGTTTATCTATTCGCAGTGCAAGCCTATGGTATGGAAGACCAGCTGGTTTTAGGGAATTTAGGAATTCTACCGGGTAATTAACAGCGTCATCTACATGGCATAGTGTGTTTATTGATTTGTAATTATTTTCTTCTCCGTCGAATTACTTTAAAAGTATATCGTTAATAGACGCAGCAAGTGTCAGTATGGTCCTATAAAAATTTGGTCAAAGACTGATTATAAATGTGAAAGATATTTCAGGGAACTCCTGAAAAATCAACAGGATGAGCTCTGCGTTTAAGTTTGAGTGATGTATACTCACTTGTCTTTCTCAGTGGCCATAAAAATCCGAACAGACAGTAGCATATTATTGTCTGATACAGGATGATGGGTAGTTTGATGAGCTGTCTGAGTTACATATGCGTTGTTGTTATAATCTGTGTGTTTGACAATGATAAATGTATGTAATGACAGTATGTTTTATGTATGGTAGCCCCCTTAAATTATTATTTTATTTAGTTTTTTAGTATTTGTACGCGTCCTGGTGGTCCGGAAGTTAAGGCCCGCCTCTCCTAGCAAGTACCAATGTAATTTTTTCCGAGTTATATGTACTTTCTAATAGTATTTGGACAGGCGGTGAAGGAAAACATCGTAAGGAAACCTGAATTTCAAATTATAAGTTTATAATCGTCAATCTGCCTTGAGCAAGCAAGTAGTTTTTAATGCTCTAACCTACTCCACGTGAGAAGAAGCCTTTGTTCAGCAGTGGGCACTTAAGTATAGGCTGAGGATGTTGTTATAGCGGCAACAGATAACTATCCGACTATCATGGTGCATGAGATACAGTCTGGTGACAGAAAATAAAAATCCAAAAATCCTCTTTTAGTGCTCACTTGCTTCAGTGGTGGAACCTACATACAAAGTTTTAAGTGTATTCATAAAGAAATAAAAAAAACAAATAACCCCACTTTTCTCCCCCATGGGGGGAATTCCCAAAAATCTTCTCTCGGTGCTCAGTTGCATCACTGGTTGAACCTACATACAAAGTTTTAAGTGAATCCATAAAGAAATAAAAAAAAAATCAAATTACCCCCCTTTTTTCCCCCATGGAGGAATTTCCAAAAATCTTTTCTCAGTGCTCAGTTACATCACTGATGGAACCTAGATACAAAGTTTTAAGTGAATCCATAAAGAAATAAAAACATTCAATTTACCAGCCTTTTCTCCCCCATGGGGGGGAAATTTCAAAAGTCCTCTCTCAATGTTCAGATGCATCACTGGTGTAACCTAGATACAAAGTTTTAAGAGAATCCATAAAGAAATAAAAAAAATCTATTTAACCCCTTTTCTCCCCCATGGGGGGAAAATTCCAAAAATCCTCTCTCAGTACTCAGCCGCATCACTGGTGGAACCTACATACAAAGTTTTAGGTGAATCCATAAAGAAATAAAAAAATACTATTTTTCCCCCTTTTCTCCCTCGTGGGGGGGAATTTCCAAAAATCCTCTCTTAGTGGGCGCCTACATCCCCCAACTAACACACATGCCAAATTTCAGCTCTCTACGACCAGTAGTTTCGGCTGTGCGTTGTCCATCAGTCAGTCAGTCACTCAGTAACGGAAGCGTTTTATATATATAGATTGATATTCGATTCAAGTTTACTCCGTACCAAATTTCATCAAAATTGGATTAGTGGTTTAACTGTGAAAGCGTAACAGGCAGACAACGGTAGGACTAAGGGCTATATTTCATTAGAACACTAGTTTGTGCAACTTGGGTCGCGCCACCAACTAAATGTATGTCACTGTGTGTTGTAACTGATGGCGCTACCATGCGAAGTACCACCTATAATTCTGTACTCTTATGTCAAGATATATAGACGTTACTTTGGCTTAGCTATGTTCTGTCTCTATCGTGCACTTGTCGTTTTTTCGGTTGTCGTGATTGCATAGGCGATAGTTCAAATCAGAAAAATTGGCCTGTGACCTGTAGTAGTAGTTTGGATCTTGTAGTGGTTTAAGCCTATTATTTTAAATAGCACTTTAGAACGATAGTTAAACCTTACTATCGCACAATAAAGACTATTCTATTCCATTTTAACCTATTCTATCATCAACTTCACACCCCACGAAATTTAGCATCTTACACACTGATTAAAAATCCACAAACCCCACAAATTCAGTGTTTATTCATGTAGACGACAGGCCCATTCTACGCTATTTCTTTTGGCGAAAACCGCATAGAATCGCGCCGAGCGACGATAAAACAAAACGTACGTGTGTGCTGGTGCAAATGTAGCAATTCATCGCTACCTGTACACTGCGCGCGGACTAACGGACATTCAATGTTTGGTCAATTTGATGGCACTACTATGAGATTTTTACCTATTTACTAGCTGCCTCCCGTGGTTTCACCCGTGTTAAAAATGTTAAGGGTGAACAACCCATATCACTTAGGGGTATGAAAAATAGATAGTAGCCGATTCTCAGACCTACTGAATATGCATATAAAATTTGGTAAAAATCGGTAAAGCCGTTTCGAAAGAGTAAGGTAACTAACATTGTGACACGACAATTTTATATATAAGATCATAACTATGATATTAATTGTCCTGTTGCGAAATGTTTATAATAGTTACCGTGACCCTGGAACATTAAGGGCAATCGATGGAACATGAGTGGGTTTTAGTCAGTAAAAGTCTGACACGCCCTCCCGTCGCACCCAGGACGGGAGCAGTCATTTGATGATTTTCCACTCACCAAAAAAAAAAATGAATTGTCCTTACTAACTGATTTACCACATACTTTGCGTGCACTAAAAGGAATCTTACATTAAATATGGGATAAAAAGATCTCGGGAAGTTAAACAAATTAAAAAAACTAATTGCATAAATAAAAAATTGAAAACTTTTCCCCCCTTTTTCTCTTTCTTATAATAATTTTCAATACAACATGTCATGTAAACAAATATGCAAGAGTATCTACAATAAGCGGCCTTATCGCTAAAAAGCAATTTATGTTAGTTTAAGAGTTAAGTGATAACATAAGTTAATATGAAAAAAAAACTAAATAGAAAAATAAGTAACATAATTATTTAGAATTGTAAAACAAATTAATAAACAGAGCAGCTGAAACAACATTGTAATTTTTATCTAAAAATAGCAAACCACATGTTAAATCTATGTCAATGTTGATATTAATCCGAAGCACGCGCGAGTAATTATCGCGAACGCATCGAGTTCCATAAGTTAAGGCCGCCCATTTTAGTTCGGTGCCGGATGTAAAATCGATACAATGAGCGCTCAGAAAGATCGCAGACATTTGGTACACGGACCGTTAAAAAAACGTTTATTATTTTAACTGTCCGTTCACACTAAGCGTTTACTTTTCACTACACATATTTATTTGGTTTGAATGCCTTTGTGATCTCGCGAAAGGCATGTGTATCGTTTTCATTACAACTTTTTTGAAGTCAATATTTTTGTTTGTTGGTTTTATTGAATATAAATATGCTAGCTGGGTTGTTTGTTTTGATATGGTGTGTTTTTCAAATAAGATTTTTTTTTTAGGATTAGCGCAAGGATTAGCAGCGGGTTTGCCTTCGTGGATCTTGAAATACCATCCACTATTTTCTAGAGTTTTAATTTTTTTTTAATTATTTCTTACTGGATATCTACTCTACACAAAAAAACTTATCATCCGAGTTTCATGTCTGTAGAACTAGAGATTTGGGTTGTGTGTTTATACAACATGTCCCGGAATAAACGCACACCACCAAACACCCCAATTAAATTATTATGTTATAATCATAATACATACACTGAATTTTTATTATTATGTTTAAAACACTGTTTTTTTATAAATTTGTTGTACAGATTGTGGGAGAAAATTATAGTCATATTTCAAATCTACGCATTCACACAGTCGCACTTACATAAGGATCCAGCGTAGTAGGTATTTCATCCATTTTAGTTTGTTTTGACTGTACAGCGAAAGTGGGACAGCAGTTTACGTAGTTTCAATTATTTTTGGGATACAAATTACTACCTTTTTAAAAATTACAAAAATCGATTCAGTAAACGATTCTGAACAAACTACTTTCTCAAAGTGCATTCATTCAGTTACACATTGTATGTCAACAATCAGTTTACCATTTAAAATATGCGCATAAAAGCGTGGTGAGAAAACCTGGACTTTTGAATAAATATGTTTGAGTTTGAAATTGCCAATCCGCCGATCAATGCTTCGTGCCTTTTCTGTATTAGAATAGCTTTTTGTCATGCAATAGGATATCAGTGATGAGTGAACAGTGAGTAGTGGCTACTAAGTCACAATTTTTTTTTTAGTAAACTCACTGACTGTTTGTTAATATATATCAATGTGCAGCCAAAACCGCTGGTCCAAGAGACATGAAACTTGCAGGGTGTGTACTTTGTGAAGAGTAGGTAGCCATTGTGAAAGGATTTTTGGTTATTAACCCCTAAGGGGGTAAAATAGTGGGTAGATATTCGACATCCAAGTGGCCCAAGCTGCGAGCGAAAACTTATGAAATATATGATTTGTAATTAATTTTCTCAACATCTGTTTAAATAAACAAAACATAAACATTTCTCATTAAGTCAAAATAACTGTACATAAATAATATCTGTAAATCAATACAAAACTATCACAGTTCAAAAAATAGCATCCATTGCTCCACATACAAACCACAATCCATCAACAGAGTTAATCTATGAAGCAATGTACGATAATGCGACTAGCAAACATATTACGAATATTTATTATGCCAGTCAGACCATAATGGAAGAGGAATATTATGAAATTCCTCACATTTCGAAATGTTCAGTATAACAGTTAGCGTTTTTATCCAGGTTATAATATACTTTGAAAATTATGTGATCTATTATATCGAATACTAGCGGATACTGTTGAATAATAAATCATAATATTAATATTTTCTAGCAAGTAGATCTTCTTGAGAAACAATTAATTACATAAACCTACTTATTACAGATTAGTTTTAATCGTAACGGAATACAGATTTCATTTTGTTTCAACAATGTAATTAAAAAAGAAAGTCTAATTTAGCCCCAATATATATTTTTGGCTCTTCCAATTCTATAAGATGTAATAAAGTTTTTTATTACACATCATTTAGCTAGTGTCGTAAAATTATTATTAAACGATTTTACGTGGCTCATAAATCCAGCTAGACTTTTAAGGATGTCTTCTTATTACAATGCAACCCATTGATAGACAGACATCCAGAAATGGAGGTTTCAAAGTGTCCTGCCCCTCTAATTAAGTGGCATTGTAGAATAGATAGCAAAAACGAATAGATTGTCAAATGTATGGAGACGTTAAAATGTTTAGCGAAAGCTTATGTCAATTCCATACATTTGACAATTTATTCGTTTTCGCTATCTATTCTACAATGCCACTTGTCTAGGCTCTTGAGTCGCTGATAGTCACCTTTCGACACGGATTTGTATTATCACCTTTTTCGTTCAATATCCTCCAAAGACAAGATACTAAATATCGTTTTCCTTATCACCATACTTTCTACACAGTCTTCGATATATTCTAAAAAGTAAATCTAAACAATAAGGGAAAATTTCGTTCGAAGTTCCTTCAGACATCCTCTGGGAGAGTGCCGCATAATACGTTTTGTTGCGATGTCGCCGCGGTCCCAGGACGGTGTCGTCTCGTCGTCGTCTCCGCTTTAAACTCACCTAACTGTATGTAGAATGGTGTTTTTAAATTGATCAATTTAAGACTACAGTGACTCTTTGAAAGACTGCTTATCTTTAAGTAACTTTGGAGTAAATTTGTTCTTTTGATGGATAGAATTTGGAATGAGGTCATATTGAGAACTAAAGTCACAAGCAAGTACCTTGGAGTAGAAGTGGTCTAGTCATGTTTGCAGACGAAGAGACGGTCGTTGGGCCAGATATTATAAGGTTTTTAAGTGGAGGCCACATTCAGGCAGTCATAGTTTGGATTGTTATGAAACTTGTTATTGGAAAGCAGCTCGTTAAAGTAATAACTAACAGCACACCCCACACAAGACCGTCTATACAGACTACCTTGAGGAGAAAGTAACCATATAGGATGCAAGCAACAAGTTTATTAAGTCAATCGATGACTAGAATTTGAGAACATTTATGTCAATTACGGGCACTTTTGAATCATTAAGAACTTTTGAACATTAATCCAATAATTGTCAATTCAATGTGATTCCTACCAGCCGCCTTCCCTATGGAAATTAGAATCAGTTCAGTCAATCAGTTTACAAAATAATGTAGTACAAATAATATCGAAAAGGTAAAATTGTATTAGCTACTAATATCATACGTAATAGACAAGCATTCGCACCTACTGCTTCTACCAACCACTATATCTATTTCCAATGAACAAAACGAGACTTTACTCACAATTCATCCATAGATTACACAAAAAACGCTCATAAAAACACAAACTTCAAGTTCATAAATCGCATTTTTCCTTTCTATTTCCCCAAGGAGCACGCCATTAACTCCAAATTGCCGCCGAACATCTCAATTACCATAAAAACTTTCCGAAACTAAAAATCCGCAAACAAAGGGTGGTTTTAAATCAAACACAATAAAGTTTCCCGCCTAACTACCGGCGAGCCATAACTCATTCGCGTCGATAATCACACCATAACTTATAGCGCCCCCTGTAGCCGCTCGCTAATATTAAACTGGTGTAATGTCCTCGTGATCAGTTTTAAAATGTAAATTTATTGCACGACGAGACGTGTTACCACGATTTATGTGCTCTTCAATATCGTTGAGGTTTTATGATGGAATTTTATTACTTGTATGTACTATTTTGAGAGTGACTTCGTTATGACACGTAATCGGGTTACCGCGGTGATTGGAATGAAATTGGTGCTTAAATTTTGACTAGATAAATAAATAAATAAATAAATAAATATCCTGGGACATCTTACACACGGCCATCTGATCCCAAGCTAAGCAGAGCTTGTGTTATGGTAATCAGACAACTGATATACATACTTATATAATTTTTAAATACATACATATTATAGATAAATAACACCCAGACACAGAACAAACAATTTAATGATGCTAGATGGAATTTAATGGTGCTGTAAATATTTCAAACGAGGTATTGTGTTACCAAAAACTTGAAGCGATGTAGACCAATATTAGAGGTTGTTTGAAAGAAGCGTTACTCCTAGTAGGCATATGGCTATGGAGTGCATAGGCATCTTTTGGGTGAGCTCGCTCCATCGTAGGCCCCGTCTATGCCCTCGGGCTAGTCTGGGACCAAGAGCAAGCCCATATGTAATAAAAAAAAAAAGGCATGTAAAGAGGAGGAACGTAATGTAAGTAGCTAAGGAATTTATGAGTCTGGAAGACATACGAGACAAAAACTCCAAGTTATACCGGCAACAAGAAGACGTAAAAAAATACAGATGGAATAAGTATGCTATCTGTAACTAAGATTACTCTTCTGGCTGACAAACTCTATCTTAAATCTTTGTACGACAAAAGTTAAACAATTTGAAATAATTATTTTGGTCACAGCAACTTAAGTAATTCGTACTTTTAAACTTCCGAGCCAGAGTAAAAAGTGCCAAAGTATGCAATACTTTAAAGTTCGGAGTTAAGAATGACAAGGAGTCAGCCGGACAGAAAGTTGAAGCGTAATGTTTGCAACTAGCACTTCCTCCTAAAGAAATTGTTCATGAAGTAAAAGTAAATGACCCAATGCTGAACTACTTGCCAAGTGATCTACCTAACGAATAATTTTGTCCCCAATCGCATTTAGAACATAATCTTCAACAATTTATATTGTATACTAGCTGCTGCCCGCGACGTTGTCTGCGTGAAGGCTTCAGCTCCGCCGCCGTAGGAGATAGCGTGATAATATGTAGCTTATAATTATGTTGACCTGACCTCTTAGTAATATTCATGCAAAATTTTAAGTAAATCCATGCAGTCCTTTTAGAGATTAGCCCGGACATACATAGAGACAAACAAACAACAAAAGATATTTAACGTTCAAGCGTTTTTTTTTTGTCAAAATAGTCTCCCTCCGCTCTCAAATTTAAACGGTTGGTTCGAAAAAAAAAACATGATGGTAGTCCTTGGATTGAACCTTAAAAAAAAGAAAGCTAAGTAGAACGGCTCAGATAAAATCGTTGTTAAATTGTTAATGCGATGTGTTTCGTTATGGAATCCTAGTCTGACACGCGCTTGACCAATTTTTTCTACATTCCACGATATAAAAAAATATTAACGATTGTGAATTGTTACAAAACTTCTCTGTAAACTACGTTTGTAGTTTTACTTTCAGCAGCCTAAATATACAGAGAATCAGGACTCGTGACGCGGGAGCAAGCGACGTACAGCTGCCCGTGTGAGAAGCAGCTCGTCCTGAGGTCGACACCCGCAGCCTTCAGCGTCTGCCCCTGCGACTTGTTGATAGTCATGGCGAACTCACTCACTCACAGGGAACTGCACGCGCTTGAATTGGAAGGGAGTTTAGGAATTCTACGGGATAATGTCTGGAGTGTTTATGGACGTATAAACTACTTCGTTTCCCTCAATTTCCGAGAGAATGCGTTCGTTGATGGCTGCAGCTTGATCATTTTTGGGTGTTAAAATGGCTCGCTGTCGCACCCAAGAATTCTATTGGTTTGGTATTCGACTGATGTCTCCATACACACAACAAATGAGTTCTTCTAAGGAGGCCACCACTCTCCCGAGGGACTCTGGGAGCACCACCTGTTCACCTCTTTCCTAGAGTGGTGGTTCGCCGAGACTTAGAAGGACATCTGAGAATTCTTGAGCACGTGGATTGCCACCGAGCTGAGCTCGCATATTGATGGTCAAGCGCAGCCTATGAATTTGTGACCACAACGAAGATCGTTTCAACGAAGCATTCGCCTCGTCAGCCCTAGACCCCCGCGTCACCACAGGGAGTGTTTGCCGGAAATCGCCACTGAACAGAACTGTAAACATCCATCAAGTGTTCATTCCTGCGGTTGTCCTGCAGAGTTCTTTCTGTTCACGGCCTCCACTGCTTTCTTATTAGCCATCGTGCACTCATCCCATACGATCAGAGAGCAATCCCTGAGCACATGTCCCTTGTCACTGTTACGGGATACCGCTTTCTAAATCTATGGGTATTTTGAACATGGCATGCGCTGTTTTGCCACCAGAAAGCAGCGTAGCAGCGATTCCTGACGATGCTACAGCAATGGCAATTTTGCCTTGCGTCCTGACCTCTGCGATTATACCAGCGATAATAAATGTTTTCCCTGTTCCATCAGGAGCATCCAGGAAAAACATTTTACCCTGGTCGAGCCCAATGCTTTCCAGAACAGTGTCATATATTTGTTTTAGCTCTGAGGTAAACCTAGTGACGTGGTCATTTCGGATAGTGGTCATTAAACCCGAATCGTAATTGGTTTCGGCGGTGTACTCCCGATCTCCACGGTCTTGATGTGGTAATGATCTGAGAGCTCGCAACCCGTACTCTACCAGTGGTTTACCGCCGATTGAATTGACCACATCTCGAAGTGAACTGAGACAGGTGTTCAGCATGCGTTTATCAGTTGCTTCGATTTCACCTTCAGAAGCACGCTTCAAAGCTCGTAAAAAGTCCTCGAACAGAAGATGGCGGTACTTCTCCCACAAAGCTACCGGGTTCGCAACTCCACAAAACACCAAAATGACGGCAAACAGATGACGCATGCGACTGGGACTGTCATCATCATCATCATAATTAGGTTTACAACGACATGAACATTTATATTACTTACAAAGCAATAATCACACAGATAAATACCGAACAAAAGTATTAACAGTCAATGTTTATTCAGTACTAAAAACAAGAAATTGATGAAGAAATGATCATCATCATTGAACCGACTTTAAAAAAAGACGGTTCTCTGTTCGACCTGTTTGTATAGGTGTTTGGCTGAGCCGATTTTGATGCGATTTTCAGTAAAGTGTTCGTTACACTCTGGGGAATATAACCCTAATAGATTTAACCGACTTAAAAAAAAGTAGGTTCTCTGTTCGATCGTATCTGTATTCATGTTTCTCCGCCTTCATCGAGTGGTACTTTTTTTTTTTTTTTGGTGAGTGGGAAATCATCCAATGACTGATCCCGTCCTGGGTGCGACGGGAGGGCGTGTCAGACTCTTACTGACTAAAACCCACTCATGTTCTTTCGATTGCCCTTTATGTTCCAGGGTCACGGTAACTATTATAAACATTCCGCAACCCCGGCAGGCGTTGGCCCTGTTGGGCCCCTTCCTGTGCTGACTCCTTCTCTTTGAGGCGCGCGTGGAACAAAACGCGCCGTCTACGCGGTCCTGGTCCTAGCCGGGCGGCGAGCTACCCATCGCTCGCCATCCGCAGAACCGCGCCTACGGTAGCCGGTAGTCGCCTTGCGACTCTCGACGTCTCATCGAGTGGTACTTTCACTCGATAAAGGCTGCTCCCGGAAAATGTGTGGAAAATGAAGCTCCCAGCTTAAGTTATTTTATACATTGAAATCAGTGATAGCTTTGATTGCCACATCAGATCTTTCTAACCTTCGATCTTATAAACCAGAAAATGCCTATCAGACCGAACAACTTTGCTAAGACGTCATTCTTATTTAATGTGTTATGGTGTAGTTGGGTGCTTGGAGTTCCACATTAGGTGTTGGTTCTAGGTCTTCAATATTATGCATCAACAGAGAGTGCTCATCAGGCTAAACAACTCTTGCTAAGACGTCATTCTTATATATGTTCGGTATAGTGTGTACGTAGCTGGGCTCATGGAAGTCCACAACAGGTGTTCCAGATCTTCAATTTGTATACGTCAACAGAAAGTGCTCATCAAGCTGAACAACTCCTGCTAAGAAGTCATACTTATATATGTTATAGTTTAGCTGGGCTCATGGAGTTCCACCTCAGTTGTTCTAGATCTTCATATTTATTCTTTCAACAGAAACTGCTTATCACGTGAAGCAATTTTTGCTATGATACCATTTTTGTATCTCTTATAGTTTAGCTGGTCTGTTGCGGTCCTGCACCAGAAGTTCAAGTTTCCAGGATAAGTTATAGCCTATATGACGCCTAGACTTAATACCTATACAAAAAAAAAACATTGAAATCCGTTGAGTAATTCCGAAGATAGCTGCTGCCCGCGACGTTGTCAGCGTGAAGCCTCCAGCTCCTCCCCCGTAGGTGATAGCGTGATAATTTGTAGCCTGTGTTTTGACCCGACCTCTTAGTAATATCCCTGCAAAATTTGAACTAAATCTATGCAGTACTTTTTGAGTTTATCCCGGACATACATACAGACAAACAAACAGACAAAAATTCTAAAAACTATATTTTTGGCTTCGGTATCGATTGTAGATCACGCCTCAAGTATTCTTTTAAAAAAATATTCAATGTACAGTTTTGACTTTCCTACGATTTTATTATATGTATAGATATTCTAAGCCACAAGTAGACCACGCATTTGAATATTCCACGTAATATACGTATACAACCAACTATCTGAAATAGGGTTAAGTTTAAAATTGAACTACCGAATCGTTTCCGAGCATCGATAGATTTTGGTCACGCAAAATGTAAATTTTTGGAAAAGCGGATACCATCTGAAATGTAGCAAACGATAAAATATTTCACAAAACTGATTGACTTATAAATCCCGTGTTTTGCTATTCGGTGCAATAAATGTGGCTAACTTTTTAAACCTAGATATTATATCTCTGTGTTTTTACCACTTTAAGGGCGATTTTTGAATAGCCAGATTACAGTGGTTTCTCACTCGGACTTTTTCAATTCATATGTACTTTCTGAAATTTATCTTGGACATCACAGACATCCCGTGCTTCGGAAAGCAAGTAAAGGCATTGATCCCGTTTTGACAGTCGTTACGGGTAGCTTATAATTTTGGCCAGTCTAACCAAGGGGTATCGTGTCGCCCAGTAACTGGATTGTGGAGGTCTGATAGGCAGTTCACGTTAAGGTCTGGTATCCAGCTAAATCCGGTTAAACTTGAAGTCAATTCCAACATAGTTAGGAAAAAGCTAGGAAGATTATGAGAAAACAGTGTTGACTGGCTCCTAGAATAAACAAAAAACATACGTAACTACTCTTTTCAATTCGTATATTTGTACATATATTGATATAACATTACATAGTCTATATCTTCAGGAGTATCCAATTTATTCAGTGTTTTATTTTTCCAATTCGTGTCACGCTATTCACATTTAGTTCCTTCCAATAGGTACTTTCTTTCTTGTTTTTTGTCTGTGTAAACAGACTGATGGAATTGAGATCATTTCTGACTTACTTAGAACGAATTTTGTGTAAGGTATTATTTTCCTAAGTTACTGCTAAGCCACTAATGCATATATATTACTTTTAACTTACAATTTTATTACAACTCTCATAAGTGTGCCATCTTTCTTCGTCAGTTTTAAACAAATACTATCAAACGATATCGATGTATCCCTGTCTAATAAACGTGGTTCCACATTATCATCTTCACTGCGTTTTAACCAGACTCGAAACAAATCCATGTAAGTCATAAAATACTTATCTAGAACGGAAGTTAAACTTGCGACAGACAGCGCAGCAGCCATTCGCTTAATCACTTCGCTATCGAGTGATCAAAATAGAGAAAGAAAATTAAAGTTCTTGTACTACATTTTTTAAAAGTTTAGTGAAGTTCGTCCTTAACGTGTTTTTGTATAATTCTACAATACTTCCTCTTTCACGTACTCCCAACTAATTATGAGTACCTATGTTCATTCAAATTTGTTATAATGTAAAATATATTTACCGTGAAATATTGTAGAAGTGACCAGTTATTACTTGAACACACGAACGCTAAACATTTTTATCTAAATTGTTTATCCATGTTGTACCATTTAAGGCCTAATTAACTTCAACTTCACAATATTTATAAATACTAGAATAGTTATGGTTTTGTAAGTCCATAGAATGTTCTAGAAACATGCTAAGCGTTCTATTGTTAGGCTTATTAACAGTGTTTTTAACCTTAGCTAATTAATTATTTTGGCTATTTAGACTTCCAACTTGGCAATTATTGTTGTTTTCCGTTATTTAGGTTTTATTTAGGGTTATTTTTCTGTGTTAGATATTTTTAGTCTCATCTTGCAAGCAATTTAGACCACGGTCGGAAATGTATAGGCGTCTTTTTAGACCTAGCAAAGGCGTTCGACACGGTCTCTACGCATATACTTCTAAACAAGCTAGAAATGATTGGCATTCGCGGTCTACCGCTAAAACTTTTTGAAAATTTTCTTCTTGGAAGATACCAAGCTACGAAGGTTGGTGATCATATCAGTTGCCCCCTACCTATCACTTGCGGTGTTCCGCAGGGAAGTGTGCTTGGCCCAAGTCTCTTCTTGATTTACATCAATGACCTTTGTAATTACACTCCATCAAATGGCAAAGTATTTTCCTATGCCGATGACACTGCACTGATATTCCAGGGAGAGACTTGGGCTGAAGCGCGGCATTACGCTGAAGAAGGACTTCATCAAACATTCCAGTGGCTAAACAAAAATTTACTTACCCTAAATATAAAAAAAAATCTAAGTACATTACCTTCTCAATCAATAAATCTACTCAACCAAATATCAACAATTTCACTTTAAAAGTCCATACATGTAATAACAATAAATCTACAACATGCTCTTGCCTGCCCCTTGAAAAAACGGATAACATTAGGTATCTCGGTATTCAACTCGATGAATTTTTATCTTGGAATGCTCAACTGGACCTTTTATCAGCTCGGACCCGCAAATTGATATGGATGTTTAAAAAGCTCAGAAACACATTAAAACCAGCTCTTTTAAAAACTGTTTATTTCGCTCTGGTTCAATCAGTAATAGATTACTGTATACCCGTGTGGGGTGGAGCATGCAAAACAAAACTTATACTCGTTGAACGTGCACAAAGGTCTTTGCTTAAGGTAATGCTTAGGAAACCCTTTCGTTATCCTACATATGATCTTTACAAAGAATGCAATATTCTAACAGTAAGACAATTATTTGTTTTGCATACTACACTACGTAAACATAAAGAGCTTACATATAACCCTAGTACCACCTATCCTTTTCGTAGAAGAAACAGAGTATGCCTTCCGGTTAGACATCACACCGCTTTCTTTACACGACAGTCATGTTTTCTTGCACCTTATATTTATAATAAAATTAACTCATTGCTCCACATTTTTCCCAAAAATTCACATGATGCCAGAAACATCATTAAAAAACACCTTGTGACACTTAACTATCAAGACACTGAATCCCTTATAACTATCGTAAAGTAGCATACGACACACACACACTTACACACACACACACACACACTCACACACACACATACACAAACATAATAGACTAATTTAATCAATGATTTCCTTTCTTTCTACTAGTTTACACCCAAACTGTTTTAATATACCCATATTGTATTTTTGAACTTGTACTTTAAAATAGTTTAATCTCAATTGTGCTCATGCCGTGGGTGAGTGTCCTGGAGGCCTGAAATACAGGGTTTCCCTAGTTTAGGCTCCAGTCCACCCCATAATTTTACAGTCTCTATGTTAGAAACAATTTAAACTGTACCCTTAAAATAATTTGTGGTGGAAAATAAAGAAATTTTATTTTATTTTATTTTTTTTATTTTTAGTATAACGAATTGCTAGACATTTATAACAGTAGTAACTCGGTGAATATGCCTAGGTAAAATACCTCAGTTATTTATGCCCAAAATGTGTGGAAATAAAAGCTTTATGTTGGTGCTTTTTTGACGTCTTTTTTAGTAATAGGTTCAGAATATTTTTTCACTGAATACTAAAGTAAAACGAAATATGTCAGAACTAAGAATGTACAGATATAATTAAACGAAAAATATTCGTTTTTCTTTCTTTCTTTTTATGATGTTGTGCACATTATGGAAAGAAGCAAGAATATTTTGTACAGTCAGTGAGATAAACAAAAGCAAATGATTTCATAAATCTACAAAAAAATATCATAGCGTCAAAATTTTAACATCCATCCCCAAATCTAGAAGTTTCTGCGTCTATCCAGCTTTAGTCAGTAAACAAGATATACCAATTTCCCGTCATGATCCTCAAATCCAACTTGCCAAAAGTAATTTTCACAGTTCAGCGTTAGCCAAATCCAGTGTCAAACGTACATAGCATTAGTAAAGTCACTGCATAAATCTTTAGTCTTCAGAATCTTCAGCTCATTTCAATTCAGACCACGATGTTCTATCAGACGTGTCAAATATGGCGACGATTTTGGTTATATTTAGGGAAAAATTCTACAGTTACAATTTGCATCACGTGTTGGATGACACGTGTGTAATATTTCTTTTGTATGATAAAATTTTAGGTAAAAGATGACGGGCAATTTGAGAGACACGGGGTTATAATTTTTTACCTCGATTTTGGAATTCGAATGTGAGGTGCTGTTTTTCTTCCGATAAAAATAATGTTTGGTATTCTGACATCGTTTTTACGTATTCTTCTTTTTATTCACGTTACGTAACAGGCTTTCGCTTGCGACTACGTACGCGTGTTAACTTTTTTCTTACATAAAACTCCATTTTTTTGGTAAAAAATATTACTCTGTTTTACATGGAACAACTGCCTTTAAAACCCAGATTCTACCAAAACAGAATTATGTGGCAGTGTCTCTTGTAACAATCCAATATTAAACTGTACTGAGCTAATAATATAAGGCGCAATGTGAAAATAATGCAATACAAGCCGATTAGCTACAAGAGGCATCTCCTCTCCTATCCACCTTAGTGGACCCTCAGACTTCCATCAACACACAACAGCACATTCCATTTGCTCTAAATAACAAAATAGTTTCATTCTCTTTCAAGGATATCCTACCAAGAAATAGCAATAAACTTATCTACAGCTGTTCTAACAAAAGCAACATTCGCTACACTTAAAATGAGTTTTCATACATTCGTTTTAAAGTTTATTTCATTGGGCGTGTTGTTGCTAATTTTCGTGATAACTGTTTTTATTATCAGCACCTCGTATTCCTACAAATTAAATTTATTACTGGACATTTCATGCACGAATTTTCAGCCAAAGAAATTGTCAAAAGTGTATATATTTTACGACGTCATATAAAAGTTTTTTAAGACAATTGCCTGGCAAGGTCGTCACCTGAAGTATGAGTACATATTATATATTTTTATCACATATTCAAGTCAAGTGTCGACAATAAAAGTAATATGGCTATAAACCAGTGAAGAGCATGGTATAATTTGCAACTGTATAGTGTAAAAATTCATTTCTTCCATTTCTATGTACTTTTGTCAACTTCATCATTCTTATTGTCCAAATCATCACCTTTAGTATTGATCAATCTTATGAAACCACCTTTATTATATAAGATAGGCCGCCGCGCAAACTACGAAATTATTACGTTATTGCATGGCAAGCATATTTTTTTTTTGGGAGTGTCTGGACTTGTCCCGTCCTGGGCGGGGCGGTGGGCGTGTCAGACTTTTACTGACTAAAACCCACTCATGTTCCTTCGGTTGCCCTTTATGTAACGGGGTCACGGTAACTATTATAAACATTCCGCGAAAACTGATAGCCCATCTGATCCTAAGTGTTCACACTGGTCATCGCCGCCAATATACATCTAATATCTTTTAGAATTTTACTGGTAGCTCGTCCTATTGCTTGCAGGACTTCATAGTAGGCTGAAAATTATTTTCGGAGTGACTATGAAGTATAAATGATGTCTTAATACTAACAGTCACGCTGTAAATCATTTTCAAATGGGCTTCAAATGATTTTATCTGGGATTTTTCATAGAAACTTAAAATCTTGTTAAGTCATAAACTACTGAATTTTAGTGAAACATTTGGTGGCTTAACTTCTTGCATTTTGCACCCTACTATGACGTCCTACAAAAAATACATTTAATTACCAGTAGCCCTGTATACGTTTTTGTTACATAATTAATATGTCTAATGACATATGTTTCAATTTAATCTTTTTAACTATCCACGTGTGACGCCATTAATATCTATTTTGACATCAAAACTTTGTAACCTTACAAATTGCCAGATTTAAATAATAACGCACATGTGTCAAGCACCCTTCAGTGTTGCCAGCATTGAACGAAAATAACTAATTGGTAGCTTGTCACTGTTTAATGACGTGGAGAGATATTTTCGGCTCCATAAAAATCACCCTTTCAAAATAATTATGATAAATCGTATTAATTTAATTGGTACGTGAATATGATTCGCGGGTTGGTGGGTGTGAATATTAATTAAACTTTATTATTAATTGATCAATTTGTTTGAATGCGATTGTTACTTTATTTACTTGGTTTGTGTAGTTAACTATTTTGATTATGCAGACAATTTAATTAGATAATGAATATGATTGGAATATCATCATATAAAACACAATAAATAAAGATATCAAATACCTAAACGGTTAAGTATTTAATAAATATTCTCTCTTTCTACACGTTCAGTCTTCACTCAGTGTTTCCTAGAGAAGCAATAAACAAAATCAGAGCCAAAAACATCCGCACATCGGATAAACGTCCGAAATTACCGAATCACAGTTCGTGTCTAATAGCCGTGGGTCCAAATAAGAAGGTACACGCTTCGCTAGCCGCCCTCAGTTATATCCGCATTTCGTATTCCTGTTCCGAAACCTTTCCGCTTTCCCGGATCTTTGCGAAATTGCGGACTATTCGGATACGCGGATACCGGCGTCCAACACTGCTCGGGTTTATTGTTGTTCGATGATGTGTCATAATGTCAGGATGTAATGAAGATTCCTTATGGAGCCTTTTGGTATATGTAGGATGTTTGTTGAGATCTTCAGAGTGACCAAATGGTAAAATAAAAAATAATAATAGTAATGCCAGTTGATTACTGTCTCACAGTTTATTTATTAGTGTGGCTAAGCAAGTGACATTGTAAAGTAAATGGTACAATAAAACAGATTGTTAAATGTATGGAATTAACAAAAGCTTAAGCACAATTGGACATCTTGTATTGAGCTCTATTCTGCCAACTATTCTACAATAGCTGCATTTGGCTTGGAAGTCGATCCCAACATAGTTGGAAAGACTAGGTAGATGAGGATGAATTAGCCATTAAGTCATTCTTCATTGGGCAAACTCCGTTTTTTGACGACGGCCTCCATGAACTGTTATAAATTCCCTATATTATGTTTTTCAATTTTATGAATGAAACAATTTCTGAGATTGCTACACAACTGACATTTCGCTTTTGTGCACTTTGTCTTAAGGTACATATTTCTGTTGTATTATGTGCCTTTGAATCTCAGATATTTCGCTATCTAAAGAAAGCAACAAACGAAGAAACACAGCCTTTTCCTCAACAGTCGACAAAGAAAATAAATTGATTAGATACCTTTCAAGACAAACGTTTTAAGTGAAAGCAGGGGGACGTAGCCTAGTCAAACAACCATAAACTTGCCCCATGGCATTGTTTACTCGTAAAATAAAACATCGGTTCATCTCATTGCACGTATTTAGGTCAACTTGAGAATTCGCGTCACGTTCAGCCATTTGTTCCGATGTATTGGCCAGTTGATGCCCAGAACACCTGGCCAGTTTGGACATGGCCATTAGTTGTCGATTTTATGGGATTTGTGTTTCATATTGAATTTGAACGGTAATTTCGACGTGTGCTGAAAATATTTGTTTCGACAGTTTTATTAGTTTTTATAAGTTGTGTTGATAAATGGTTGCTTAGTTCGGTAATAGAATTGTTGGTGTTTGTTTTATTGTTGGTTGGATTTTAACTGATGTGTGTGAAATAAATAAAATATAGTTATATTGGATGCTGTTTGAAATTTTGCTTTGAATTTTAGCAGTGGTTTTTTATTTTATAATACTTACTACTGAAATCAAGAATATTATAGTTTATGTTAGATGACAGTATTTGGACCGCAAGGGACAGCTAATTACTAATATTTTCTCTCTAGGAGTCAAAAGCCTAAATTGAGTAAAAATAATCACCAAGTCATATTAAGAAAAATCTAATTGAGAACCACTCAAGCACAAGTCATGTACAATGCTTATATCTTAGGAAATGTTCCTTTTCAGTCTAATCTCAAATAGAGTTTTGACATTAATTGTTACTAAGGGCGAAATAAATGGACGTTACTTAGCACCTACTTTGACTAAGCACTGACAACTGCTAAACGTCAAGTGCACGATAGAGACGGAACATTGCTAAGCCAAAGTACGTGCCAAGTAACGTATTACGTGTAACGTTTACCTATTTATCTCGCCATAAGATTTCAAAAATGTTTAATTACGAAAAAGATTTTCTAATTTCATTCTCCACACCTAAGCTTTTAAGTCACATCACAATCCCGAACTATCAAAGACAACGCAATCTTTTCTCACTTATATCCAGGAAGCAATTTCCATACGAGGATTGAACCCGTGGTAAGAGGCAGACGTGATCCAATCTCGGCACATGATTGATATGTCGAGAACCGTCCGACATTCTGCAGATACAATTTTTTATCTCGAGTTTTTGACAGTCCGACTGTATTCCGTGCAAAATTATTTATGGGTTTTTCTCGGGGATCGCTGCCATTTTGTTTTTGTTGGTAGAGGTGAATTGTTTTTGTGCCTGATGGGTTTATTTTGTGGCTTCCATACAGATGACGGATTTTCATTTAGATTGAAATTAAAAAATATCCCTTCTTACCTTTTTTCTTGAACAACGACCTTATAGCTCTGTATTCACTAACCAATTGATATTTATATATAGCTAATATCTTGTGGTACCATCTCACAATTAAGACATTTCGTACCTACAACTTAACGCCACAAAAGATGCAAAAAATACTTTCTCCCTCGAATCTCGAAAGTCAAGAAGCCCACAAATTGAGACACCAAATCCTCTAACAAAAGGTACCATTTCCATCGCTATCTGCGATCGCTTAACGACAAACCCTACATCGTCTGAGATAAAGTCGCGTTGCGTGGCGGCGGAATTAACATTCATGAGTGGCAAGCAATCCGCGCTGCCAGACGTGGTGGGGTTTCCAGTCTAGCTTCAGTTCGAGTTGTTTTCAGAAGTCAATTCGAAGAGTTCGTCTAGATTTTTGTACGTGTTTTCAAAGACTATAGCTGTTGTTTGGATTAGCTTGTGTGTTTCTTCACACATTTTTTTTTTGTGGAACAAAGAAAATTAATCTGAGTTTGAAGAAGTTGTCAATGGTTCCACAGAGCGACTTAATAACTAAAGAAGTTATCTATAAAAAGTTATAAAGGCTTACAGATTTTGTAAAGAAGCAGGCTATTTAGTAGTAATCGAAGCACAGCTAAAATTACTGGAGACTGTAGTTAATATTTGCACAGTAGTTCATATTTCTTTTTATGTCGCAGAGGCGCACTTAGAATCAGATTTTTAGAAATTCAATCTCTGAGCGCCCAGTTAGATGACGCGAAAAATATCGCGCGGTGGTCGCGTAATAGCCGCGTAATTCTTTCTTTGTATAGCAATTTAAACTTTATTGACTAGTTTGGGAAAAGATCCGAAGTCAAAAACTAAAATTACCAGACCCAAAACACACCTACACGAGATAATGCTAATATCGATCGAGGACTTCCAGTCTCGGTACTGGTAACCCTATCTCATCTCGTACCCGGGTTCGTTAATATGCGCCCCGGGCAAGCCGACTTATTTGCCTGTTCGCGGCACTTTTTTAACAAATTTCTCCAAGTTCGGATGGAAAATGAATGTTGATTTCTTGAGACTTTTGGATTAGAATTTCGAGTTATAAGAATGAGTATATCTACGCTATCGTTACACGGGTGTAGCTTGGGAAATGAATGTTAAATAAACGAAGGATCAGCTTGATGAGATCGCTATGAGTAAAATTTATTTTACAAAATGGATATGAAGTTTATTTGTAAAGATTCAAATAATAATATCTAGTATATAGATAACTAGTAATTGTATCTACATACACTAACAAAACAATAAATAACCAATAACCAAGCAATCGATCATTCAAACTGTGTAAACACAACCCAAACGATTTTTATGCTACTCGAGTTAAATTTAGAACAGTTATTGTCAGAGTTCATTAACCCGAGAAATACTTAGAGACCTTTATTTTTTATTTTTATAGCTAGGTTGGCTTTTCTCCTAGCTCTTCTCTTGTTTCCTTGAATCAGGCCCTCTTGTCGTCGGCCATCTTACCATCCATCAAAATTATCAATTTTATAAACTAGCTTTCACCCGCGGCTTCGCCAGCCTGAATTTCGAAACTTCCACCCTCCATTAGGGTTAAAATTACCATCCTTTCTTTATTTTTTTTAATGTTTTTTTGGTGAGTGGGAAATCATCTAATGACTGCTCCCGTCCTGGGTGCGGCGGGAGGGCGTGTCAGACTTTTACTGACTAAAACCCACTCATGTTCCTTCGGTTGCCCTTTATGTTCCAGGGTCACGGTAACTATTATAAACATTCCGCAACCCCGGCAGGCGTTGGCCCTGTTGGGCCCTTTCCCGTGCTGACTACTTTTTGAGGCTTTACTCTTTACAGAGAACATACCCTTCAAGTTTCGTGTCTCTCATCTCAGGACCAGCGGTTTGGCTGTGCATTGATACATCAATTCAATTAAATTCAAATCAATTCATTTATTCAATAACAATTGTTTCATTGTGTCTAAATTTCTATAACTAAATATAATTATTCTTTAAAAATCAGACATGCAATTAATTTTTAAATCATCACAATATTATCTAAATTAAGTGTCAATCCATATTTAAACCATCACAAATATCCAATTAAAATAAAAATAAAAACATATTAAAACCAATAAAATTATCCAAATTAAATTACAATCATACTATCAATAATAATAATAATACCGAAAAACAAATAAAAGGTATTTAAATAATGTCATAAGTCAATTCATGAAAGAACAAAAAAAACCATTGATATTAAATTATAATTCATCAGTGGACACACATCATCAATTCAGTCAGTATACCATTTTTAATATAAGATAGATATTACATCCAACGCGCGTCTTTCTTTAATAACCGACTAGTGTGTGGACTTAGCAATTGTACGAAACTACCATTTGGAAGCCTCCTAAAGAGGTTGGCATTCCGCCAACTTTTACAACTAACATTCGCGTATT
The DNA here is from genome assembly GCA_033675125.1 of Athetis lepigone. Classification (NCBI taxonomy): domain Eukaryota; kingdom Metazoa; phylum Arthropoda; class Insecta; order Lepidoptera; family Noctuidae; genus Athetis; species Athetis lepigone. The sequence goes on from CM066217.1 coordinate 18,904,505, forward strand.
GTGTAATGTACAAAATTAAATTAAACAATGGTATAAATTAATAAAGTTTATACTATAAACGTGACTAAAGAACTGTTGACTAATTTAATTTTGAATATTACGGGTTTAAGTGGGAGACGTTTAAGAAATACCTAAGTGTCTTGTTTGAAATAATTAATTGTCTCACAAATGACTACTGACAAAACAATCTGACAGAAAGTTCTAGAAAGAATTCAAATTTGTAAACTCGTTTTCCATATTAGTATTCATTTGTCTTTTTTATATGGCTCATAAGGTTTCCATAGTAAGCACTTTTATTTGATAATTAATTTTAAAGTAAGAAATATCTCTGAATCTTTCATAGAAGTAGTCCGGAGTAGTTGTAGCGTGTTCATCATAAAAGCGAAAAATCGGTCACCACTGATAAATTTTTGAAACCAGCTTACCATTAAATAAATATTGGAGATGATTTAAAAGCTTTTGAAGGAGCATTTAAACAGCCATTTTTTCTCAACCTCGTAAAATCTCTCAGACAAAATTATGGTCAAGTCACGCCAAGCTCTTCTGTATGAACCAAAACTATGTATTAAACTAAGTATGCCTCAACTGTTAATGTCAATGTGTGTTATCAAATACTGACACATTTATTCTATCTTAAAATCAATACAATCAAGTACATCGAACTATTTTATTATAAAACTTCCCAACCACAGAATAACTTGACATTTTAGAAATTCTTTCCCTCCATAAAATTATATTGCATGAAGCGATACTATGGCAGACCGTAGAGACAGGAGACAGTAATAAAACAAAATCGATCCACCGAAGGATCGCCTGTCAACCTCAGCTGAGTACGATTGCATTTTAAAAGTAGAAAAGTAGGAATTTAAATACAAACATACTTCTTTACGGTAATCTTGCTATGTCTTCAGTACGAGGGCGTCGAAATGTCTTTACACAGATATCTGTTTGAGTTAACATTGATGCTGGTTGAATGGAAGAGGCGAAAATTAATGGTGTTTAAATCTATAACGAATCTATAAGATAATTTGGTGGGCCCTGTTGGTCTAATGGGTAGTGACCCTGACTGCTAAGCCGGATGTCGTGGGTTTGATTCCCACCCAGGAAAAACTTTGTGTGATGAGCATTATTGTTTGTTCTGTGTCTGGATGTAATTTATCTACAATATCTATGTATTTATAAATTATTTAAGTATGTTTATCAGTTGTCTGGTTACCATAGTACAAGCTCTGCTTAGTTTGGATCAGATGACCGTGTGCGAGTAGATATTTATTTATTTTTTAATTAAAATGTGAAAAATAGTTTGTATGTGAGAGCTATCTTCTAAGTAAATAAAATGGTAAACTTACTGACTGATTTGAAATTTATTACCGCAGAGCCCAAACCGCTGGTTTAAGAGACATGAAACTGAATTGTGTATTCTTTGTGAAAAGTAATAAATGAATGAATGATTATTATTATTATGAATGATTTTTGGAAATTCCAAGTCAAAACCCCAAAAGGGTAAAATAGGGAAAGAAAGTTTCAACATTCATGCGGGCAAAACCGTGGCCGAAAGCTAGTTATAACTATTATTTTAGTGATAAATAGCTACAATATTACTAAGAGGCAATATTTTGAAACATATTTTACACGACAGCTTCTGATTTTGATACACACTTTCAACTTCAAAAAGATTAATTTAGGTTATGAAGGAGAAAAGCTTGTATATAAATAGTTTTCTGTTATTGATTAATGTTGATGATGCATTAAAGCCATTACCAATGAAATATGATGGTAATCTATTTATTTGTTTAATCTGTACTTTGCCTGACACTTCGCGCATATTTTTAATCTTATAGCACTTAGCAGTAAAGTGGCCTTAAGTCAGCTAAAATATTTTTAGAATTAGATGATTACTTCCAGGGATTATCTTGTACAAACAAAAATAAAGTTTTCCCGTTTATTACAATATTACTTGGATCGCACTTCAACATAAACACAAACCGGCCTTGGTTATTTTGAAGGCATTTCAGTGGACTAGTGTAAATCACATAATTATGAATAAACTCTTTGATTTTAAAATGAAATGGTAAAAAGTTTTGATAGTATTCTCAGCAATAAAACACCCACAATCAATTTCAGAACACCATTTGTTTTAGTACGGCAGTTAACCCTACCATCTAAATCACTATATGGCCCACAAAATAAATTCCAAAGCTAAAGTCAGAGCCACATCCATTTTCCAACATCTGGGTAGTATAAATGACAAGAAAGGAGGGTAGGCAGCAATTTACATAATGTAATCAGCCAACGGTGGATTCGATGACTCGAGTCTCGAACGTGAATCGCGAAATTTTTAATTTATTTAAGTCCAACATCTTTGGGGACCTACCGAACTGTCCTTTGAGGCCCTTGATTGATGCCAAATGCTTATTATTGGAAATGGACGGAAAAAATCGTTCCTTAGATAAATGGGCATTTGGAAATGAGTCCGGATTGGAGATCTTTGTTAGGTATATTGGGAAATGATGTCACTTTGATGCCGGTTGGTTTTTGTGGTGAAATTAAAATGTCAATGTTCGTTGTAGGTTCATTTTTGTTATGCTAAGTTCCCATTCTGGATACATTTCCTACCTTTTGTATTTTTATCTAAGTTCTTACATCGTCTGCAGCTGCCTACTATCCCCGGCTATACTCACCATATATTTTTTTTAATAGATGTGCCATATTGCGTTCAGAATTTACTTGATTTCAAAAACCAGACGTCTCCCTTGAACGAAAATGATTGAGATACATTCAGTACTTCATTTCTTCTCTAGCCGTTCCCAACTACAATATTGAGACCGGCTTCCAGTCTAACCAGATCCAGCTATCTGTCTACATAATTGTTCCTATATCTTAAAAATATACATAAATCTGGCTTCCCTTAGCATCCCGGCCCATAAGCTTTACAGCAAAAACATGCTTTTAACCAGACGTAACTAGGGGTTTCGTTTGCGACACTTATAATCATGATAACACCAAGATTGTATAAATTTAAAGATCTTTAACCAGATCCTTTTTGTATTCATGGGATGAAGAAAACTTCCCCAGGTGCGTACTCCTCGCCCCGGCCCCCTCCTGAAAGGGGGGAGCTCACTTCTTCCACATCTTTTGAAAAATTTCGAGCATTTTTAAATTACAACCCGCCTTTAGTATGCGGCCATGAGGTTTGGAGAAATAGCGTTTGTATTTGTCTAAAACTCTAAATAGAGATTATTATAGAGATTTCTATGATGAAATTATTAACTATTATTAATTATTAACTTCTTACTGTTGACAAAACAAATTCATGTTTGATATTTATCCTACAAAAAATAAAAAACATTGTTTTTAATCTATTATTAGTTTATTCTATAAAATAGTAAACTGATGATATATCAACGCACAGTCCAAACCACTGGTCCTAGAGACATGAAACCTGCAGGGTGTGTTTTTGTAAAGAGTAGGTAACCACTAGGAAAGGATTTTTATAAATTCCAACCTTTTTTTGGGGAGCGGGAAATCATCAAATGACTGCTCCCGTCCTGGGTGCGGCTGGAGAGCGTCTCAGACTTTTACTGACTAAAACCCACTCATGTTCACGGTAACTATTATGAACATTCCGCAACTCCGGTAAATGCCAACCTACTTGGGTTGTTTGTGCTACGGTGCACCTGTTTGGGCCGATAGAGCTACTATAGGGGCGGCACGTCGGAAATTGCTTCAAAGTCAACGCTTGGCTTTGATATTCTTATGCAAAGCGTATAGGACGGTTAGTACTGAGGCCCTACCGGTACTTGCAGGTGTGCTTCCAGTAGATCTTGAGGTGCAGCGACGTGCTGCAATGTACTACTCCGCGCGGGAGGCCATGGACACTAACTTTGTAACACAGCGTGACCTTAATAGAATTTCTAGATTACTTAAACCGCAGACTGAAGTCTGGGAGGAACTTTTATCCGAATGGCAGAGTAGGTGGGATAATTCCACTAAGGGCCGACACCTCCATCTGTTCTTTCCATCCGTTCGTGAGCGGCTGGCTAGGACTTGGCTGGAGGTGGATCACTGTGTTGCCCAATTTCTCACAGGTCATGGCAATTTTAAGAGTAAATTATATTCCTTTAAACTAGTTGCTTCGCCTTTGTGTCAATGTTCTGCATTGGGCTGTGAATACGAACAATCTGCACATCACATCTTATGGGAGTGTGTTCTTTGGCAGAATGAGCGCAATATAATGTTGGATAGTATACAGGTTACATCTGGTGTCGTTTACTATGCGGACCTTGTGGAAACTAAAACCAATTTCCGTGCGTTCAAGCGCTTTTGCCATACCTATTATTGGAATCAATTGTAACAGCTCACAGTTTTAGGACCCAGTAATTTTTATTACAAACTGTATTCCGTGGTGCTAGGCAATCTGGGCTTCTCCCAGTTGTGATTGCCCCTTTGTGCCTATTGGCCTAGTTCTGTTCTGTCTCCTGCTTGTTATGGAGGGAAGTGGAAATATTTATTTTTCTTACTCCTCCGCAGTTCTTTCTGATTAATTTCGTTGCGGGATCCAAGACAGTTGAATCGTTTCTCCGGGACTCGTCGAGCTTCATTGCTTCGGCGCTTTTCTGGCGGACTCCACTGTTGATTCTGGCTTTCAGGAGTTGCAGTGGTTGGGAATAGTGTGGTGGGATTGTCCCAAAGAAAAAAAAAATGCCGACCTTAAAGGGGTAAAATACAGGATGAAAGCACTAACATTTACACGAGCAAAGCCACGGGCAAAAACGAGTACCAAATAAAACTACCAAGAATCTTTTTTTTTTTTTTACATCTTACACACGGCCATCTGATCCCAAGCTAAGCAGAGCTTGTGTTATGGTAATCAGACAACTGATATACATACTTATATAATTTTTAAATACATACATATTATAGATAAATAACACCCAGACACAGAACAAACGTTTATGCTCATCACACAAAGTTTGTCCTGGGTGGGAATCGAACCCACGACCTCAGGCTTAGCAGTCAGGGTCACTGACACAAAAATTGAGGGCTAAAGACTAAATAACGCCTGGATTAACGGTAAAAAAAGACTAATATTAACTACTTGCTTTTGCTCGCTGCTCCGCTCTCGTTAGAAAGAGACAAAAGTAGCCAATGTCACTCTCCATCCCTTCAACCATCTCCATTTAAAAAATCACGTCAATCCGTCGCTCAGTTTTACCGTGAAAGACGGACAAATAGACAGACAGATATACACACTCACACTTTCCTATTTATAATATTAGTATGGATAGAAAATAAATATACTTCAACAACATTCTTTCCCACGCAATTCTCATAGCCCACAATTTCTTGTTCATTTTATCCGGTTGTACTTTTGTTGCTAGAAAGATTTTAATGTCTCCATCTTGTGTCTCCCGTAATTAATCTCTGAAAAAGTACGACAATAAGAGGACATTCGCATTTGAGCGTTACGCCTCTACGATGGGAATTTTAATTAAGATTTTTTAACGCACCATTTGGGCTCTAATAATGGCCGTTGGACTTTTATTGATAAATTTGTAATTACGTAATGGATTTTTTCGATTGATTTGTGGTGGTGGATTTTAGAGTTCTGTGCCTTTACCTTTCAACGAACAAGCGACAGCCGGCTGTCGGGCTGCTATTGTTTTTCTATTGTATTTATAAATCACGTGTGTTCGAAGGTTTGAATAACAAATACTTTAATATCGTTTGTATAGTCTGTCTGTAAATTATCCGTTTTCCAGAAACTTGTGCAGGATTTAATATCTAAAACTTAGATCTACAATCTCTTAAAGCTGTTCAAATTATTTTTTTAAGCGGACCCAATAAAAAAAATACCGGCATTTATATCGTATATTTTAATACTCGCTACGGAATGCAAAATTACAAAGTACTTCCCATTGAACTAGTCATAAAAAATACTAAATTACGTATATAGCTGTAAAGAAAAAAGAAACGAAAATCGGTAAATTCGTAAATCAAGATAACTTAACGAAATATCATACAACTTAAACTTTAAATAAAAATGGATAAACTCTTAATAGAAACATCCAAAAATTATTTAGGTTCGTTCAGTAAACGAGCTTGCGATCATAAAGCTAAACGGTATAGTATGGCGGACGGATCAAATAAGACCATTTTTATCCCAAGTTCTTATTGCTCATTTCTAGGCCCGGGTCAGGCCCAAAGTTTTAACGTGTAAAGTTCGATTAGTTCCTTAGCTTTATTAGTACCTTTGCAAGTACTTTTTACCTTTTACTTTCCCAAAATATGAAGTCAATTTAAGTCAACGGACTTCTTTTCCATTTAATATAAAGGTTGCCTTACTTAACTTGAAGTGTAATGAAACATAATTTACGTACATATTAGTTTTATTTCATTTTTTTCCATCGCACAATCAATTAAAATTATAACGTGAATTAATTACATAAGAATAATTACTTAACATTGTTAAAAGCAATAAAATTGGACTGAAGAAAAATAATTGTATTCGTAAAGTAAATTGTTTGTGAGTAGAAAGAATTCTGTGTTTTTTTACTCGTTTAATAAATAGACTAATTAATATATCTAGATACTAAAGCCCCGTATTCATGGTAAACATTTTGTTTAGCAACATGGTTGCATAAACATGTTGACGAGTTGCTGTCATCATATTACGGGCAACACTTGTGTTGCGGTGTTGATCACGCCATACTGCAGAGTTGACGCCCTGCAAGCGACAACATCAGTTGATCAACATTTGCTTAAACAAATGTTTACCATGAACACGGGGCTTAATTAAGATATCTATTACGTGTTTATGTGTCTAGCTAACACTAATTACAAAGTAATATATAAAACATCTAAAAGGTAAAAGAAACTACACTCAAAACAAATAATTAATATGGCATCTTTGCTAACAGGTTCTTAATATAAACTTGTCAGAAAGTGCCTGTACGTCCCGTACTTTAAAATGTCAATATTTACAACTAAATAACCAATCATTGGTATTTCAACGACTTAACATCACAAACAACAGAGCAAATATTAATTACAAATAACATCAAACTATTTTCAAACTACCCTCCGGCGTGTATCTATTGTGTACTCAATACGAATAAACTAAACAACAAACAGACATAAGTCACTATTTCGTACAATTTACGTCGCCTTTTATTGTACGCAGCTAATTCATTTTCATACTTGCACGTTTTGGTACTTCCAAAAGTAATATCAACGTCACAAGTGTTAACAATAACGAATAATTATTTAAATTTCTATATTTTTCTGTTAAAATGTAGAGATATTTCTAATAGAATATCATAAGAAAAACATTAATTAGTTAAATCAAAAAGGTCAGATTTTTCAAAATGTTTTCCTTTATAGAAGTTAGTGATATTCAGGACAAAAGAATGTTCATTGGTTTTTTAAGTAATGCTTCAGCAAAATCATAAAGCTGAAGAGAAAATCAGGAAGAGCAGTCTCAACAACAAACTTAGCACGTAATTTGTAGTAGATGAAACTAAGACGCATAAAATAACGCAACTTTCTAAATTCCTTTCACCCCATAACGATAAAAGCAAGATTTGAAGATTACAATTGCAGATTGTTACCCCATCGCATAGCTTAGACGAAAAACTTATGTGGCTCATTTGGATTGGGAGCAAAGACGAGGGGTGGGATGTGACTGCTTCTGTTTGCAGCGTTACTTTTGGAAGCGGTAGAAAAATCTTTATCTCTATAAATCAGAGTTTGTTTCAGTTTTACGTAAAAATAATATTACACAATGAATCAACAAAAGAGTATAATGAAGTAATTCTTTTTTTTTCGACTCTTAGTTTTTTTTAGGGTTCCGTACCTCAAAAGGTTAAAACGGAACCCTTATAGGATCACTTTGTTGTCCGTCTGTCCGTCCGTCCGTCTGTCAAGACCCTTTTTCTCAGAAACGCGTCGAGATATCAAGCTGAAATTAATATCACATACTCAGGTCTGCTATCTCTCAACGCAGTGACAAAATCAAGTTTCTAAATCAACGCAATAAAAAGATACGGCGGTTTACATTGCATATTTAGACATTTGCAAGGGAATCAAAACCTATAGGGTACTTCCCATTGACCAAAAATCATGAAATTTGGCAAAAAGCAAGGTCGTGTAGCACAAGTAAAGGGAAAACTCCGAAAACCGTGAATTTGTAGTTAGTTTACATCAGGTGTCCGTCTGTCCGTCTGTCTGTCAAGAACCTTTTTCTCAGGAACGCGTCGAGATATCAAGCTGAAATTAATATCACATACTCAAGTCTGCTATCTCTCAAAGCAGTGTAAAAATCAAGTTTCTAAATCAACGCAACAAAAAGATACGGCGGTTTATATTGCATATTTAGACATTTTCAAGGGAATCAAAACTCAAAACCTATAGGGTACTTCCCATTGACCAAGAATCATGAAATATGGCAAGAAGCAAGGTCATGTAGCACAAGTAAAGAAAAAACTCTGAAAACCGTAAATTTGTTGTAATTTCATATCCGTCCGTCCTCCCGTTCGTCCGTCTGTCAAGACCCTTTTTCAGAAACGCGTCGAGATATCAAGCTCAAATTAATATTACATACTCAGGTTTGCTATCTCTTAAAGCAATGAAAAAATCAAGTTTCTAAATCAACGCAATAAAAAGATACGGCGGTTTATATTGCATATTTAGACATTTTCAAGGGAATCAAAACTCAAAACTTATAGGGTACTTCCCATTGACCTAGAATCGTGAAATTTGGCAAGAAGCAAGGTCATGTAGCACAAGTAAAGGGAAAACTCCGAAAACCGTAAATTTGTAGTTATTTCACTAAAAAACAAATTAACGGAACCCTCGTTGCGCGAGTCCAACTCGCACTTGACCGGTTTTTTTGTATTGTTATTTATTTATACACGTACAAACTTAACTTCTATTTTATTTCTTCTTCTTTTAATAACCTTTGCAGGTCTGCTTCAGTTGATACTTCCGTTGCCACTTCTTCATTTGATTCGCTTCTTCTTCCTTTCGTGTCTTTGATCTACTTCAATCCTTCTATTTTCTTTCCTATATCTCTATTCCCACTAAAATAAACATTTAACATTTTTTCCCAAAAATAAACCTCATTCTCTTCCAAAAAACTTACCACTTTCCTTGCCAACTGTACCAAAACTCCGTAACGAACTTACTAGTACTTATAACTCAAAGAAAATATACGACTTGTAACTGTCGCATGTGTAATGATATAAAATAGTGTCTCAACGATATTAATTACAGCATAACACGACATTTATGTCAGGAGTCCTCTCTAGAGGGGGATTACGGAGTAAGCAGACAAGAAACAGTAATACAACTTTGAAAGTCGTGTGACACGTATTATTTTGAGTTAAAAGTTTTGGAGTATCAAGTTAGGTGGAGTGAAATAGGGAGCTAAGACTGGATGCATAGCAACTTTGTTAATTTGGAATGTCAGATCAGGTGATATTAATAATGGGTAAAGTGTATGCTTTGTAATTTGAATCTAATTGATAAATATTGTAGGTGTTCTACCGTGCAATAAGCAAGATATTCTGCAGACAGTTCTGTATCCTAATAAAAACGGCACTTGTAGAAGCCCCATAACTAGTACAGTACGTTGTCCCAATTTTTAAGGTGGGTCAGATAACCACCCTAAAAAATTGTTCACTTTAGGGTGTATCAAGTGATTGTGGCTATTTATTGTACTTAAATCTAAGTTAAGCTAAACTGGTCGTGAGTTGTCTCATTTTTTTATTGAGCCGAAATTTCTGAGACTATCTATTGAAAGCCATCAAACTTTTATACTTAATTTCAAGATATTTCCAGTTTTAATTTAAAGTAGCATATTAATAACAAATAAGATTATTGTAAGTGTTTAACATACCTAATAAAATTGGTTAGTATGTTGTGTACAAATTTTATTAAAATCAGTTAAGTAGTTTAAGAGTCCATCGCGGACAAAAACGTGATGCGTAATTTATATATTTCGAGATAATAACGTGCCTTTTTCAATACCTACTGCACCTTAACAAAAACCTGTAAAACATTGACCTACCGCGTTTCATCTGCGTGATGCTATAAACAAAACTAGGTCGACAAGTTCTCTGTAATAGGATGAAGAGATTAACTTTGTTTGCCGAAATGTATGGGCCTGAATTAGCAAAATGAGCTCTGGTAACTGGATATTATCGTCACATTGTCTTGACTACGCCTAAATGATGGAGATTTTCTCTTAAATTCTGCTGACGGCGGTAATTGAACGAGTTTTTGCGGATTCAGTTTTTTTTGTGTTGGCTAATTTAAGTTTATTTTGAGGACGCCTCTGGAACTGTATCTTTGTTTGCAAGCATCGCTTATACAGTATGTAAAGAAATATTAAGTTTATTATAACTTTTAAAATTGGTAATTGTTAAATAAAAGGGCATTGAATTGTTAGTTGAACCACTATTAAGTTGTATTTTATAAATACACACATCAAAAGTGTCTAGGGATCAACATATATTTTTGCAATAACTTTTCTCCTGATTGATATTAATTAAAATTTTCTTTAAGGATTCATCAAATAAAGTGTTTTCGTTTGTCACAGTAACGATAAACCAAGTCACCTTTGCATTAATAAAGAAATTTGCCATTTTCCTAATAAAGGGATTTTTGACATTTGAACCACTAACACAAAAGTTCGAAAAAAAGACTAAAATAACAGTTTTCTCTAAAATTTTATTGGGTAACTTAAACAATTAATAATCCGTGTTTCTACCGCGAACACTAACAACACAAGAACATCGGTTTGGCATACTCAAAATGAGTTCATCCAAATCACGCTGTGGAATGGCCGCCCATGTTCGTTGCAACAACAAAAAAAGGTCTTCTTGCGACTGGATACCCTCCATATTCGGCAGAGCTCTTCTCTGTAGCATATCCCATGCATGCTCAATCGGGTTCAAGTCTGGCGACTGAGCAGGCCAGGGCAGGACATTGATGTCAGCTGCGGCGAGAGTCTGTCTTACAACTCTTGCGGTGTGCGGTCGTGCATTATCATGCATTAACTGAAATAAGGGACCGATTTGCACTTGTAGAGGAACGATGACGTCTGATACAATCGTCTCAGCATAAATTTGAGCGTTGAGGTTGCCTCTGATCCAAATCAACTCAGTTCTTCCGCCGATCCAAATACCCGCCCATACCATGATGGTTCCACCACTATAAGGATGGACTTCCTGGCAGGATTTTAATCGCTGTTGGCGTCCAGGGGTTCTCCAGTGTCGTATACGTCTTGTATCCGGTCTCATACCAAAACGAGACTCATCAGAAAAGCACACGAAACGCCATTGTTCTTCTGCCCAATTTCTGTGTTCAAGAGCCCATTGATATCGAATCCTACGATTATGCATTGCTATATGTGGTACCCGTAGCGGTCTTCGGGAATGAAGTTCACTTCATGCAAGCGGTTTCTGACTGTTTGGTCGCTAATTAAGTTCCCTGAAGAGTGATGAAGCCTCACGGCTAACATCATGGCGGTTATTGTTGGAGCTCTTCGAGTTAAGATTTGAATGTATCGGTCTTGTCTCCGTGTGGTGCAGCGATACCGTCCTCCATGGTGCTCAGCCACGGTACCAGTGCTTCGGTAACGTGTCCAAAGTCGACTGATAACACTCTGACTTGTATTCAGAGCTAAAGCCACAGTACGTTGCCGGGAACCAGCTTCTATCATTCCCACGGCTCTGAGCATTTCTTCCCTGCTTAAATGACGTCGCCGCTCCATAATAACGTTGGTTTTAATCTTTTTTTGATAGGGTGTATTCTGGTAAATTTCAATAACGTCCTCATGATGGGGACACCAGGAATTCATATCCTTCCTGCTGTCCCCATTGACGCTTTCTCATCATGAGGACAACGTTAATATGCAAACAAAATACAACTCAAAACTATAAAACATTCAACAATGCAACTCGAGCAAAATAATAACATTCCTTATTTAAACATATTCCAAAGACAAAGAGCCCCAACTATCGTCAAGTCAAGCCCATTCCATCAAATCTGTCAGTTGGTTAACCGCAGGGGTAATGTAGCAAACGAAGACGAATTTAATGTATCTTAGCGCGACAGATACGTCGGGACGACGTCTTGGTAATGTTGCGTGCCGTGCTCCGGATGTAAAGAGGTGGGTATGGCTCAATGGCAAAGGAAGTTCAAGTTGACTGTTGCGAGATGAAAAAGTTAGCCAATAAAAATAGAAAGGACTGGATTCTGAACGGGATACCTTAAGTCTCGCTTACACCATTACTATAGTTATTTTCGTCTGAGTAGATATCATAAGTAACACGCAATTCATTACTCTTAGACGGCAAACAGATATGTTTCGGCGGGATGAAAATTATCAGCCCTATTATTTACAAACCTGCTGAATAAAGTGAGTGAATAAATCACTCATGTCCCGAGATTTAATGAATGAATCTGTTAACAGTAATAATAGGCAGACGGTCAGAATTGCGCTCTAATGACTGCTAAATACGAGAAATAAGATTTTTATTTACGTCTTCCCCCACCCCCACCCCTCCTCTCCTGTACAGATAAATGTCTCTTCTGCTCCGAAGAGCATGGACATAGAATGCAGAATTACCCTTTTTATTTTATTAATACTGGCCAGTGTGAAAAGACATGGCGGAGACATTATGTCTTGCAGAGAAAAGCTAAATCCTTTTCTGTGTCCAGTTTGTGTGGTCTCTCTACAACTGGCAAATATGTGAAAATCTGGGTAAACCTAAACTGGTTGTATGCTCCACTTATTTTGTATGGAGTTGTCTACATCTCTCGCGGTGGTTGTGTCCAGGTGTAGTTACAGTATTTAAGAACATTTCTGTACCTTCAGTGAAAAGTGATACATGTCGACCCAGATCGGTTTTTATATTCTCTGATTAAAATTATTAAAAAAAAATTAACTTAATTTCTATCTTATCCCCGTTGTTATAAGATTGAAAATGAATGAGATTTTTTTGTGTACATTGATATAAGTAAGCTATTTTTTATTGAAATTATTGTGTAAAATAATACTGTTTGATTCATACCAAAGTGCTCCGAACCGATATTTATATTTCTAAAATGTATTTTAATACGACTCGAGTTACTACATCTTACGCGAACAGAAAGCTTTCACTTCAATTAATCCAAAGTGATACAAATGAAATCCTATCACAAAACATTAAAAAATTGAAACGTTACATTCTAGTGAAAAGTGATACATTTGTACATGAACCATACAAACACAAATTTATTTTCATAAAAATGTGTGACTAATGATACAACTGCTAATCAAACAATTTACACGTAATTTATGTAGCCAATTTTGATGTGATTACGAATTGAATATTAATTGTATTAGTAAGAACATAAGGGAAATAGGACATATGATTACGTGAATAATGATACTAATATAGTAGAATCAAAACTGCATTGCGTTTTAGAACTAAATTAGCAAAAAAATACGTAGTACACAGTGATACAAGTTCGCGCAGCTCTTACGCACCCCACTCCCTACTTCCCCGGGGCGCATGGAAAGAGCGCAGGCGATGCGGGATTCTTAGTCTCGTCAGGACAGATGCGTCAGATGCGTCGTGCGGTACAGCACACTACCACTACTACGATGCGTAAGGTAAGACTTGTATCATTTTACACGAATTGTGTAACAATTTTGATATTGAAATGTTTACAAAGAACATGTATTTTATATTGATTTAAGAATTCAATAATATTGTCATATTACACAGTAAGTATTTTATAAATACTTATTTTAAAACAATATTAATTAATTTATAAAAAGAATACCTAATTTTCGAACTTACCAATCGTAAAACAGACTATTATGATATTATTAATAATAATATACCTAGGTAGCCTTTTTTTTTTTTTTTTGGTGAGTGGTAAATCATCCTATGACTGCTCCCGTCCTGGGTGCGGCGGGAGGGCATGTCAGACTCTTACTGACTAAAACCCACTCATGTTCCTTCGATTGCCTTTTATGTTCCAGGGTCACGGTGACTACTATACGCATTCTGCAACCCCGGCAGGCGTTGGCCCTGTTGAGCCCCTTCCTGTGCTGACTCCTTCTCTTTGAGGCGCGCGTTGAATACTAACGCGCCGTCGACGCGGTCCTGGTCTTAGCCGGGCGGCGAGCTACCCATCGCTCGCCATCCGCAGACCCGCGCCTACGGTGGCCGGTAGTCGTCTTGCGACTCGACGTCTTCGCCTGGGTCTTAGTCCGGGGCGAGAGGCTCGTCGTTGCCTCTCGCGCGCCGCCGCTTCCTTCACCAGCATAACTGCTTCGCAGAAGGAGGCGACGGCATCCCATTCCGTCTCGCCCCGCAGCATGGCCTGAACCAGCGCCGGGCGCGAGAGGTCACCGCCGCCGATCGCCTCTACGAGGACACGTCGATGGTGCGCCCATGCGCGGCACACCTCAACTGTGTGCTCGACCGTGTCCTCCAGGCAACCGTTGCTGCAGTGGTGACACCCAGGCGTCGCTTCCGCCTGAATCCGACACAGGAACCTCCCGAACTGACCATGTCCGGTGAGGACCTGGTGTCAGGCGAAACGTGAGAGCGCCGTGGCGCCTCTCCAGCCACTCCTCAAAGAGGGGTCTTACCGCCGCTATTACGGCGTGCCCAAATATATAGATAGCCTAAGAATGTATTTTAATTCTTATTTATTAAATGCTAACTGAGTATTCAGTAGGTATAATAGGGATAGGCAGACGGTGTTGTTAATCAATTGTCAACAATACTTTTAATCAAAACATAGGTATCTTTGCTCTTTCCTGGTGTAGTTTCATTGCACGTATGCTTGTACGTCATAAAAACATTTTGTAATGAATTACATTAATTTATTATTGCATGTATACTATATTTGCGAGGTTTTATAAAAAAAACCGTATAGCAGTTTCGGTGTATCTCAAAAACAAAAATCAGCTAGTGGGCCTAATTTTTTTTCTGGCTACATTTTATCAATTTGTTCTTCAAACTGTGCGAGCAAGGGTGGTGGGGGACCCTAACAAATAAAGCCCGGAAACCGGTTAAGTAACCGGTTTCCGAGCCCTGGTTCTATCTGCTCTTCTTTCTTTTAAGGTGGAAAATCGAGCCAAGCATCAGCGTCAGTGCGAAATGATAAAGTATGGATGGCGGCACTGGGCCCTGATGCCACGTCAGCCGCTGAGTGCCACCGTCCATACATTTTCATGTCACACTGACGCTGACGCTCTGCTAGAAATTACCCTTTCTATGACAAAAACGTTTGAAAATACTTATTACTTGTATCAATAAACACTTCGATGTAAACAAAATGTATCACAATAAATTCTAGCTTGTAGCATTAATCACTTACTAGTTTGAAAAATACATTGGTGTTTAGGGGTACAATTGAATATTTACGTAGGAATTTTAAATAAAACAATAAAAAATGGTTGCTGATAATCAAAATGATCATATTAGTTTTACGACTTTTTCTCACAGCAACTATTTGCAGGCAAAATATGCCAAAACACAAGCCTTATAACATTTCACACAAAACTGCAACTAAATGTGTAAAATAATTCATTTCATTATAGATTTAAATACACAAAGATAAGCAAAGAAAACTATAGTGTACGGTGATATAACTGGCTATTTTTACTAATTACTTAAATTCCGTGCAAAATAATATATTCAAACCAAGCTCTTTATTATCTTTAAAATATTATCTACACGTACCACATATCGTTTTTTATTTTAGAACGTTAGAAAAATAACGAGAATTTTTTAAATCTTTAACCTTAAATTACTCAAAACTATGATTTTTCACTTATATCACTTTTCACTGAAGGTACAGATTTAATCATTTTGAGCTACGGTTGCTCTGCCGCTATTTTAGTATTATCTTAATTGCTTGTCCCAATGTCCAATAGGTATTTTCTTTGATCCCAATAAACATTAAAACAGATATTGTTTCTGCTATCTATAATAAGGTTTTTCGTATTTGAAGGAATACAATAGAATACGCACAAAATATTAGTTCACTGAATTTATCAACAGAGGTAACTCACGTAATAACTTCTTCGATTCAAAAATAACTTCTTCGATTTTCCACACAAACATTAAAACAATTTTTAACCTTTCGACGACCAAGCGACAGCCGGCTGTCGCACGGCAGTTGTCTTTCTATTGTGTCCCGAATAACGTGTACTCAAAGGTTTAAAAATGGAACTATAAAGCTGGGCATTGACGGTCATTTTTCGCGTCAGTCGAGTCGTAAAACTGAGGCGTCACTCCAAATGGTTAAGGCGGCCAACCAACTCTGGAATGATAATTCGACACTCACGATAAAATTTTGGTTGGACGTCAGTTCAACTAACGCGGAAAAATTACCGTCAATGCTCAGCTTAACTGTTGAAGCAGACATTGTGCCCGTGTCATCTCGATCATTACACGTGTGTAATGGGACACCCGCTCGCCCCGGGCGATGTGCGTAATGCCGGGGGACGGAGCGGATAATAACCGGGTAATGTTTCATATATTATTACGGTCTGATTATCTCACCGGATGTTATTTAGTGTGACTGATTTGTAGATCTAGCTGCCTCCAGCGGTGTCACCAACGTAATGATAGGTTTTTGGTTGCTGATCCACTCTTGTGGGTCTTAGCGTGATGCTATATAGCTGGTGTTTCATTCTGATGTATGAGTTATACTGTCGTAGTTTTACATTCAAATATTAGTACGATTGTTTTTAAGTCGACTAACAGTTGATACAATGTTCAGCCGTTATTTGAAATTATTGTGGTTTAAGAACTTTATTTCCTCATAAGAATTAACACTAATTCACTCACTGAGAAAAAAAAATAACATAAAAACATTATTTGAGCGTAGGTACAGCAAATATTTGGAAGTAAATATAAAAAATGTGGGTAAGTGAGTGTAGAAAACTTAATGCGTATGCAATTATTTGGCTTTGTAAAGTATGATCGTAGAAAGGAAAGAGTTACACTGTTTTTAGCTGGCTAATAATTGCAGCATAATTTTTATGTTTCAAATCAGCAGGTATAAAAGCGATTTAGAAGCTAATATTACAACGAAAATAGGATGCATCACAATATTCTTCTGAAGGCTTGCAACTGAACTTGTACCCTTTCGTAAAGAACGTTCCTAGGTCTCAGTCCCAATTACACTAAAGTAGGCGTTTAAATAATTAAAGAACATTTTCAAGCAATCATTCTGAGAAATGATTAAGAATAGCGAACATCTGAGAAATAAAGCAACTCAGACGCACTAGACGTTTAATAAGGCATTTGCAATAGCAGTCAACGTTTCAAGCCGATTGGAGACAAATTAAAGCCTTCTTTCAAGATGCAGAGTGGTACAAGTATAGAAATATGACAACTTATCATATTTTTTGTTAAACTTAAAAAGGTAAAACTCTTAAAATATTTATTGTAACTTAGAACCAACACAAAAATCTAACTTGTATGACAATAGTGCTGATTTCTTTGTTCATAAACTAAACCAAAAAAGTTAAGTGAATATTTCTCTTTCCATTTCATTAAAAAAAGGACAGAAGGTAAAATAATAGTTCAGTCCTGTCAAATTAAGATACTCCATGGATAATTTAGACGCCATTAAGAACATGGCCTTATCTTATATGTTTCATCTGTCCTGTTCTTTACAGATTTTTTAAATCGGTACAGTAGTTTTGTGGTTTATTCAACGCAAACAAATAAACCAGAAATTTATTCTTCTTTATAATATTACTATAGTAAGTAATATTTTATAACATTTACTAGAAAAAAAAAACCTCTCTCACTCCCGCTATCTCTTCGCCCTCGCACCAAAACCTAAAACGTAGCAAGGCACGAGAGAAATGAGCTTCCAGGCACCGAGACTGTCTCATAATACTCGTGTTTACAGCAAGGATTTTAATATGAACATCGCGACGAGCACTTACGAGCACTGAACGTTACCGTTTCGACACGCGGTTGTAACGAGTTCTCTGCAGTTGAGCGATGCTTTGTTAATGTTCTTCTTATTGTTTTTTGATTGTCCTTTTGTTTGAGTGTTAATTTTTGAAGACAATAAGATTTTTGTTATATTTGCCGTAGCTACGTAGCAGTGTGCTCGTAGCACTTGCAAATGTACTCGTAGCTTACTACAGCTTAGTATGCTACGAGTACGTTGGGAAGTGCTACGAGAGCAACGCGCTACGTCAATTATTGTTTTTCATGTAGACCAATATGAGTCATCTCGTGTTCTTGCTTATAAGAACACGTGTATGATCTCCATACTATAATTTAATAACCGTACAATTGTCATTTAAACTTAAATATTATTTTCAAACTGAACATTGGCAGAAATCATCGAAAATTCGGTGGATTGCCATAATAAATATAAAAGTTAAAGTTGTAGACCATTATCTGCTACGCTTTTTTTAGAATATCTAGAAAATATCATATGGATAATTAATGTGTAGTAATTTGGTGCCATGGTTGCCGCAGCAGCTGAGCTTTTGACTGTTGTGTGTAATATTGGAGTTCTATCGTAATAAATATTATGTTCGTATGACCATACATGACAAGACCGTCCGACCGTACAAATTGTTAATACGGGTCTTACTGTTTGTGTGTTTAAGTTTACATACGCAATCACGTTAAAGAAGAGATTCATAAAGCTAAAAAAAAATCCTGACTGTGCCTCTCCCAAAAAACAAGCAACAACAAAACAATTCATCCACCAACCCTTAAAGGTATCCCATCATAATTTTACAGAGACGTGCGTCCCGTGCGGCGTCCGCCGCGCTACTGAGTTAAAGCCAATATTTCAAGCAACAACAATACCTGTCAAGCGCACGCACAACTCAATTATGTTCGATCTACCGTCACTAATGCCAATGAAAAAATTGTACTACCCGCTTTAAAACGTCGAATTCGGCAGTGTTTTGTTTTTCTTGTTGATTTATTTTTTGTGTGTGTGCTGTGTGTAAGTATGATACCCTTGGAGGATGACAGGCGTGCTTAACAAGCAGTTTTTTATGTATGGATGGATGTAATGATTGAACGTTTTTATTCTACTTACTAGGTACTTATAATATAATTGTACTCATACGATGATAGATTTTTTGTATTCTGACCAGTACTTTCTTCTTAAGCAAAACTAACTTTTCTCTATTAACATGCTTGTTCCAGCAAGATCATTTGATCTATCCACCCGGTCCTATACTCATTAAAAATCAGGTTTTCACACAATGTTTTCTTTAACACGGTCTGTAATTTCCAAGAGAAACGCTATAAATACAAGTACAATACAAATACAAGTATTGAAAGTCACATGGATACAAACCCTTTATAATAATTAAACTCAGAACACCAATTATTATTTTTATATAAACTTGAACTCGGCCTGTTTGTATTCATTTACCAACGAGTCTGTTTACAAACTGTAGACTGTTTTACTAACACAAGAAAACTGCGAGCTTGGATCTGTATTTAAGTTTAAATATAGGTAGTTTGTGTTCTCTTAATTTATTTTTCTGTTTGTCTATTCTATTTTTATAATGGCAAATAGAGCCGGTTAGTAGAATAATCCTACTAACGTCAAAAATATATAATATCCTGGGACAACTCACATACGGCCATCTGATCCCAAACTAAGCACAGCTTTTACTATGGTAACCAGACAACTGATAAACATACAAATATAATTAAATAACACCCAGACATAGAACAAGCTCGTCACACACACTTTGTCCTGGGTGGGAATCAAACCCACGACTTCCTCCTAAATAAATGGCGGGTGTCTCAAATAGTAGCGCCATTGGTTGTTACGCCTTATCCATTTTTTAGATAGCACGACCCGAATTGCGCAACAAAGTATCCTAATGAGATAGCTAGCCCTAGCCCTAGACTTACATTCACGCTTACAAAACCACAAGCTAAGTACTTACTTAAACTCTAGTTAAGCCAACCAATATCAATACCCTACCAAATACCAAATAACACTAACCAACAAACACAAAACGCACCGTTATCAGCGTAATAGATAACCGCGAACAACAAACCTAAAGCCGGTGGCACACTATCGGCTGTACGCAAACACAACGCAATAAACGTAGCATTTGCATTTCCCATTACGACTGCAATGTTTGCGCACTAGCCGGTGAGACCTTTGCTGAGCTGATAACAGATTATGTATTGCGGTGCTAAAATCACTTTTTGTAGCTTGTTGTGTGCAATGCGGTTTAGTTGGGAGTTGGATTAGTTTTAATTAAGCAGAGGTCTGTTTTGTGAAACTACTCACAGTGATAGATAATAATATACCTATTAGGTTTTCTACTTTTAAATCTTAACCTTGTCTTGCTGCCTGCTCCATGGACGGGCAATACATGTATCGAGAAAGTATTATACCAAGGTTAGGTACCAAGTTACAAGTTATTTACTGCTCTTCTGCATCCATGTTTTTGCAAGCGCGAATTCGGTGCTGCATCGTGCTTCCTAGCTCATAACTTAAAATGTGATCGATTTAAGCTATCGATTCAGGATGTAAGAGAACAATCATGCATTGAAGGAAGGCATTGCCGATCTGGCTGGAAAACGAATGTACACCTCTGCCTGAGTCAATGACTTATTTATTTATTTATTTATAATAAGCACACCAACAGCACAATCACTTACAATTCGATTAGGTTACAACTAAAATTAACATTTTAGTAAACATGCAAATAACAGGTATTTATGACATAGAGATATGTAAAAATTGGAGACTAAGGAGAAGAAATTAAAAAGAGTGTCTAGCAACCTAAACCTAGAACACTAAAGACATAACAATTAGAACTGTACTATAGACGTGGCGCATCATTCATGCTGTTTAAGTAGGGAGCGTTATGTATTAAAGGATATAGAATCAGTCAATTGACTACTGACAAAGAGGCAACGCATTTGCATTCCCATTAGTACGCCGCTGTCACGCGCACGCGACAATGTTGACTAAACATATTATTATGTAAATTTTTTTTACTAACCAAAAAGTTAAAAGACTCTTTGACGAATAAGACTATTATCTCACCGATCTGCAATACAAAGCGATTCCTTAACAAGACACATGGCCTTAGAACTCACACATCACAGTGTGTTAGTGTGTGCGGTCACACGCACGCGACAAAGAGGCAACGCATTTGCATTCCCATTAGTACGCCGCTGTCGCCCGCACGCGACAATGTTGACAAATGCGGGACGACACTCGATGCATCGGATTACCTACGAAATATTTGATGGTTTGCGGTTGGTTCAATGCCTAGGGCAAGTGGGCTTTGTGTAGGGTTGAGTACAGGGGAATATTTTTGCTAGTTATGTGCTTTAATTTTGACTTTAATTTGAAGAGGTGTCACTTTAATCATTAGTTTGAACGATTTTTAGACTTCGATTAATGTCATCATGATCTGCCTAGTACATTGGAGTCGGCTTCCAGTTTAACAAGAAACAAAATATGTAAACCTCATTGTAAATCTCCCACTTTTAAAATAAATTGTGTTACTTGAAATACTAGCAACACAGATTGATTTCATGATTGATAAAATTTACTTACGTAAAATCGAGAAAATTTAATAATGGCATGCATGGTGATGAAAAGTGATGCCGTGGCTTTTATTGATTGAACCACTATGGTATTAACAACTTTTTGTAATACATGAAGGCATAGTTTATTTTTTATTAGCGAAAATAACGCAGAGTAACACGCGAGCGCAGTTCAAAGCGTAATGGCGGACGGCTGGCATACTATTGGTGTGGATGTGTGCGTGCAGGCTTGTCTGTATAGAGCACTGACATACTACTGGGTGCTTCATTTGTAGTTTAATGAGACGGAGTCCGGTATTCTCTTACGTCCATGACTAGCTTCTTGTAAGCGACTACCTATCAGACCTCCACAATCCTGTAGCGGGGTACAACCATATCCCTTAATCATCTCCCTAGCCTTTTCCCAATCGTGTTGGGGTCGGCTGCCAGCCTAACCGGATTCAGCTGGATACCGGTGTTTTACGTGGAGTGACTGCCTACCTGACCTCCACAACCCAGTAACTGGGCGACACGATACCTCTTGGTTAGACTGGTCATAGTTTCTGGCTAACCAGTAACGACTGTCAAAGTTCTACTAATGACAACCGGGACCAACGGCTTTACGTGCTTTGCGAGGCACGGGATGTCAGTGATGTCAGTGATGTCTAAGATAAACTTTAGAAAGTACATATGAATTGAAAAAGTCATATTGGTACTTGCCCGGATTCGAACCCACAACCTCTTACACGAGAGGCGGGCGCCTTATCCACTGGGCCATCACGACACTCCGATATCCCTTAATGAAACTGATATATTTCCAAGTTTACACTAAACAATTATAAAAAGGAAAATGCTTCACAATAACTCACTAACAAACTCGTCTCGAAAAGTACTCATAGAGATTTTCTATATTACTAAATTCTATATTACTCTAGTTTCAACAAAATTCATTAAATAGTTTTTACGTAAAAGAGAAACAAACATCAATCCAACCCTGCCAAACTTTCACATATATTAATATTATTCTAGGACAGTAGGATCGGTTATTTATTCTAAGGGTTTCTGAGCCCATACTAATATTTCAGCACATTCAACATAACTACACTAAATTTCAAAAGTTTTTCATAGTGATCACTAACATTAATTGATAAAAGTTTTCACACAATAACACGTGATATTACTACCAACGATGTATTTTTCTCGATCAAAAAACATCTAAATAAAAACAAACTCGTTTTAAGCTCAAGGAAGGTAAAGCGAGAAAAACATCTACAGTTTTATTTACACTTTTGAAACTTTCCAGAACGCTCGTATTAAAGATGCAACGTGCACTTTGCGTCAATGTCAGCCATCGCTAAACATCTATTTCCATGCGCTCCATTAGGGCCAAAGAAAGTTAAATTACATTGCAAGCAGAAAAGTCATAAAATATCGCATAGCCAAATGTGGATATTTGTCTAAAAGTCCGGCAAAGGAGTCTGCCCATTACACCGTACCGTAGAACGAATAAGACAAAAAAACATGGATTTTTTTTCGTGAGTGGGAAATCATCAAATGACTGCTCCCGTCCTGGGTGCGGCGGGAGGGCGTGTCAGACTTTTACTGACTAAAACCCACTCATGTTCCTTCGATTGACCTTTATGTTCCAGGGTCACGGTAACTATTATAAACATTCCGCAACCCCGGCAGGCGTGGCCCTGTTGGGCCCCTTCTTATGCTGACTTCTTCTCTTTGAGGCGCGTCAAATAAAAAACATTGATAGACTATTAATCCCACTAGAGCTTCTTCTCTCATACTTTCCTTACAATTTAACTGTGCATATCTTGCTGTGACGAAATGCTGACGGTGCTATTGAAACCAACGAAAAACGTAACAGACGAGACGAATTTGGAGGAATGCGCGGGGAAGTGAGAGATTGCTCGCAGCTTGTCCGGGGAAGTGCTACAACCATACATAGGTTTAGCTGTCGGCCAAGCTATGTCCTAGTGTACATGCACAAAGAATAATCATCTATGTATCTGTGATGGCAACGCGTTTGGAGTCCTTAGGTCTTGCAGATGTCTAATATATGCGGAGACTATTTATCATGTTTGCTTGCAGAGAATACGCTGATTTTTAGAAAGTTAGATCTTTCCTTTTAATTTATACGTTATTGCAAATAAGCATTCTAATTTCTGATTTCAAACCATCCAATGGAATAAAATGTCGTCTAATGGCAGTTTTATTTCTCTTAATACAAATGTTTGCCTGGCTGGTTCTTTAAACGGTCGGTATGATACGGTATAATGGGCAGACTCCTTTATTCCGAATGTATCTCATGTACGGACAGCGTAGATGAAGCCTTCATACGCAGAAATATAGAGATTTCGTTACACTTGAGACCAAAAAATATGTACCAATGTTTTTACATTTTTGTTATGCACTTTTTCGTTTTTCACTTTCAAACCCGCGTTACTGTTGGAATCTGTGTCGTGTTATTTATTGGAAACAATTAGTGCACTAGCGGCCCGCTGCAAACCAAATTTCGTGGTTTAAATAAAACAACGGGTTGCTATGTATTTTCAGTTTAGAACTTTGGCCTCCCAGGTACACAAAATTTACTTTGTTTTATCAAAAACGATACCATTTTGCGTTTTATAAAACGTTAGTTGACATTTTCTGGGATTAAAACTTTAATATCCAGTTAACAGACATGCGCAATTTTTCTATGACGCTTTATTTAAATTATTACTAAGTTTTAAATAGTCCTTTAAATGTTAATACATTTTTTTTGTATTTTTATTATATTATCTATTATTTTACAAAAAACCACAAATTGTAAAGAAAACTTTAACTAACAAATAGACATTCCACGAACAAACAAACAGCACAACAATTCCGAGCCCGATTTGTTGCGATTATCTACCTAGTTTATCAAGATTAACGCGGCCTACGCTCACAACTGACGTTCAAATAAATTAATATCATTACGCAACGAATGAACCACTTTTAGTGGCCAATTTTGCTTTGTAAACCCCTAAATTTGACATGCAACCCTTGAAACCTGCCCGCGTTTGATGAATGAATATAACTTTATTTACCTCTATTTGTTGATATGTCAAACAAAATTAACTTGGGATGTTGTGAAATAATACTTTGATAAAATAAACATCCTAAGAGTTAGATAAATCATAATATGCTAATATTATAAAGCTGAAGAGTTTGTTTGTTTGTTTGAACGCGCTAATC
Organism: Athetis lepigone; assembly: GCA_033675125.1. Lineage (NCBI taxonomy): Eukaryota > Metazoa > Arthropoda > Insecta > Lepidoptera > Noctuidae > Athetis > Athetis lepigone. The sequence goes on from CM066217.1 coordinate 18,929,308, forward strand.
TCAGGAGCTACTTGGTCGATTTGGTTTTTTTTTGGTTAAACAATTTACTGAGAAAGGCACGCTGTGACCTACAGGAGCGGAGCGCTATGATCCTTAGGAGCTGGTCAGTAACTAAAAACCTAACATAACGCGGGTGAAATCACGGAGCACAGGTAGTACTTTATATGTCGCTATGCTCAGGTAAATGTTTACTAGATCCAGCTAAATACCAGTGTTTCACATAGAGCGACTGTCTATCGTATTAGGTAAGGCCTGTAATGATAGATGTAAGTGTGATTAATAAATAAATAAATAAATAAATCATACCTCCACACATGTTTACAGCAAAACCTTTTGGTAATAATGAAAATCAGACTTTCTGGTTTGTCTACCGGTTACGAATGTCAAAGATCATTGAGAAGTAAACAATTTACAATAATATTTACCAACACACTCAGTATCCAACAATATGATGAAAATGTTTACATACTGCGCCAGTAATATTGTCCGGACGTGTATTTATCGCGTCATTGCACCATTCCCTTCCTTTTTAATCACTGCAGCGTAAAAAAACAGTTTTCACAGTTGGTTTCAGCAATATTGCTTTATATAGTAGGTACTGTGACATGTGCTGTGTTAATAGTAAATGTATCCGAATAGTAAATATTTTTACTCTGTAATTTATGACTGATATTTATTTTGAGTAAACGTTTTATAAACACGCGTTGAAGTAATATTTGTTGTTCGTCATGACTTTTTAAACGCTTTGATAGTCCCGTATTTAAATCGAGTTCGAAATCCGGCAGTTACCGATGTAATATTTATAATTATGTTTTTTCATAGTTTATCAATGATTACGTGCTTTCCGAGGCGTGACGCCTCGGAAAGCACGTAAAGCCGTTGGTCTCGGTTGTCATTCGTAGTTCTTTGACAGTCATTAGAAGGCAAAGTGTAAGGAAAAGACCAAGTGGTAGAAGCACAGATTAATAAATAGTTACTACGTAACAGATACTTCACTCCAATACAAAAATGAAAATACCTACGCTATAATAGCCTACAAAATCATAATAATAATACCAGCTGTTTGCAGCGAGGAGAAATGTACCATAAGTACGCACAAAGAGAGTTGAGATTCTTTTGCCCGCCGCGCGACTAACGTGTGTGCGTGTCGTCCAGCAAATTGTGCTAGGGTTAACGTATGATGATAATGGTTATAAAACGAATGTTTTAGAAAAACAATATTTTTTTTATTTGTTAATCAAATTTTTTTTCTTTTAATAAAATAGCTGATGCATATTATTCGTTACTTGAATTCCCGATTTTTATATTTTAGTGTCGAAAATATCCAAAACCGCGTGAATAATTTTAATAAATAATCAAAAGGGAAACAGGAGAATTGTGAAACAGGGAAATTGCACAATAATCACGCAATAATTACGTGGTTTCGGCATTTTGATAGTCAGCGCTGTACCCGTGACACGCGAGCACTAAGCCGGGCGCGCGACAGCCCAGTGTTCGTTATACCGTCGACGGTACGCGAAACGGTAGGCATAAAACGCGTGGCCTTGAGCGAGTGACGGACGCCTGGTAGAAGCCCGAGCTGCTTGCTCCGAGTTGAATGGAGTTTCTTGCCCATTCTTCTCCATATAAATCAACTTTTTGGAATGGGCAACTAGATTCATTTTGCTTTGTTTTTGACGTTCTAAAGTGCCTTTAAATGGTCTATTAGAAATAAATGATTTGAGTTTGAGTTTGCCCGATACGTTGAATTGAGCAGATTCGCACCACCTTCAACGCCACAGCCACTTTACACTTGGCAGCAGATCTTCTGAGAAGTGGTCTAGACCCACAGCGCTGAAGAAACCGGCGGAATGTGTATAATAGTTACCGTGACCCTGGAACATAAAAGGCAATCGAAGGAACATGAGTGGGTTTTAGTCAGTAAGAGTCTGACACGCCCTCCCGCCGCACCCAGGACGGGAGCAGTCATTGGATGATTTCCCACTTACCAAAAAAAAAAGGAGGAAAGCCATTAGAAGATAGACCAGTCTAACCAAGGGGTATCGAGTTTTTGTTTGTTAATAACAGAAAATTATCATCGTTATGCTAAAGATGTAAACGCATCACATTGGCATTGGCACTCTGGCATTGCAGCTATCTATAGACAACAGTGACCCCTCAAATAAATTAATCTCTTGGGACAACTCACACACAGTCATCTAATCCTAAACTAAGCAGAGCTTGTACTAGGTTAACTGGACAACTGATATACAGACTCATATCATTAATAAATACGTACATATTATAGATAAACCACTTCCACACTCAGAACAAAAAATCATGCTCAACACAAAGTTTGTTCTGAGTGGGAATCGAATCTACGACCTCCGTCTTTGCAGTGAGGGTGCCGTCACTACACTAGACCTACATGCCTGTCAAAACTAGCCACAAAATGGCAAACCCAACACCAAATGAAAAACAGCACCGCCTAAACGGCAAACCCTTATTATTTCAACAAAATTTAGTTGGCTCCAGTCGATAGTTCAATATTTACTCTCGCCATGAATTATGCAACTCATTAAACGAGTTATTAATACTGTGCAAAATTGTGCAGCGGCCTGCGAAATGTTTTGCCTGTAATGGAATAATATTTTTGATGGCCAAATTACTTATTATAGGCTACAAATTGCGTTGAACTCGACCGTTGGGGTCCTGATTGGAAGAGGCGAGTTTTAACGGTTTTTATTGTGGTTTAAACCACGTTCAAGCACACGTGATTTAAGACAAAATAGAAAGGCAATAGCTGCCCGACAGCCGGATGTCGTTTGGTTGTCTATAGCAACTATTGTTAATATTGTTATTAGGTATTACATGTTACCGTTAACAAACAAGAAAACAAACTATCTCTTTAATATCTATTTATTAGTAGATAAACCTATTTAAAAAATATTTTTAGTAGTACGTTGAACTACGCGGTTTACCTGCGTTGAGTTAAAAGCCTTTAGTTTAGCTTACTGAAACTGAAGACATTATGTAATTTAACTGCTCTCGATAAATCTTGTATAGCATATACACCTAAAGACTTTCAATACAATTCGACTGGTAACACCAAAGATACAATTACGTATAAAATATATATTCCAAACCATATGTGTTTTCTACGGCAAAACTCTTCCTGATTCCAACAATTATATCAAAACTCAATTGAACCACTTTCCTTTATCGAAAATAAACGTAGATACCGCAAATAATAAAAGCTTACACAAAGAAAACTACAAAAGCACCTTCAGCAATTTCCACCACCTTAGGGTTGCAACAGATGTGATTTATATCCAATACTTATTCAATACAGCATTCGCAGTCGACGCGTTTTCCGCGCCCCACGAGGTTTCGTGCGATAAATCTCAGACGCAAAGTCGCGCGACAAAAATATCATTATGTAAATTTACATTGAAATGACAACGCGTGTGCGTTGCATCGTATGTGGCGCGTTTATCGTCGTCGTTTTTGTAGGGCTGACTAAATAAATGTTTTTGGGTAGACTTTTGTAGAGGAGTACATAAAGTAACGTTCTTTTTTTTTCAATGTATGTACTTTCTAAAGTCTATCTTGGACATCATTGACATCCCATGTCTCAGAAAGCACGCAAACGCACCCCGTTGGGGTAATCAGAAGCTTGAAATTCTGACCAGTCTAACCAAGGGATATCATATCGCTCAGTAACTTGATAGGTAGTCGCTTCACGTAAAACACAATCTAGCTGAATCCAGTTAGGCTGGAAGCCGACACCAATATAGTTGGGAAAAGGCTAGGATGATGATGATGGCGCCATGTTTTATTTTAAACGCAAGTTCTTTAGCTAATTGCAAAATAATATAGATAGATAAATGTCCACAAGTACAAAATAAAAGAATATGACGCGTACATGACACTGGTTTTGTAACAATTAATATTATCGGACTTACTATTTTGGACCCTTTGCACGCCGTCACCATTTAGTTCAACCATAATTATCATCAATTCAATTAAACTGGGTTTTAATAATATAATGGTAATAAAATAATAATAATACCAGCCAATTACTGTCCCACTGCAGGCTAATAGGCCTTTCGTTTAGAGAAGGCACTCGCATTGTTCACCACGCTTGCTCAAGTTGTATTAGCGATTTCGGACTAATATTTATTAAGAGTCCAGCCATATATATTCAGATATATTCCTTTACTAATGTCTATGACGTGAACCTCTGTGTCTAAGATCTTTAAAAAATATTAATAGAAAAAAGTCACATGTATTTTTCCTCTTACTATGAAAAGCAATGCCTTAATCACTGAGCTAATACCAACTTCCACAAACAGAAACGAAACCCACCTTCATCAAATCGTAATAACATAATCCTTTCAAAATCAACGAATCTAGACAATACAAGCCTAACAAACACCGCAGGATTAACTGCACTCTATGTCCGTCCAGCCAAAACTCCGCATCTTCAATCCTTTGTCCCAACTTGCTAGATTATGACAGACAGACAAGCTACGAACACGTAATAAGCTCAAATGCTATTGTTTAAAACGCGGTTACTACACAACGTTGTACAGTAACGTCCCGATTACGTATCACAATGGAAATCGTGTTGCTATTGTTTATGCTCGCTTGAGGTCTACAGGGCGTGTCGTGAAGGATCGTTGTCTTGTTAATGTAGAAATATGGTTTTGACTGACATGTTACAATTTAGTAACTGTTTTGGATGTGTGGTGTTTGTAACATTGTTTCTGATTATTAGCTTCTAGTGTTTGATGTGGATATGGATAATATCTACATACGTTTAAGTCTTTGTCTAAATTTTCGCCTGGTTTGCGTCCCTAACCGAATAATTTAGTCTTCTAACTATGCTGTGTTATTGAGGTAAGCATTATTTTAAGTGTTTCTTCTCATTTAGCGACATGATGTTCAGCCCCCTTACCATGACGTTTAAAGTAAGATTGTTTTAGTCCTGTTGCAGGAGTGTGCAAGTGACAGCGTTAGACACGTTGTCTAGCGCCGTCTCTTTCCCACTAAAAGTAATATCAAAGTAATACTGCTATAAGGACTTGTGGTACGCCCCCTGTACTGGACACAAAAACTTGGTCTCGGTTCTGTTGACTGCATTACTGATTTTACTAGTACATACCACTTACGGTTCGTAGTTAGAAAAAAATTGTAGGCACCAATAGTTCTTTCAGTAGAAGTTTCCCATTTGAAACGTTCTGGAACCAAAACAACAACAAAAACATGTACCGTAAATGGGAGTAAACAGGGATGCAGGGGTAAATGGAGACAAACTTTAAAAGAGATTTTATCGTGAAATTAATATAGTTTATTCACAAACACCTTTCGTGAATAAACTTTAATTTTTGGCTGAAATTTAACTTACGTTTTAATGTATTTGTTCATAGCATACTATTATTATAGATTATATACACCCTTTGACCAGTACAACAAAAACAAAATTCCCCAATGTCTTTCGCACATCTGTTTTTTGTCTTGTTTCCCCCAAGTGACATGTAATACAGGAGTCACCGCTACAGTTAATCCCGGTGCAGTCGGCGCCGCAATCTGACAGGCGGCCACCACACGCCCTGCCTACTCCGCTTAGGTCTTGGCGTGAGCTTTATAGGTACTGCCAAGAAATATATTGTTTTGGTTAAGGTTAAATTGTTGAGGAAGAGGCATTTTAGGAAATAATTTGTGTCCAAAAGATTTGAAGTAATTACATAAATATTATATTTTATTTTGCTTTGCCCCAGTCTCTGCTATATATGCTTTGATAACTGCTAGTGTATGACATAGTGTATTGATAGCATATCTCTTGAGACTGTCATAATAATACAATATTTATTCCAATAGGACCGGTAATTCTTGATATTAAATTCAATTCAATGTATAAACAACATCTCTTCAGTTTCATTCTACTCAAATAATAACAAGGATACAACGGGTTTTTAGAAAATACTGAAAAGGCAAATATATAACTCATAAAAACTTAAAAACTACCTAGTTGACATTCTCAGCGAAAATACATAAAAAAAATACCTGGGGCATTTTACTATTACAGTATACTGTCCCAGCCTTATCTAAAACAAATTTATTGATCGACGATCTTGTTTAGAAACGCATAAAATACGATATTGTGAAAATATTTCCCTCATATACCTTACTAAATAAAAGCTGTTTTAAATATAAGGCCTGCTGTAAATTTGGCAGCACATGTATGCACGTTGAACCGATAAATATTCAGGGAAATATAACCATATTGTGTCTATTGAGGAATATTTTAGTGACATGAAAATGCAGTGTATATGCTTTGTTTTGCACGAGTATATAGTCATAATATAGGTTATTTTACACACAAAGTTTGGCGTGATAGAAAATATATATTACAGATTTACGCTAAAGGGATAATGATCTAGGAAAAAATAAATAATGCATCATAGTCTTTATAGTAACTCGAGCCTCGACCAACGAAACAGCGACATAGTTAAACAAAAGTTATACACCAAAATCACTAAAATATCGTGGTAGTTCGTGGTAATTCCTCTTATGCATGAAAGTTTAATTCTGGGCAAATATCAATAAGACGTTCAATTTCATACTTTTTAAGTATATCTTGGACGTCACTGACATCGGTGAAGGGGAATCAGGAAATCTGGACTTATAACTTAAAATATAAGTCTGATTGCCAATCCGCCCTGAACAAGCGTGGGGATCATTGCTTGTCTCTTCTCTGTGTAAGATAACCAATTATCAATTTAGATAATCTGTTAAGAAAATACATATGATAATACTCGTGTTCACTAAGTTGTGGAAAAGTATATTGTAGCTCTAGCATTACGTATTAACGAATTGACACATATTTTTTATGAATGTGACGAATACACTTTGAATGTATGGAGTTTAAAAAATGTGACGAATTTACTTTGTGACGGATGTACAATAACCCCTTTTAATGCGGGAAGTGATGACATACCTACATTCTTTCTTTATTCTTTATTGCACAAGAAAAACAATACATATAAAATAGCAAAAATATATGAGTTATATGTACAATGGCGAGCTTAACCCAAATTTGAGTTATCTTCCAGCAAACCTTAATTCTATAAAAGAGATTGCAATAGAGGATATGGCTGTGGATACATTTGTTTTAATACTAATTAATAGGTAAAAACCTTTATTTAGCTGAAGTATAACACTGTGACTGTGAGAACGCAACACCAACTTCATGGCACGCTACGTAAAACACAATATTGACATGTAAAAGTACAACATTTAATCAACATTTTTTTTTCACAAAGCTGAATAAGCACAACCAACACTACCTACAGCCGTCATTACATAATTCAATACTCGATTTTCATTACTCGCCGTCACTGTAACATACAACCCTACCGCGGCCGGGGGTTCAACAGGAATATGGTATTTCTCATTTCCGCACACTCCCGGAATTCCTCTTGTATATTTATTTTTATTCGTATTTGTATTCGTTTCCTGTAACGCAGTATATTTTTCGCGACGTTTCTATTCGGCGTATCCGTCAGGGGTTTTCATTTTGTATGTGACCCACGCTCGGAGTTTAATGTATTATATTTTTATTTTGTTTTGTTTGTTTTAATTGTTGTTGTTTGTTAAAAGGTTTGTTTTTGACTATTTAGGTGTTTTTTTTTTATTAGCATAACGAGTTTTTTATAATAACTGTATGCCCTTATTTAATCCTTATTCAATCTGACACTCATCATCTTCTTGTCCTTATCTTATTTTATTTTGAGGTCAGCACAACACTTGTTCTGCTTTCGAATAGCCCTTTCTACCGTCATGTCCTCTACTGTCAGTCGCTACTACTTTCTCCTTCATTATCATCCTCTTTCCGTAAATCGTTCCTCAATATGTCTTAGTCACATACGTTTTACTTTCTAAAAGAATTATCTGAGTGAAACCTAATCCTCATATTTATTTATATTATGCACAGACCTAGAAAAACGGGCTTTATACCTAGACCTTAGATGGCAGCTGCTTTCTAAAAGATAAAATTTTTTAAAAAGACACAATTTCACGACATATTTAAAATGAAAATCAAAATACATATTAGCTTAAAAAAAACCGCCAAAAATAATAAAAATGGTACCTAATCCTTCCAAAGTTAAAATTTCCACCCGTTAACACTTCCAAAAACACTTTCCGTATAAATCAACCGATATATTATACTTATAAAAAGCACGTGTAAATCACACGCACGTGGCGACTACTAAATCCGTCGTGAATAAAAAACGCACACGGGAGCTGCGACTTGTCGTAAAGAATGAGGAAACACCACTTTATGGTGGCATAAGGCTGAGGGGGCTCCTGTGCACATTTTACAAACGTCAAAGGTAAGCAAGAAATGTTGCCAGCGAAAGGGTTAACGAATTTAGTTGCTCAAGCTCCTTACGATTGAGCGATTGTCCAAAAATAACGAGCCAAAAAGGTTCCCTACTCTTAGGATCAAAAAGGGTTATTCTGAAACCTATAAGTAAAAAAACTGTAAGTGATATTTTAGACTTAATCCTATCAGAGATAAAGAGGAGAACTGGACAGACACATGAGTGGATCACTTTTTAAGTCGAGCGTAAAAATAGTAATGTAAGCATTTATTTAGACACAACTTACAAAAGTACTGTTTCTAGTGTTAATATTCTGGTGAGTAAACACCAACTACTTAGTTAGTTTATCGAACTTATTCAAACGCACAAAACCCTAAAAACTGAACAAGCAGCAAATATAATAAAAGACAATAAACAAACACGGTAATAAACTCTTCACTTAATTAACAAAAACAGACAAAGAAAACGGGCCAATAACTCTCATTTTCAAACAAACGCAGAAATTGTACCACAATACTATTCATATTACACATTTCTACAATACATCATCTCCTTAATAGACAATAAGTTTCTCAAAGCAAGCCATTAAGCCTAAGCGAACAAATCACCAATGAAAAGCACTTTTGTCTTATACCGTATGTATTACAAAAATCGCGGACCCCTTGCCCAAACTTTTCCATCAGACAGACAATACAAACATCATACATCTAGACGCGTTTAGGGCGAGTCCCTTCGACCGTAAATAGTACGTAAGTGATAAGCTTTCTTCTTTTCAAATATTACTTACAAATGGGTTGGTGTTCGATCATCCGTACTTCCGTACTAATATTATAAATGCGAAAGTAGCTCTGTCTGTCTGTCTTTCTGTCTGTCTGTATGTCTCTTCTTCACGCCTAAACCACTGAACCGATTTGAATGAAATTTGGTACAGATATAGTCTGGGACCCGAGAAAGGACATAGGATAGTTTCCATCCCGGAAATCCCCCGGGAACGGGAACTATTATTTCCAGCGGACGAAGTCGCGGGCAAAAGCTAGTATTACATATTTTGAGTTTGTTGACTAAATACAGAGCTACATATCAGTCGTGTTATTTTATTTAAATATTTGCAATATACCCCCTAATGTCAAGATCACCCGACGTTATCACCATAATACGGTAAGGTTGACAATGGTCCTTCGAGCCGGATCTTAACAAAAACATTAAAAAATGTGAAAATAACTGTGTGAAAGTCACTTTCACGGTTGAGTCATTTTATTTTTAATTTTCTGTTTCTTTAAAATTAACAAAGAGTTGGTTGGATTATATTGCCATGGGGCCCAGAAAGTGCAACGCTGTAAAGTACTTAGGTACTCTTTGTTCTAAATAATGATTTTGTAACCGAATAAACTGTACTTCATTTCACTCAAATATTTAGTGGCGTCTGGATCAAATAATAAACAAAGTAAACAGTGTCAAAAGCTTTGTACAAATCGAAAAGTACCCTCTTATCATTTCTTTTTCAACATTTATTATTGTGTAGTCTAATACAGAATGTTCGCATTCTGTATTAGACTACACAATAATAAATGTTGAAAAAGAAATGATAAGAGTGTACTTTTTTGCCTAAAAGACTTTACCAACATTAAAAGCTTAAAAAAATAAAAAACAAACCTTTTCTGAAACACCAACAAACCCTTCAACTTAAACCAAGCCCTGAAAGTTGGAAAAAAAGGTCCGATTCGTCGACAAAAGGAGCATCTACTGCACGCAACAATGCTGTGATCTCTCTAATGAAGAGTTTTGTACACAAAGGGACGACCCAACTCTTTTATTAATACCTCATGTTATGAGCCGGCAGTTTGCCGTGTGTGGATGATCGTTATAACCAGTGGATAAGGTATATTGTCGTGATACCTTCCGTCTGTTAAGAATAGAACATTATTGCTTAGGGTTGTATGTCTTTCGGAACGACTGTCATTAGAAAGAATAATGATGACCTAGTCCTTCAAAAGATAAACAGTAAAATACTGCAAACGGTGCACTGAAAAATTTGTGTTAGTGGAAATAAAAGTGTAAGTTTCTTCTATAAAGTTAAAATATAAGTAGTAGCCCGGAATTAGAAACTGGTGTGATGAGCATACAAAAAGCCGTTGGTCTCGGTTATCATTCGTAGATCTTTGACGTGGCTGTGGAGGTCTTAGGCGCAGACACTCTATGTAAAACAGTACTAATTTAACAGTTGCAACTATTAGACTGGAAATCGAACTTGGTATAATTGGTATAAAGGTGGAAAAAAGCCAAGCAGATGAAGACTGAAAAGTAGTAGCTCTGTCTAATAACAACAGAAACCATTATGAAAATTATGTCAATACCAATGTTGGGTATTTTACATATTTTTATCTTCAAATTATTTTAGTTTTATTCTCCATGTTCAAATTATCTTTCTGTTCTTATAACGTCCCTCTCATTAGTGAAGGAGTACCTACGTAATACTTTACGCTGTACATTTTTTGTTAACGGCCATTCTCCGATAAGCAAATTTTACGTGTCCGCGCTTGAATAATCCGCACTTGTATCATATTCAATCATCCAATATTTTTTATATGTTAGATAGCATCCCTATCTAGCCATAAACAAAGACACAGGCGTCTGTTTTAAGTAGTTAAGACTAAATTAATTTAACCTAAGTTCAAAAACCTCTGTTCTCTAATTACCGTAACGTGTCCGCACACTGACTTAATGTTAAAACTTACTTGTAATTTTTATGACTTACAGATTTACTTTGATCCGTTTAACATTTTAAATAGTGTTAAACAACGTGTATAGCATAGTAAAATATCGACTCACTAGAACCAGTCTATAAATAATTATCATTAAATTATCGGATGTCCGATCGAAAGTTATAATTACCGTGACATATTCTGTTCTCGAGTGCACATCCCTAAAAAACAGTATTTGGCACACCACTACCGCGCGCGTCTCTTCTCCTCAATGGGTACCGCAGCAAAACAGCAGTTGCACGTCTCTAACGTCAGTGTACCGTGAATAAAGCACGCTAGTATATAATTACCGTAACCTTGGTTAAAAACTTTTCTAATTACCGTTTTACATATATATGTGAAACTGTTTTTATATTAAGACCTGAATGTAATTACCATATACTAAGAAATAAATGCTATTCTATTCTATTCTATTCATAAATGTATATTTGATTTTTAAGTTAGACCCAAGTTGATCAAGCGAATCGAGACAGTATTTTGGCCTCCGTACGTTGTAATAAGCTCATATTTGCATATTTTGTTGGTTTCCGAAATTTTTAAGAAAATCTATCGATTTCTAATTACCGTATACTAATTACCATATGTTTATAATTACCGTTGTATGAAAAATTAATTCTTATTTACTAACTGTAGCCTCAAAATAGATGGGTACAGAAGTCAATCTACATACAAAGCGCGCTCGAGCATCACCCACAATCATCAGTGATGAGTTGATGAGGCTGTATATATCCCGCGGAAATGTGGAGGACGAGGCTTTTTTTTTCAATGCTAAGTCTCTCCACAACCGCGAGGCATACAACCTCCGGGAATATTTCCTTAAAGCTGACGTGGGGATGCACCGAGATGTGGTCACTGTGGGCAAGGACCTCACTCCGCTCTCCTTAGCTAAAGAGAACTGGCGCAAACCTGTAGTGCTTGAGACGAAGGATCGTAAGGAAGTATGGCAGAGTAAGGAGTTACACGGACGGTTTTTCCGGGCCCTGCATGGGCCCGATGTAGACTGTTTAGCGTCCGTTTAGTGGCTACGATTTGGTAACTTATTTGGGAAACCGAAGGTTTCGCCTGTACAATGATGGATGAAGTCATCATAACGAAGAATTATCGGAGATTTATTGTGAAGGATGCTACGGTTGACTTATGTCGGGCGTGTCACCTGCCGGGAGAACGATTCGACACATTATCACTGGTTGTTTTCGTCTTGCTAACGAGGAGTACTTGAATGGACATAACCACTAGCCAGGATTATCAATCAGCAACTTGCTCTGGGATACGGCCTCGTAGAATCTGAAGATGGCAATGTCACATTGTACTGGGGTCGATTCATCATCACTGACAGGACTGTTGTAGCAAACAAGCCTGATATAGTGATGGTGGGTCAATTGAAGCGGCGCGAAATGCTCGTTGTCGTGACGGTTCCGTGTGACGGGAACCTTATGAAGACCGAAAAAGATAAAAAACTATATATATCAACTTGGCGTTGACATGTGGAATGTGGAGTCAGCGGTCATGTGCCGATAGTTGTTTCTGCCAATGGTTTAATAGCCAAGAGTCTCGACCAAAACTTCTCCCTCGGAGGCTTAGGTAAGTAAGTTCCTCCCTCTGGAGCTCTGAGCACCGGTAGCTGGGACCCTGTTCCTGATGCCGGGGGGGGGGGGGGGGCTACTTAACTGTTTTTATATTATTACATGTTTATGTTTTTTTACATCAGTATAAATGTAAATAATGTGTATGAAAATAAATAAATGGAAAAAAAATATACTAGCTTTTTCCAGCGGCTTCACTCCTACTATACCCTACTCTAACCTACTCTAGCCTATCCCACTCTACCCTACTCTATTCTACTCTAACCCACACTATCCTAAAGTACCGTCATTTTCACTTTTTTTTTCATAAGAACCTCCTCCAAACAATAACAAACACAACAAAGAATTAGTGAAATCGGTCCAAAGATGACAAAGAGAAATAGGGATTCATTTTTATAAAAATAGATGTATACAAATTATTAATGTGTGTTATTTTTATTATATATTTTTTTTTTTGGTGAGTGGGAAATCATCCAATGACTGCTCCCGTCCTGGGTGCGGCGGGAGGGCGTGTCAGACTCTTACTGACTAAAACCCACTCATGTTCCTTCAATTGCCCTTTATGTTCCGGGGTCACGGTGACTACTATACACATTCCGCAACCCCGGCAGGCGTTGGCCCTGTTGGGCCCCTTCCTATTTTTATTATATTATATCATATTTTACTTAGAATTGACGGCATTTTCTAATTACCGTGGCATTAGATATTAAACTTTTCTAATTACCGTACTCATAATTTTTTTAAGTCTCAATAACTAGAAAACTACCAATAATTAAAACATGCCTCATTAATTATTGAATTCGTATTTTTTATTAGTTTCATATTTTATTGAGTTTCAGTAAAATTAGTGAAAAATAAAAATGGTTACGGTAATTAGGCAAATAACGCCGAATCGGAGAATGACCGTTAATATTTTTTCCAATATCCTTTGTCGGAGATCCCTAAATAAATAAATAAACCATTCAAACAAACACACTATACATTCTGGAAAAATGTACGCCTTATTTCCAATGCCAATATTTTTATTTTTGTATTGCCGTATTCGGTTGTCATTTCTAGGTAAACATAAAACTCGGCCTAAAATAACCTTCGCATCATGTGTCAAATTGATATACAGTTACATAATCAATTGGTCAGTTTGTGTATATTTAAACGTCGTCTGATCTTACTCATAACAAGAATAAACATACATTCCTTGACGGACATATGTTCAAAGCATTACAGGCGTCGCAATTTTTCACATAAAATATTCACACAGGATGTTGCGTGAGTGAATGCATCACGACTTCACTGTGTGGGGGCGAACTGTAGTTCACGCACACTGTTTTATGGGATAAGTAGGCCTTAAGCCGATAGGGTTGTAAAAGCTACTTGATGTAGAACATAGTCTTGGAGAGGTTATATCTTAGAACTTAAAAGGCCATTCACGGTCATTTAAGCACGTCAGTTGAACTGACGTATGTCCAATTTGATCGTGAGTGTCGAATCGCCATGCCAGAGTTGGTTGGCCGCCTAAACCATTTGAAGTGACGCCACAGTTTTACGACTATACTGACGCGAAAATGGACCGTCAATGGCCACCTCAACATTGTTGACTGGCCTGTCAGTCCAGTGGTTAGTGACCCTGATAGCATAGCCGAAGATCATGGATTTGATTCCCATAGCACAGGACAAACCTTTGTGTGATGAACCTGATTGTTTTTTTTTTGTTCTGTGTTTGGATGTAATTATTCTATAATAAGAGACCATTGTAATAAAACGTTATAATTGACAAACATTTCAATCTGTACCAAGATTGTACACTAAGTAAACTGAAATTAAAATATCCATTACACTTCAAGATAAACCTTGTCGAAAAAACTTAAACTGATACCCCATGGCTCAGGTTAAAGCTTTTTAAATTTAAGTACACCTTCTGTGCAACCAAAGGTGAATTCCACTTTATCCCTCCCGTCATACTCAGTTTAAAAGCCCGCTTGAACGCTGTTTGATAGTTCTAAAGGCCTTCCTTTATATTTATTGCCATCATTTTACCAAACAATACTAGCTTCACTAACTTAATTCTCCTATCTGCCAGTTCAAAATTCACTTTAACTCGCCTCAATAGAGCCTAGTATTGAATGGGTTTTGATAGAAGGGAAGCAAAAACTTTTTTCATGTTTGGCTGGTTGCCACTAGTTGGTTGGCTAAAAAACGCCAACAAACAAAAGGTGTAAGAGTTGAAATGTTTTGAATTTGGTTAGTTCTAGCGTGAAGTTATGGACAGGATTTTGATGAGAATTCAAAATGTTACCCTGTTGTACCCGCGTCTGCGTTTGTCTGAAAATTTAATATAAACACCATGAAACACAATGTGCTGTGGCTTTCCCCCAATGAAACAATTTTCGATGTCGAATCAGTGTTTCCATAATTTTTACCTTTTACACACATACAAAGACATTATAGGATTCATTAAAAAAACTGTAATATTAAACAAGTGTTAAAGACAAAAGATGAAAAACAAAACCAAGAAAAAATGTGTCTTTTCAATGAAAACATAATATTGACACACACTTGACTCATTGACGCTTCTTGGCTAGACGATTGTCAGACATTCTAGCTTCTTACTGCTCGTTACGACTGTCAAAGACGTACTAATGATAACCGAGACCAACAGCTTATAGTGCTTTCCGAGGCACGGGCTGTCAGTAATGTCTTAGATAAACTTAGAAAATGCACATTAATTGAAATAGTGACATTGTTACTTGAACGATTTCGAACGCTCAACTTATATCGTAGTCATAGAACCAAAAATCTTTCTTACATTGTATTCTACTGGACGCTAGATCTGTAGTTTTCAAAATAAAATCGAGCTCTAACATTAAAAAATTAAAACGTATAGACAACCAAACATTTTCAACAACTTGTAACCCTATATAGAATTCTAACATCCGAAGAGAAACTCTTTTAAATAACAGAATTTTCTAGATACATAAATGTTTATTTTATTCCAAGTGCACTTTAGCTTAGCGTTTTGCGAACACCTCTAATTTTATTTTCACAGTCGTTACCATTACCGATGGTCCTTTTATTTTATTTTAACTTACAATTGCATCGTTTTTTGTCTTAATTACTACTGTTACTGATTGTACAAGCCATTAGTGTTGATGGGTGACAAATATTGTTATTATTAGTAGTCGCCTAGTGGTAGAAATTCATTTTGTTAAACTTCTTTTTTATACAAATTGGATAACCGACTTCTTTTCATGAATGAATACTCGCTTTTGCCCAAGTCTCCGTGTAGTTACGTATACTATACCATAGTCCATGGCACTGGGCATTAGCGTAAGTTTCTGTCAGCAAAAGTAATTCTGTAATTCGACCACGATCTCCAGACTTCTCTTTGTAAACAAAACTAACCCTTCAATGTATTAGACAATACATGTAAACTAACAATAATAGCATCATCTGAAACTCGTCAACCAAGACTGTGATAAACTCAATAATATAAATAATAAAAGAAGAACATTTTACTACAAAGTCATGAAATAGGTGTTCCTGAAGCACTCCATTATTAAAGTTATGTCTAAACGTCGTAGGGGCGACTGTAACTTATGATGCCTTGCACCTTAGCACTTAGATAAAGAACGAGGACCATAAGCTAGAACTTATGGTTATACCTCAGTGGCTGGGCATATAATGTACCACATTTTACCTTCTTTTCATATTTAAAATGGCAGTCTTTTAGCTCTGCTATTTTTCAAAGGATGAACTCCATATTTATACTAATATTACAAAATGTAAAAGTTAGTCTTTCTCTCTATTTTTCTGTCTATCTGCAAGTTATGCTGTCTACTGAACAGATTTTTATGTAACTTGGTACGGAGTAAGTTTGGAAGGAAGAACTACTTTTTATCTGAATTCGACTTAGTTTGCATTCGCGATAACAGACATTCACGCGGACGAAGTTGCAGGCTAGAGCTGTAGTTATTAATATATGTATATGCGAGCTACTATTTGTATGAAACGCTACTATCTATGTCTTTATCTAGAAAACCTTTTCTATGTTTGAGTAGGCTTTAAGTCTAACCAAATGCAGCTGAATACCAGCAGCTGTCTTTAGACCTTTCTGCATTCTAGTTACAGTAATAAGAGACCCCCTTGTAAAACTGATTGACTAACTATTGGGCGGGTGCCCTCTATCTGGCAGAAACTTGTTTCTCCGAAACCTATTTGACATAGCTCACTTACTTCCTATTGGGCACCTGACTACACATAACAACTAGCAAAGACGTACGTACGACATTCGGAACCAATACAGAAATATGAAAAAAAAATCGATTTAACGAATGATATCTTAAAAGTTATAAAAATGTGTAGTGAATTAAATGTTTCTCTGTATTAAGTTTCTTTCATAATCAGGACCACACATCAGCATAAAGACCCCTACTGTTAACTCGTAACCGACCATCACTTTAATTTCAACTTATCCAAAACATAATCTTATCTCTTAAAATATACTGTCCTTACACCGAATATATGACCGGGGACGTCAGGGGCGACCCCTTCAACCCCGTAAGACCGATTCAAATCACGAACGTAAACAAAACCGTTTTTACCGCCATTCAAAGGCGGTTATGACGTAATGAATTAAAAAAGAAACAATGCTGAATGTTTTACGAGTATTAATTGTGAGTGATTCCGAATGACCGGGTCACGCGATCCCTGTTCACTAAACTGTTGACTGAACGTGAAAAAGTGCGTTTAGTACGCGTTTGGGTTACAGTTTTTGCCGTTGTAATGTAATTAATGTCCTTGGTGAAAATTTTATTGCTAACTGCGATAGTGGTGCTATTAGGCTGTTTTATATTGGGAATTAATTTTGGAAAGTTAATTAAACTGGATGACCTAAACTACGTTCATACGTCTATTGATGATGTTATTATTGAAACCCAAGTCACGATAACAAAATTGAAAGAATAATAGATGAAAACATAAAGCGTAAACTACAAAACGCTACAATAAAATCTTTTCAACATTTCCTTCCAAACATTACAAGACGCTATCAATTCTTCAAACCGAACTGGAAACAACGACAAACACGAACATAAAATACGAAATAAAATTCCAACAACAATAGAAAATTGAAAAGAATCAAGCAAAATGCTTTCATGAAATTCGGTAGGAAAATAATAAAGCGACATGACAAGCTAAGTCTAAACTCATAGGCTTATTCATGCTCCGAAGGGCATTCTATCAAATGTCAAGCAGAGACCTTTCCGAAATTGTTTCTACTGTGACCATCGCACCGTGAAATCAATGGTATCTTTACAATATAAACATCCTTTGGCTCGGATCTGTCTCCGGAGTATGGTAGACTTTGTATCGTAGTTAATAGTGGACATGTGCAGGAAACGTTTTGTGTAGACCTGCATGACGTTTTGAAGGCCTTTAGTATTCATAAATATGTTGTTCAGGGTTGTGAGATTGGAATAGTGAGTTAATAATTTGAAATTGACTATCTCTGCTTCTCTTCACCACCGACGCAAAATAAAGTGTTACAAATATGTCTGTTTATGAGTCTGACTGTGGCACCGCTACTCTTAAAAATTATTTAATAAAGCAAAATTTTAATGGCGTTGTAAGGTCAAATGAGTTTCAAGAACGCTTACCATTGTTATTGTACCCAAGTATCAATTAGAGTAACTTCTGTCCTTCTATTCGGGAAGTTCTTAGGAAAGGAAATCGTTTGGAAAACTTGGTGACTTTGTCTACCATTTCGTGAAATAGACACGTAAGCAAGCCTGGTTTCATGAAAGTTGACCGAAATTTTCCGTTGGTACGTACTAACAGTAATAAAGCTGAGGAATCCAATTAAATGGCCTCACGAAATTATTAATATTATTTGAAAGTAATTTGGAAAAGTCAAGTGAGTGAAGGATCTTTTGCTTTTATTATTAAAAGCAATTAGATTACCAATCTATATGTATAAGAGTATATCATACTAATATTATAATTAAAAAGATGGATGAACGTTTGTTATTCATGCACGAAAAAAAATCGAATGAATTTTGTTGAAAGTATACAATAATCAAGCCTAGATAATAAGAGTATTCAATAAACTATATGACCGGCAGGGGTGAAGCAGTCACAAAGTGTGAGTGACGAGTTGCTCAGCTTATCTGTACGTGAAAGATTAAGAAAATATTAACTTAACCATAACATAGTTCTATTATTCTTTTGTTTATCTTTATTTACACCTACCTTTACAAACAAACACAACAGAAACTTGAAAACACCGATCTAAAAGCATACCCTACACCTCATCAATCAATCAATGTATTTTTCTGACATGCTCTTTCAATCCCAAGATTCAGTAAGTATAAGAAACTCACTTAAATCCTCTAGGAAAACCAACACGAAATCATTTTACTTATCCTTACTAATATTGTCGCGTTATGGAATAGGATTAACACAACATAAGGGGGAAAAATCTAGTGATAGACTTTCAACGATATGAAGGCTTAGTTAAAACGATTAGCAATATATGAAACGACTTACCAAAATTCTATGTTCCCCGGTCTGGAGGCTGTCTTCACTCGTCCGCTAGGTACTTTATGATTGCAGGGTTATATGATTTTGAAGGGTTTTTGGGCGGCCGCCCGAATTATTATCACTTAAAGAATTTATTAACGTGGAGCGCGCACTTCCATGTTTTAAGCGAACAGTCGACTCAATAGTGATGTGTGTAATCACTAACTACTTTAGTGATGTGCAGCAATGCACGCTGTAGGTTGTTAGTCGATTTCCACTGGGCAAATCGTTTTGCGCTTTTCATTACGCTTGCTACCGTTTCATACTAAGAAGCACATATCGTTGAGAAAAGGTAGGGAATAAGCTACTGGTATAGAAATCGACTGCGATTACGATACATTCCGCCCATCAAAATACACGCTAGTCGTATTTTCAAAGAAAATTAGTTACTCATGAAAAGGAAAGGGGAAATGTGAATGCTCATTGGCGCCGGTAGAATGTAAACTAAATAGAAGCCAATGGCTGTTATCCTAGTATATGAACAATTTGCTTAATTCTAACTTAACGATTAAAAACTAACCTAACGTGAAGAGATTAACGTATGAAAAGCTAATCTGTGCAAGTTGGCAAAGGACATACCTTTGTCAACGGACGTATGAGAGAAGAACCGTTTGGTAGACGAAGAGTAACGATACGTATTATTCCATCCGGACCACGATGCAAGTGTTCTACACGGGCTATAGGCCAGTGAAGCGGAGGAGAGTCAGATTTGATAACTACCATGGACCCCATTTCCAGCGGTTGGGAATGTTTCGTCCACTTTGCACGTTGAGTCAACGAATGAAGATATTCATTTTTCCAACGCTTCCAAAAATCTTGTTGAAAACGTTGAATTAGCTGCCATCGCCCTAAACGAGTTATATTACATGAGGACAGGTCCTCATCCGGAACAGACGTCAGAGGCTCTAATGTTAAGAAATGACCTGGTGTAAGAACCGCGAAGTCATTAGGGTCTGAACTCAACGGGTAAAGTGGTCTTGAATTTAATACCGATTCTATTTGAACGAATAATGTAAACAGTTCTTCTAACGTTAACGATTGATTGCCAACGGTACGATACAGTAGCGACTTGACTGCCTTCACCTGAATTTCCCACACTCCGCCGAAATGTGGGCTAGCAGGAGGATTAAATTTGAATTCAATCTTCTCGATGTGGGTCGCGTTTCGCATCAAAGACGACAGCTCTCGGTGAGCACCTACGAAATTAGTACCACAATCAGAGTGGATAACTGAAACTCGACCGCGACGTCCTACGAAACGTCGGAGAGCGGCGATAAAAGCGTCGGATGTAAGATCAGTAGCCACTTCTAAATGGACTGCTTTTGTTGTGAAGCAAACGAAAAGACAGAGATAAGCTTTACTAATCCTAGCACCGCGGTGTTTACCGGATTTGATGCGGAACGGACCTGCGTAGTCGACACCTACAATACTAAAAGGCTTGACTTGATTAATGCGTGCTGAAGGCAAGTCACTCATAAACGGTTCAAGTGAAGTTGGATTTGTTTTAAAGCATTGTAAACACTTCGAAACCTGATGTCGTATGGCACGCTTAGCCGACAATATCCAAAATTGTTGACTAATTAAGTAATGTAATGTATTAATGCCAGGATGGCAATTCTCTCTATGGAAGGCATCGATTAACATGAAAGTTAACTTAGCTTGACGAGGAAGCAAAGCCGGATGTTTGTGCGCGTAGGCTAAGCCTGAACGCGTAAGCCTACCGCCCACCCTGAGAATACCTAGGGTGTCGATGAAAGGATTAAGCTTTCGCATTTGTTTGGAAAGAAGTTTACCTTCCTTCAACCTTTTGATTTCTTCGCAAAAGTGAAGAGACTGAACATGTCTTACGACTATTAACAAGGCGTTATGAAGTTCTGTACGATTTAAATGAAGATCAGAACGGCGATTATGTTTATAACGCGAATTATTAATGAAACGTAAACACAATCCTAAGATACGTTGAACTTTACGAATTGAAGAGTATTTAATCAAAAGGTCATTAATTAAATCTGAAGAATTATTGTTTGTGATAAGAACCTGTACCTTTTCTTCAGCACGACAGTCCTCACCACCAAGATCTGAACTTGTACGAGGCCAGAACTGAGAATCTTGCGTGAGCCACGGAGGCCACCATAGAGAATTGTTGACAAGTTCCGCTGGGGTTTGCCCACGGGAAGCTATGTCAGCTGGATTGTCAGCCGTGGGTACATGACGCCAAGTTGCACCAGGGATCGCATCCTGAATATGGCTGACACGATTGGCCACAAATGTCTTCCAACGCGAGGAAGGTGAACGAATCCAGGCGAGGGTGACAGTTGAATCTGACCACGCATATGTTGCTGAAACAGGAAGAAGAGGCTTATAAACCTCAACAACGAATTTGAGAAGATCTGCAAGTAATACTGCAGCGCAAAGTTCGAGCCGAGGAAGTGAAACAACTTTGAGAGGAGCAACTTTTGCTTTCGAAATAACGAAGAAGGTTTTGACGTTTTCCTGAATGTTTACAACACGAAGGTACACGACACAGCCATACCCACGCTGACTGCTATCGGCGAATCCATGAATTTCGCACGATTTGATTTGAGGAACTAAAAGGAAACGCGAAATTTTTAAATTTTGAATTATAGAAACTTCAGAAATATAGAGATTCCACTGACGTTGAATGTCCTCAGGAGGATTGTCATCCCACGATACTCCTAAGACCCACAGCCGTTGTACAAGATACTTGGCAAAGAATACCAAGGGCGATAAGAAACCGAGTGGGTCGTAGATGCGTGCGAGTTCGCTAAGAATGGTACGTTTACTACAGGCACGGTTCTGAGGTTTAACTTCGAACACGAAATGGTCAGACTTTGGGTCCCACTTCAAACCCAATATCTTGAGCGTGTTAGATTTCTCTACATCCATCGAAACATTGTCCGTAAGACAGTGTTCTAGTGGAAGATCAGCTAACAGCTTTGGGTTATTACTGGCCCATTTGCGTAGCTCCATTTGACCTCGACTGAGAAGTTCAATAACTTCTGCTTTTGTTTGTAAAGCCTGAGTTAAACTCGAACAACCTGTTACTACGTCGTCAATGTACACGTCATTCAATAAAGCGGATTTGCCTAACGTAAGGCCAGTGCCTTCATCTTCGGCGAGTTGCCTGACGGTGCGACAAGCTAGAAAAGGTGAAGAAGAAATGCCGTAAGTAACGGTGTTAAGTCGGTACTCTAAAATAGGTTGAGATGGATGAAATCTCCAGAAGATTCTTTGATAATCACGATGTTCTTCATGAACTTGAATCATCCTGTACATCTGACGAACGTCCGCCGAGAATACTACAGGATGAGTACGAAACCTTAACAAAATGTCAATAATGTTAGCTTGTAACTTCGGACCTACGAGTAAGGTTTCGTTTAACGAAACGCCTTTGACTGAGTCTTTATTCGACGCGTCGAAAACGACGCGCAGTTTTGTACTCGCGCTATCAGGTCGAAGAACACAATGATGTGGTATGTAGAATTTACCTTTAAGTAGATCGCCACTGAGTACAACACTCATGTGGCCACTCTGAAGATATTCAGACATAAAGTCGGAATACTGTTGCTTTAGAATCGAATCAGTGGAAAGTTTACGTTCTAAAGAATGAAAACGTCTCAATGCAGAAGCTCGTGATCCAGGAAATGATGGTTCCTTGTCTTCCTTGAACGGCAAGGCTACGCTGTAACGACCGGTAGAATCACGAGTAGTTGTTTCACTATAGATTTGCTCGCAACGTTGATCGTCCAAAGTCATCTTGTTCACGGTAGGGATAATGTCTAAATCCCAGAATTTCTTGACTTCCTGAAAGATCTGGTCGTCAGAGACGAAGAATGAATAGATGTTGTCTGTGTGCTTATCAGACACACTTCCTATGAGAAGCCAGCCGAACACAGAATTCAACGCTGAAGGCTGCCTCGGTCCACCACTCACACAACCAGGTAAGATGAGTGAGGAGAAGAGCTCAGCGCCAAGAAGAACGTCGATCGGACCAGGTCTGTCACAATCTGGATCCGCCAAATTGAGACCGCGAAGATGAAGCCACGACGATTTATCAAGATGAACTTTAGGCATATCATTGCATATGTTAGGCATAGTCAATGCTTCAATATTGAAAGCCACTTGACCTTTAATACCTATCTGAAGAGTAACAGCTCCAGAGATGGAGGCTGGCGATTGACCTACACCACGAAGTTGGCGCGAAGTCACGCGTTTGTCAAGTCCTAGTCGATTTACTGCACGCTCTGAAATTAGATGGGTTTGACTACCAGTGTCGATAACAGCACGGAAAGACTGGTAGTTGCCCGTCGAATCACGAATATCAATAGCGGCAGTCGATAGAAGAACAACCGAACTATCTCCTAAATTAGTCATAACACTAACGGGTTCACTGGCTGAAGGCTTTTGTTCAGAACTATTCGAATCTATATCATGGTGAAGCAAAGTATGATGCCGTTGACGGCATCTCTGACAAGTAAAAACAGATTTACAGTCACGAATTAAATGTGAAGGTTTTAAACAGTTAAAACACCAACGATTTTGTTTTGCTAAATCACGCCTATCCTGAGGGGACTTCGCGGCAAATGATTTGCACTGCATAATTGAATGAGGTTCTGAACAACACGGACACTTTGAAGACTCGCTTCGTCCAGTGGAAACGGAGACAGACGCTTTGGTGGCTGTCTTCTCTGAATTCGCTAACAGTGACGAAGAAACCTTTTTCTTATCATTGTTAGAGAGGTTCGACTTGACACCTTTACTAGAAGAAGAAGAAGAATGTTCGCGAGAACCCACGAAGTGAGTGTCGCGCTCGAGGGCTACACATTGCGATTCAAGAAAGTCTTTAAGTGTGTTGAAACAAGGTAACTCAGGAGACGGGTGCGCCTTTTCGAACGCACAACGCGTCTTCGAATCTAATTTCGACAATAGTAGATAACAAAGGATAAAATTCCATTGGTCCGTAGGTAAATTAAGGCCTTTTAAAATAATTAAGTTTTCATTAAAAAGATCTAAAGTGCGTCTAAATTCGGTAGGTGGACTAAGTTTCAAATTAATGTTTATCATTTCTCGCCAACAAGTAAAAGCGAGTTCACGATTATCGCGGTAACGATTCACTAATGTTTGATAGGCTTGAGAATAATACTCGCCTTCCACAGGAAAAGTACGAATGAGTCCTAATGCGTCCCCGAATAAACTCGACCGCAAATACTGCATACGATCAGAGTCCGAAAGTGACTTATTTAAATGAATAAGATTATTGAACGCATCATAGAACATTGAAAATTCTTTAATGTTACCTCCGAATTTAGGCAGTTCTAACTTTGGTAAACGTACAGCTGACGAGGGCTGCGGCTGACTGATAGACGGTGAATTAACAACTGACTGGACAGACGGAAAGAGTAAACTATAAATCGCGACAATTTTATAATAAATATTGTCGAATTCAGAACGAATGACATCCTCACGCTCAGCATGTTCATCATCAATCACGCTTAAAATATCTAAATGAGCTTCTTCAAAACTTTTAGAATGCTTTGCAATGGTAGAATAATAAGCGAGAAACTCATCCGAACGAGAAGAATCTGATTGAGCCAGTTCAGCCACTTCTAACGTCCTTTTTAATCGATTTAGGGCCAAAGTACGCTTTCTACGTAGTACCGGTAGGTCGTCATACGACAGACCACCTCCATCTATAGATTTAGATTTCTTTGAAACACTACAACGTTTTTTAGTAAGATAAGACATGATGAATCACTATCTGAAATTGATTTAAAATATTTAAAACACGAAACGGAAAATATATAGTGAAACACTGAACTAATTCACCCACGGAACCACACGGATACGCTTACGGAACCCTACAGTTCGCGTCAACACAATAAAACTTTCACTTGTCAATGATAAATGCATGCAAACTTCAATGTTATAATATTACGATACTATAACAAAGAACCGAAACGATTGATCTGTACCTACACGTATACTAAGTTAGGAAACACGTTGTTTACCTGCTATTAATTGTTGCGACGATAAGTTGTACGCACAAATTTCTATGCACTGAAATAACACGATAATTTGCATAAAATTTATTACGTACGAAGCAACAATTCTGAACATTGATTAGGTACAAATCACTGGTCTATATCCGTGATAAACACTACGAATTAATTGCGAGCCGTCCAAATTGAAGAAATACACATCCATTCCAAACTAACTTTTGAAATTAGAATTACGTATTAATTAGGTCACTCACGATGACTGGGCAGCCATTACTGCCTTGTTAACTACGAATTCAAATAATCGAATGAATGAATGTTTGTTAATTTCTTCACTAATTCACGATTTGGCATTAAAATATACCCTGCAATAATTAAATAATATTGAATAAAGACGAATTGTTCATATACTAAGGAGAAATATTCAATACTATTCGAGATTTAAATAGATAATTTTCGCCGGCCGGCAATACGCCGCGGTCACTTAACAATGATGGCGGACGAGACGTAAAATTGAATTGGGAATTTTAAATTTACTATTTTCTATGGGATATCTTATCTAAAGATTCCCTGGTTTCGGCACCAAAAATTATGTCGCGTTATGGAATAGGATTAACACAACATAAGGGGGAAAAATCTAGTGATAGACTTTCAACGATATGAAGGCTTAGTTAAAACGATTAGCAATATATGAAACGACTTACCAAAATTCTATGTTCCCCGGTCTGGAGGCTGTCTTCACTCGTCCGCTAGGTACTTTATGATTGCAGGGTTATATGATTTTGAAGGGTTTTTGGGCGGCCGCCCGAATTATTATCACTTAAAGAATTTATTAACGTGGAGCGCGCACTTCCATGTTTTAAGCGAACAGTCGACTCAATAGTGATGTGTGTAATCACTAACTACTTTAGTGATGTGCAGCAATGCACGCTGTAGGTTGTTAGTCGATTTCCACTGGGCAAATCGTTTTGCGCTTTTCATTACGCTTGCTACCGTTTCATACTAAGAAGCACATATCGTTGAGAAAAGGTAGGGAATAAGCTACTGGTATAGAAATCGACTGCGATTACGATACAAATATTATAAATGGGAAAGTGTGTCTGTCTGTCTGTCTGTCTGTATGTTTGTCTTTCTTTCACGGCAAAACGGAGCTACGAATTGACGTGATTTTTTAAGTGGAGATAGTTGAAGGGATGGAGAGTAATATAGGCTACTTTTTGTCTCTTTCTAACGCGAGCGAAGCCGCGGGCAAAAGCTAGTTTGTAATAAAAAATAGGAAAATAAAGTTGGTAGTAATAAACTTGGCATTTTAGTTTCATGTGAAATATATCGCTGTTATAAAGATTTGTATAAACTAAGAAATATTTTAACAAATAATAAAAACCGTTAGGTCGAGGGTCTTTAAAAAGCGATACTTCTGGGGACTGTTAAGTAGAAAAAATAAATCTTTATTTTCGGAAAATAAAAAACATTAATTGTTTAATATTATAAGACAATATCATGTCACCCATTTTGTGGGTTGTAGAGTTCTGATAGGCAGGCCTTTCACATTCGTCACTGGAAGGGAACTGAATCCAAAAAAGGGTAGGGAGCTGATAATGAATAAACACACGTTAATAATAAATATCATGAAACAATATTTTGTACACAAACTTTTAGCATCTTCAATCAAACCAGGAGTAATTAATTTCATCATTCAGTATGTATATGATGCCTCCTTCCCCCGAGTTACAACGCGCAAAATCGTCAACGCCTACACAGATCGGCTATTATAAATATATATTAAAGCAATTAAAAAATACGGAAAAAATTAAAGTCCTATATGATTTTTGTATGAACTTTATTGTTGAGACAGGACAACGTCTGTTGAAATAACCAGTTGTTACTACGGTTCAAATAAACTAACTAAATTAACCACTAAAACATCAATCTACCAATTCACTTGACGTGCACTCTATCAAGCCAAAGTACTAGGCGACCATAAGTCGGCAGGAGGCAAACGCAAGAGTTATCTAAACAATCCGGCAGAAGAATGTTAATAGTTGGGAACAATAAAGTATTGGCCGTCACGCAACCTCATCACGCTAGGGAGAAGTATGCGGGGTGTTTGTACACTACCACAGTTTTTCTGGAATCCTGGTATTAACATGATTGTACTGAATGCATTGGATTGTATGTTTCGTGTGTTTGTTTTCTGTGAAACAATTGTATGGTTTTTTGCTTGATTGCTGTGTTCACAAACAAAACAAGGCAATTAAAACAGGACAGTAATAATTATGACAATTCTATATAATTATAAAGGTAAACTAACTTAATGACTGATTGTTGATATCAACGCACAGCCCAAACCGCTGGTCCTAGAGATAGGAAATTTGAAGGGTGTGTTATTTAGATATTACTCAAGTAAGTAGCAAGGATTGTTGGAAATTCTACCCCTTAAGTAGTAAAACAGTTATAGGTGAAAGCATGGCATTCACTCGGGCCAAAGTTAGTTTGGAATAAAATGTAAAGAAAAAAAATTAACAACTTTCAGATATTCATGAACGACTAATTTCAGATGACTCCACGAACACGTTTACGCGACCTACATATTTTATCACCCATACCGAAGAAAATATATTCATTTTTCCGATACCTAAACATGGAGAATTTTCAATTTTAAGCCTCTCTGAGACGGGTGTTACGCCGATGGCATTAAAATAAAATACGGGCGGTGTCGTCCGTCGACACGTAAGCGCCATCCATCACAGGCCCGTGTACAACCCCCTTTACAGACCTGTGTAGACGCGCGACAGCAGTCAAGGAATTTGAGCTGCGTTTTTTTAAATTAGGAAGGCATCGATCAAGAAATGACAGCGATTTTTTAAAGTTAAATATCGAATTTCGTAATGGAATGGTTTTTGAATTTTGAAGTAATTACGGTGTTAATTTTTTTGTTTTATTTATCAATTAGCAGACCCAGCCTTTTCACGCGTATCTTTCGAGGTGAAGTTTTCTGATCTTTTTAAAGGAAATCAGCAATTCCTTGCCCCGATTGACAAAATATCAGACCATTCATTTATTTATGTATTCTTATTTATTCTAAAGAACATTAAAAAAATATAAGCCCTACTTTTACTTATCATTTCTAAAAAAACGTTGGGAAAAAGAATTCCAAACAAAAAAGTGAAATGAAACCGGTTAAGTCGATCCAAAGTTATAGTGTGTGTGCTAAGAGAAATAGAGATGTACCTTTTTATATAATCTATGATTTTTTCATCAAAATCAAATAATATTACTTTAAAAAATAATCGTAGGGAAACTGTTCACTGCACATTTTCGTTTGTCTAACTTCTCATTACGTTTTACTAAAACAAAATAGTCCTCCCGCACCCTCTCACGACTATTCGTCTATTTTCAAATTCACAAAGTCGTCTGTCTACCATCGCTATGCATCACGGTGCCCGCATCGCACCATTGAAGGCAGAGCGAATTTTTGAAAAATGTAAAAAGGCCACTACAGGCGTCACGTACAACGCATTTATTACGACTTCGACTTCTTCTGAAAGTCGAACGGCTTTAACACAGACCGGACGTAATAAATGGTTTTTGCTTATTTTTCAATTATTCGATCGGAATGTATGAAATATGATCGGAGGTAGGTTCGGACCGGAAGGTGGGTCTTCCAACATTAATTTTTCTGTCGGAAATGCTATCGGAAGTGAATGTGATTGAATAATGTTCTGTTTTGTTGTTTATGTACACTCCGAGAGCTGAATACAGGATATTTACTTGTACTGTGTGTCTAGGTTCAAACTGTACATATTTAAAGGGGCTTTAATTATTATATTCCCTTTAGAGTAATGAGAAACAGGATAAAAAGCTGTTCATCCTTCCAAGTCATCCTCATCATCTCCCTAGCTTCTTTCCAACTATCTTGGGGTCAGCTTCCAGTCTAATCGAATTCAGCTGTATACCAGTGTTTTACGTAAAGCCTACTTCTACAATCCAGTAATTGGGCGACACGGTATCCCTTGGTTAGGCTTTTTGGCTTCTGACTGCCCGTAACGACAGTCAAAGTTCTATGAATGCCAACAGGAACCAGCGGCTTTACGTGCTTTCTGGTGGCCCGGATTCGAAACCATTACCTCTTATATGACAGGCTTCCTTAACCACTCCTAGTCATCCTCCCAAGTAATAAAAGTAAAATATTTAGGTATATAGCAATGAATCTCTATTTACCTTGGTCACGCCATAACTTAAAAACGACTTAACGTAACATATCGTCGAAATTTGGAAAATTACTAAAAAAAAACTTAATGATTATTTAAACTTTCAAAAACCGCAGGACTCAGCGGGGGACAACTAGTACACCTATCTATTTAACATTCTTTTTCAGACATTAAAATTTCTTTGTTGCTTACCAAACAATTTGTTTTAAAATTGATGTGTATAATTATTTTTTATGTCCTCGAGCCCAGTGTGTGGCCCTATTTATCGTGACATCAGCGTTTTAAATATCCTCTAAATAGGACGAGTAGGAACAATTTGAGTAAGTACTGTAGTAAATGGGCTGTAGTAAAAACCCCGCAATTGCTCTAGAATGTTAGTGGAGTGTCTCATTTGGTGGCTTCCTGTAATAATACTAGCCTATTACTGTCCCAGGGCAAAGGCCTCTTCTCATGCAAAATAGGCAGCGAACATTGTTCACCACGCTTTCTTTAGGCGGATTGGCGAATTAAGACTTACACTATGTCGGCCAGATTTTCTTACGATACAAAAGTATCACGTTCACAGTATTACATAATATATTCATGTTGACATTTTCACAATGAAAATGTATAGAAATTCTGAATAACCTCTTCCCACAGTGGAAGTATGAATGATAAACTTCGGAAAGTACCTAAATGATATCAAAAGTCATTGTTACTGGCCCAGATTCCAACCCATTAGTAGGTTACCAAACAAATAACTAATGATTCTCTTCTTTGCCACCAGGACTTCAACAACAAAATGCAGTGGAGGTTCCCCTCACCGTGAGAGAAGGCGGCGGGATGAGGACTCAACCAATCTACAAGGGTTCAGCGCTGCCCTACACAGGGCACCGCCACCACCACCACCGGCGCTGCTTCGAAGACTAGGAGTCAAGGAACCTACTGGAGTTGGGAAGGTAAGTCCTTCAGGTCTTTGTAAACAATGTAGAATAGGTTTTGTTTCTCTACACACCAATCAAATGGGCAAGTAATGGTGGTTTAAATATTAACCAGAAACAACTTAAAGTAAATTATTGTGAATAAAGCGTTGATTAATATATTTAAATAAAAACTTATCATTTTAAATCTTAGAGTTGCTATGCACTTATGCTCGTATGGTCTTAATATCTCATTATGGTCGTAAAAAAAAGTAACCAAATAGTTATGTCGATCAGCTCTATGCATCAACCTTTGGCATATTATATTGAAATTTTAAAGCTGTCATTCTATATAAGGCAGACGAAAATATGAAAATACCTATATCATGAAAAGGTAATTAACTTAATTGAAGCATGACATGACCCTATGAAACACTAGTTATACTAAACATACTATGAGTGGGATAAATTTACCATCCATTACAAAATAATTGTAATGACAAACCTTTGTGTTCAACTTAACTAAACAACCATAAATCAGTAAAAACTCTTTTCTCTTTTCCAACCATACATTCAAAACTCTAAATCATTTAAAAATGGAACAACCAGCCGTCAAACTTAACGGCAACTCATCAGCCAGCCACTTATACAAATTCGCGATAAGTAAACGCAACAGTTCTCTTAGTCACGGCACCATGATTTAAGAGGGGCTCAAGAAGCACTCTAATTGGTTGTACCTAATGAGACAGTTGATGATCTCGCTAATGAGTCGCTTAACGATCCAGGCTGAGGAATATCGCTTTGTTCAGATCGGGGAACATAAAGTGTAGTTGTGTTTAAAGATTTATGTCTCAAAGTATAAAAGATACGGAAGAACTTGTACGTGTGCTTTAAGTACAGGTTTTTATTAAAGCTTTGTTGGTCCTTTGAGGAGCACACGATCGTGAAATTACCTGCTGGAATGTGCAACGGAGTAATTTCTTTTGGCTTGTTAATGGCACTTAAATATTCCTTTTATTTTGACTTAGGATTTTAGTTATCTACCTTTAACCTTAACGCATTACAACTTCTGGAAAAAAAGGTAAACGAAGTTGAGAGGTCGCTTTTTCTCTTCTCGTTTGAGCAAGAACCAATAACAAAGAATCTTTTAAACTTTATTATAATCAAGCTCATATTGCTTGTAGGACTAATTCTGGTTTGCGTTCACCTATCAGACGTATAGTTGACACATACAATACCATTTTTGTCAATATTGACATATTCAACTGCACTATTACTGCTTTTAAAAGACATTTATGCTGCTCTCTATCAGAACCATTAACTCTCTCTCTGGAAATTATTTAAATATGTAAGCTGCACATTAATATTAAAAGGATATAGATATTTTGTTAAATTATATAGATTTAGTTTGTGCATGTTCTGCTAACCACCTAGTGAAATTTTTTACTTTTATTACTAATTTGTCTATCCGTGAACAGTGTTGTTGGTTACATTATTGCCTAAACAATGTTGTGTTATCCATATTATTTTTAAGTTATAATTTCATAGTGTAACTGTTTTCTGTTCCTTATTATTAAAAATAAAAAAATAAAAATAAAAAAAATATAGTCTAATCTTTACTTCGATCTCATTTCCTATAAATAACCAATTATTCCAAATTTACTATAGCTTCTCAAAAAACAAAATCTTTCGCTAAAAATCCTTTTACAGAGAATGGGAACAAGGCAAGCCTTATACCAAGTCTCCGATAAAAGAGGTCGTTACCAGGCCCTTAGCAGATAACGCGAAAGTCGATTTATGTCACATTAATGCGTGTCTTAAATAGCCTGATACAGCCATCGTATCAGAACTGGGAATTAACCTTTACAAAGCCCGTAATGGTCTTTGGGACCGGGCGTTAAAATACGTAAAATGGTTTATGTCTGTCGTGTTAATTAATTGTTTTTATCACTGTCATATACTAGGAATTTGCGTTTATGAGCATATTATCTTTCTTGTACTCAAATTAATCGGACCAGATACAACTACTTGGTTATACAAATATTAATTTATATGTCAGTTTTAGACCTTGAAGTCATACATTTAAAAATTCTTTAAAACCTTAACGTTAAAAAAAATATTTGGTTGTAAATTGTAAATTTTAGGTAGGTTAGGAGTTGAAAGAAATATTATTAAGTAGAAACTTAACAAAACTTTTTGCAAACGTTACAAACATACGCTTCAAACTCCTAATCACATCCAAAAACAACTCTAAAGACAAAATACTAGATAAACAACGCCAGTTCATTCCTTATTGAATTAACCGTTCAATGCACCGGCTCGGTCTAAAAGACCAATGGTCGATCGGAACTCGAAACGTGCCCGACGGACAGCCCGCTAATGTCATAAGACAGTCGGTTAACGAGGCGCACTGCGGGATTCACAACTGGAATCCCGGGCGTATTCCAGACTACACGTAGGAACTAGACACGTAGGTATTGCTGTACTTAGATCTGACTGAGGAACTTTGAATATTGCAGTGTATCTAAGTTTGTGTTTGGGTTGGTGTTAGCTGATCTTTGATGGGAGGTTTGATTTTGTGTGACGTGGTTATTTTTCATAAGTACATTTTAGATTCTATTACAATTTATAACTACTCCGTAATCATTGAAATACACAAGCGTCTCCCAAGGCCAGTCTAGAATGAATCAGATGCCGTCAGCTCATTGCGGCCAGAGCCGAGGATCTTGTAAACTTCACTTGTCTAAACGTGGTCTACACCGCATAACTCGCTTGCTTCGACAGATATGAGCCGACTGTCACTTCAGCTAGCTGATTTGTGTGGCTAGTTTAGTAAATCTAGTTCTCTAATGGACAACTTCGTTCTGAAAGTCTTTCAGAGCTGCTAGGAGTCCCTTTCCATAGGAACAATACAAAACATTTCATCCTTATTAGCATACAAAGAGCATATGGTATAAAATGGTAGACTGATTGACTTAATGACTGAATCAACACATACAATATATATAATATACTGCTGTTCCTTGAGACATGAAACTTAGAGGGAATGTTCTTTGCAAAGAGTAGGTAACCACTAAGTAAGGATGCTTGGAAATTCGACCCCTAAAAGGATTACATAAAGCTCGACATCCACACGGACAAGCCATTGGCGAAAGCTATTTTAATTAAAAACTAATTACATTGCCACCACAACGTGTTTAGTCACACCTACCAGCAAATAGAAAACAAACTTCTTAGAACAAAAATGACATGTTTTGTGCAACGTTTTACCTTGTAGGTAAACTAATTCAGTTCACGTCCACACTGCTAATACTGCCAAATACTGCAATACTTACGCCGCTGCAAATACCCGGGAGTGAGACGTGAAGCGTGAAGCGGTTTATTTATACAAGGTTCTTTTTGTGACTTCGTCTGCGTAAATGTCGATTAACGCGAGTGCTAATGATGGCGTGGAAACATAGTATTTATGTTACCATAATTATCCAATCTCCTTTATACCATTATTCTTCAAAACTGAAAGTGTAAAGTGATTTGTTTTCACAAAAACAAACAAACGGATTTATGTGTTTACAATTATTATGCATAATACATCTTTTGCCCGCGGCTCCGCCCGCGTGGTTGTCAAAACTTCCATTCCCTTGAAGTTCCCAAAAATCCATTTTTTGGATAGATACTTACTCTTCACAAAAACCATACCCTTTAAGTTTCATGTCTGTCGGACCAGTGCTTTGGGCTGTGCGTTGATATATCACCTATTTACTCAGTTAACCATATTTTATATAGCGATATTGTAGTAAGTAATCTCATCCACGTCCCGCTAATATCGCCAAGTGCTGCAATACTTTCACGCCTGCAAGGACGAGCGTGCAGCGGTTTACTTAGTTATTTACGCCCGCCGCCAATTACCGCGACGACGGAGGGTTAATGTGATAAGTGACGCGCTAACAAGATGCAGGTGCAATGTCGCATCAAAGGGTTTATGGCGAAGAAAGAAACGGTTAAAAATAATTGAATGTTGTAAGTACGGATACGTACGGAGACGGTTGAGTTTATTTTGGGATTTTTTCGTATGTTTATATCAGTGTATGATAATGACTCATCATAATTATGTCGGTTTTCTGTAGATTTGACTCTCAACCGTGACGTGAAAATTGAGAAATTTAAAAAACCTGAAAATGCCAGGTCACTCTCGAAGGCATGCAAGAAGTTCTTTTATTTTTGTGGTGCAGCGCTGAAATATTGTATCGTATATATAGTTGTTTTTTTTTCTACAATTAATGTCTACAGTCTTATGTCATTAGTAGATCTTTAACAACAATCACGGGCGGCTAAGTCAGAAAGTCTAATAATCAGTCTAACCAAGGAATCGTGTTACCAGCAACGGACTTGCTTCACAGTCGCTCTATGTAAAACAAACTGGTATTCATCAGGGTCCGGTTTGACTTGAAGCCGACAATGACATAGTTGAGCCTCAAAGAGCAGTCTGCACGTTACAGGGCCCTCTAGGGCCAATGCCCTCCGGGGTTGCGGAATAGTTTTAACAGTTACCGCGGCCCCGCGGAAGATAAAGGGCAATGAAAGGAACAAGGGTGGGTTTTAGTCAGTAAAAGTCTGTCACTACCTCACGGCCCGGCCAAGGCAGGAGAAGTCATTTGATGATTTTTCATCCATAAAAAAGACATTGTTGAGAAAAGACTAGGCAGACGATGACTGACGACTGTAAGTACAGTACAATACTCAGTTCCTCAGATAAATCTCAAAGCCCAAATAATATTACCAACGTATTGTTTTAACAACGCTATTAAGATGCCAATAAACGTATAACTTGGCTGAGAACACACCAATACAAATACAAACACAATACAATTATATTTATTGTAACATTTTACTACATTCTAAAGCCCAAAATAACGTTATTGTAAGTCCAAATAGGTCCATAAATTAACAAATAACTAACATTTGGCTAACTAACTATCAAAATTAATGCAAACAAACTATTTAACAGTTATTAGTATTGAACATAAACATTTAAATTCCGGTCGTAATAATCGTTTCGTTCAATATGTACAATGCATAAATAGTATGTTCTTTTTATAGGTAATGGTATTAAAACTAATTTGTTTGTGTAACCCGTAAAGCCCGGGAGAACGGTCTTATAGATTTTTATATTAAATGAATTTTATTATAAGATGATCCGTCCGTGTGGAAATATTTACTTAAGCTCGATTGCGCCAGCCTGTGCTATCTTTAAGGTTCAAATTAGATAAAAATATTACAGGCTGTACGATTTTATCTAAGTATATCTATACTAATATTATAAAGAGGAGAGATTTGTATTTTTGTATGTAAAGAATAAACTCAAAAACTACTGGACCGATTTAAAAAAAAAACCTGTTTTTATTAGTAAGCTGCATTATCCCTGAGTAACGCAGGCTATATAATATCACGCTATGTCTTACGGGAGCGAAGCAGTAACCAAAAACCAAACGTAACGCGGGTGAAACCGCTAGGAACAGCTAGTTTAAATAAAAAGATATTTTCTTATTGCCAACACTGAATAAGAAAAGGTCTTATCTCTCTGCCTCTCAGTAGAATAATAGTAAGCTGGTATTGTTATTACTAAATTTTGGGAACAATTGACATAGTTACGAAGAAACTCTACCGCCTACAGCCTAATTGCGTAATACACTTAGAAAAACAATTCCTTTTAGTTAGGTCTTTATATAAACGTATATAAAGGAAAGGTCACTCTTTCATTAACTGTCTAAACACGAAATCTTGAGAACTACTTGGCCTAAGAGACTGAAATAGTAGGTAGGTAATCTATACTTCTTTACTAATAATATTATAAAGAGGAAAACTTTGTTTGTTTGATTGTAATGAATAGGCTCAAAAACTACTGGACCGATTTTAAAAATTCTTTAACCATTAGAAAGCTACTATGTCCACGAGTAACATAGGCTATATAATATCACGCTATGTCCCACGGGAGCGAAGCAGTAACCAAAAACCTAACGTAACGCGGGTGAAACCGCGAGGAACAGATTAGGTAAAAGACGTCGGCAAAAAAAAATGCGAAAGGATCGAATTATTTAGATCTTTGATTACCGAGTCAATATTGTGACATGATGATGAAAAATTTCATTTTTTCAAGTTATTTTTACTGTAAAGCAGACGCTAGAGACTAACTACAAACGTAACTGGAAACCTTTTGTGATTGTAGGTAAATCTTAGTTAAGTATACATAACGATAAAACCTATTTCAACAATGGCAATTTGTGGAAGGTTGGCATTAATGTTTTGCATTGGCATTAATTGATATTCAATATTAGGTAAACATAGGAATGTTTTGGAATACCTAATATCTAATTGGGTAGTTCGTGTAATGAACCAGCTATCTCTATTCTCTTATTTTCTCTTTTATTTACCGTTCATTGTTACATTTTATTTTTATTTGATTTGCATACAAGTTGACGGTTTATCTGATGTTAAATGTTAAGTATTTACTGTTGACGTCTCAAATGCCTTGTCATCCCGAAGACTTAAATTATCTGGCTCATTAGCCTGTAAATATGCCAAGCCGACGGGAACACAGCAATGCTGTTTAGCAGAATATTACTTCTTACGGAGCTTTTCGGTTATCAGTTTAATCTACAGCATCTTTCATTTTGTTGAATCCTAGAAAAAAAAAGAGAATGCCAATAGAACAGTGAGATAGTAATAGAGACCACGAAGAAACCATCAAACTCCCGTTTTTTCATTCCACTGCAAATCTCTAAACACGCAAGTACAAAGGTAGGTCTGTAGTTCCCCGAATCGTACGTACGACATAAAAAACCGTTCGTGTTGGTAGAAGTCGAGTGAAATTTGCAATTCAAGGAGCTACGTAAGCTGGATGGAGTGGAATGTGAGGGAGGGGGTGGTTGGTACAAAAAGTGTCCTCATCGCACTGCACGGGTTAGATCCTGGTCACATAGAATAAAAAAATCGGGAATGGAAACCGGAAATTAAGGATAGAATGGAAGTCAGATTCATCCATAGTTTTTCAAATCTTTTTATGTAAAATGGCATACTGACTAACTGACTGACTGATTGTTGATATATCAACGCACAGCTTAAACCTAGTGCTAGAGACATGAAACTTGGAGGGTGTTTTTGTCAAGAGCCACTAAAAAGAATTTTTGGAAACTCAATACCTAAAGAGGAAAAAGTAGTGGGTGGAAATTCGACACCCACGCGGGTGAATTTTAATACCCAGCTAGTTGAGCATATAAAATGTTGATGTATGGTTGCTACTACACAGGGTGGAGAGTTTTAATGGTACCTTGATGACGGAATCTATTTTCGATTTATAGTAATTTTCCATACCTATTGAAACTTTCCACCCGTATAAAAGTAAGTCATCTAAATCAGACCCTAGTTTTGTCCTTATTCGGATTCAGCTATACTGATTCAGAATTTTGCGTACTAGGATTACCAAATAATAATGAGTTCCTTAAAGAACAGATGCAGGTAATTCTCATCGTGATTATCAGCTTGCGACAGTTCACTGTACACATAGGACCCAAAACACGCCAAGCCCGATCTTCCCGATCGACCGTACAACGTACATAGATCCATTCACACGACGATAGTACTGCGAAAAAACGTGTACCGCTTATACGTTTAAACGCATACTCAACGGACTTGTCAAGCAAATCGAATGAACTTTGACGTATTCGGTTCGCAGTGGCATATGGTACGCCTTTGTCTCCTTCACACGATACGATGTCATACGTTTTTTATCGAATAGAAACCTAAGATGCGCTTAGTATCTGAGCGTGTTTGGAGGGGTGTGTGGAGGGAGGGGTATGTCTTTTATGTTTGATTTGGTTTGATATCCAAAATGGTTGAGGAATTTTAGACTACTATTAAATTCTTTCTCTCTCTAACTATTACATTCTTTAGTGAACAAAATCCCGTTTTAGGGATAAACCTTTGAAACTTTATAAAAATCGCGTCGCAACTCAAGCAGCTTGGAAGGGAATCATGGTAATAATTTATCCTAATTTTGAAACAATCCATTTAGTGAATCCATCAGTGACGTCTACTCACTGTGACAACTGTGTGGAAACTGCGGCTAATCGTTTTTACACGAATGAAAATTTACCATGTGAACACCCGGTTGACTATACGTTAAAAAAACGATTACAAAAAAACGTGCAGGACAATGCCGTGTGAACGAAGCCTAAGGCTTCGTTCACACGGCATTGTCCTGCACGTTTTTCTGCAGTATACGTCTTAACGTATGAATAGTGACCATACAACGTTGATAGATCCATTCACACGACAATAGGTACTGCAAAAAAACGTGTACCGCTTATACGTTAAAACGCATACTCAACGGACTTGTCAAGCAAATCGAATGAACTTTGACGTATTCGGTTCGCAGTGGCATATGGTACGCCTTTGTTTCCTTCACACGATACGATGTCATACGTTTTTTATCGATAGAAACCCAAGATGCGCTTAGTATCTGAGCGTGTTTGGAGGAGTGTGTGGAGGGAGGGGTATGTCTTTTATGTTTGATTTGGTTTGATATCCAAAATGGTTGAGGAATTTTAGACTACTATTAAATTCTTTCTCTCTCTAACTATTACATTCTTTAGTGAACAAAATCCCGTTTTAGGGATAAACCTTTGAAACTTTATAAAAATCGCGTCGCAACTCAAGCAGCTTGGAAGGGAATCATGGTAATAATTTACCCTAATTTTGAAACAATCCATTTAGTGAATCCATCAGTGACGTCTACTCACTGTGACAACGGTGTGGAAACTGCGGCTAATCGTTTTTACACGAATGAAAATTTACCATGTGAACAACCGGTTGACTATACGTTAAAAAATCGATTACAAAAAAACGTGCAGGACAATGCCGTGTGAACGAAGCCTAAGGAGTAGCTTATTGACTTTAGTGTGAATTTTCGATTGATATGGTGTAAAATGGGATTGATTAAATATCTTATACTTTGGCAGTAACACGCTCTTAAAGAAACCTGCAAAAATATTGTTTATCAAACAGAGTGTAAAAGAGGCCCTTTTTTTTGCCAATCGCATTGAGGTTTTGTGTTGACAAAACCTCAATGCGATTGCGCTCTAAGAAAAAACTTTATGTTATTACTAGCTTCCGTCGGTGGCTTCGCCCGTGTGAATTGACGATACTTTCATACAGTATTGGGCCCCTTTAGGATTGGAATTTAGAAAATCCATGTTAGTAATTACCTACTCTTCACAAAGAACACACCCTGCAAGTTTCATGTCTAGAACCAGCGGTATAGGCCGGGCAATTTACTATTTTATATTTATAGATATGACGAAATTTTTCATGTAAATTGAGCAAATAGGTCATGTCATTAAATGGTCATCTATTTTTCTTTTTAAATTTCGACATCGGCTCCGAATATAAAGTTGTTACTTGTGCTCATAGAACACTCACTTTTTAAATAAAGCAGTCACCGCATCCAGTATATAAAACAGTATCGATGTAAAGTACCTTCCCCCACTACTGTCTGTCTGTCAATTTGCTCGACCAATGAGATCGGCGGCCGCTACCCGCGGGATTAAACTCCTTATTGATTATTGGACCCTTTTTCATACGTATTCACTCAAGTTATAGACGATAAGGATGTATATAGCATGTTTAGTTTAGGATTAAAACGCTATCTTGACGTGATAGTCGAGTTGTCCTTAAAATACATAGTTTGCATAATATCTAATCGTTATTATAGTAACTTTGCTTTGTTTTTAAGGTGTAGTTTCATCAAATGTTTTTAATTTAGGTTTAAGAATATCTTTATTTCTCTTAAGAATTAAATTATTCACTTACAGAGAAATAATAACTGAAACTAAAATTAATATTTAAGCGCACAGATATGCGTATTAGGTAAAATAAAAAATAAATGTATTTAAAACAAGCTTTTAGTGTTGCAACTAGTATTTAAGTAGTTATTTATGTTAAGTATTCTTTATAAATCTGGATATCGTAATGTACAGAAAGAACACAACAGTCGAACTGCTAGATTTAGAGATAAACACGAAACGAAACAATAGCCATTCGGCATCTATTATGGCATAAAAATACCAGCTGAACAGCATATTAAACTTTCGAACACACCTGATTCTAGACACAATAGAAAGACAATAGCAGCCCGATAGCCGGCTGTCGCTTGGTCGTTGAAAGGTAGAGGGAGTAGGTCGTAAATGTAGTTGTACAAAAGAAGAAATAACAATTCAGCTATTTATTGTTGAGTTTCGACTTGTGGGGGTTCACTAATTTCATTTAAAATATCTTAAACTAACATACACTAAAAATAACATTTCCGTCCTTCTCATTTCTTTTCTTTCAACATTTTCTTCTACACTTGCCGTGAAAACATTTTTTATTATTTAAAACTCATCCATCTCAACCTAGAAACTACATAGCTTACAACGTTCTTTTTTTTTGGGGAGTGGGAAATCATCAAATGACGGCTGCCGTCCTGGGTGCGGCGGGAGGGCGTGTCAGACTTTTACTGACTGAAACCCACTCATGTTCCTTCGTTTGCCCTTTATGTGCCGGTAACTATTATAAACATTCCGCCACCCCAGCTTACAACGTACTTAGATATCACATTTTGCCACTTAACCAAAAATCGCTACCTCTCATCGCTCCGCTTAATCTTTGGCCCAAGCCTCTTGTCCCACAAACTATAGATGATTTATACACTGAAGGGTCCACATTATTGGTATGTACCACAAACCTCCTTTGATGTGGCGTGATGAGGCCCAAACATATCAATTCGGGATTTGCGGTACCAAAACAGGGATTGGAAATGAAAATGTAGGACAAATAGTTTGCGGGTTCAAACGTTGTTACCTGGTAACAGGTATTTCGTTTTAAACTTTGTTGTGATATTAGTTTGATAATGGTTCTCGATTTGTTTGGTTTGAAAGTTTTATTGCTTTGGTTGTATGGTAAAATAAATTCTTGCATAAAAACAACCGTTATTGGTCGAGCTAGTTCTACTTAAACGTAGTAGTTTATGCGTGAAAGAGTATCAAACACAGACTTTTTCGTTCGTGTAATACAGAGAGCACTAATATATTAAAAATCTAGAGAAAGAATATTAAGAAGTAGAAATACTGCAATAAACATAGCCCACTTCATGACTAAAATATTATAGAATTTGATACGAAAACAAAAGAGGACGAATGACTATGCATAAGTCAGTTTTATTATGGTTATCAAAACATGTCTACTTATTAATCATAACGCCATTTGTTCCTCATAACACCCTCGGACCCAACACAAATATTTTGACCCGGACCCATAAAATCTCATATACATACATCTTCGTACATACATCATAACTATAAAAACAATATGGAGCGCGTATCTTCTAATATAAGGGAAGATATTCGCCTGACTTATTGTAGAGTAGATCCGGATGAAAATTCCGTTTCTGGACCCAAAGGGGATGGTGATGGACTAAATGTAGGGTAGGGAATTTTCTAACAACTATTTCTCACTTACAAAGAAATTTACTGTGTTGTGTGCTAGGCTTTGTTTGAGTTTTTGGTTTATTTTGACTTCGACCATTATTTTTAATATATTTTTTTTTTGGGAGTGGGAAATCATCCAATGACTGCTCCCGTCCTGGGTGCGGCGGGAGGGCGTGTCAGACTTATACTGAATAAAACCACTCATGTTCCTTCGGCTGCCCTTTATGTTTCAAGGTCACGGTAACTATTATAAACATTCCGCAACCAATATCATTATCTCAGCTGGCATTCGGTCACGTCTGACCTAAACAAAGTTTGTCACAAAAACCTATTCTGATTCGCGGTGTTTTACATAAAGCAACTGTCTATCAAAACAGCTACGTTACTAGGTGACATGATAATATATGGTTGGACTATATGCCATATTTTCGGGCTTCTGAATGCCCAGAAAACTTTTTATACAACTCGGGATCGAACCCAAGACATTCCATATTAGCTTTCACAAAAGTCCACTAGTCTCTCACGGCATTTGTTCATAAAATAATTGACACGAGATAGTCCAGTATTTTTTTTATATGTGGGCTCTCCAACGACTTACTCACTGATAC